>JASDQU010102495.1:532511-568526 GCA_032191745.1 Picea mariana
CCAAAATTAATTCTTCCCCCATTAGTAGACAATACTTGAAAATTTTCCATTGGGTACACAAAACAATTGAGATACTTTACTAATGTTTTATCAATGAAGTTATGTACTACCTGAATCAATAAGCACTATGAATTGTTGCTTCTTTATGTATCCTATGATATTGAGCGTTTGAGGTACTAATATACATATCAATGCATGAAGTAATATTTTTCACTTGGTATCTTGATCTATGCTACGAAAAATGTGCACATCTTTTCACTACTCCTTTGGGTTTGCAATTTTTACCTCACTCATCTGTGGGGACGCCTCTATTTCCTTCTCATCATTATTTTCCAAAATGAGCAATTTGTTTTCTTAACATTTATGCCTCTTTGATCTAGATTTAGGAGCGGAACAAACTGATTAATAGAATGAATACAATAAACAAAAAGATATGGAGAACAACATAGATATCCAATGAATAATATATTCTATTGAATAAATGAAATAGGTCGAAACTGTAAAACTACAGAACTGAAACAACTTGCTCGAATGGTGGTAGTTATATCTGAGAAGAGATATGGCTGCTATGCTCATTGGCCTGAGCATAATGATTACAATGAGGCTCCAGAGGAATTTTTAACATTACTCATGAATTTCAAAACCCTAGACATCCAAAAACCTAACCCTGGGAGGTGAAACACCAAAAGTCGTGTGGGCCCTGATGGGTAAGTTGATACCTCAACTTCTCGGGGTCGTAACTTTTGCATACAACCTTCGTTTAAGGTGTGTGATAGCTCATTGGAAAGGTATTTTTGAGAGCTACACATTACACCGTTAAAATATGACTTCATCTATAATTTGACTGTGGCAAGCCAAAAAAACAATATTTAGGGCCCCAAAACGGCCCTAGAAGTAGAAAAAGATGTGTTCACGTGAAAACATCCAAAATAAGCCTATTGGATTAGGTGGGAGGCCACCAATCTCCTCATGAAAGATGTGTAGGGATTCAGACAACCCTAGAAGTGTATAACCCACAATTACAAATAAGTACAGAAGAACGTGTTGAACTAAAAATTGTCAAGAGGAGCCAGTTGGAATAGGTGGGTGGCCACCAATATCCACCTGGATCAGTCCTCCCCCCTTAGGAAGAAATGGTCTCCATTGTGTTGATTTCCCCCATCAGGTGAGGAAACTTCTGCTGAATTAGGCTCTGGGTGAGCCACTTGCCTTGGTGTATGAGTTGCCCTACCTTGACAACCTGATAAAGTTGGATCCTCTATTGGCGAGTTCCCTTGACCTGTGTGTCCACTATCTAATCAGTGGATGGATGTTCCATGCAGTCATGGTTGAGCCCTGTTGGTGTCAGTTTTCCTACAATCTCTGAGGTGTCCAATAATAGTGGAGAATATCGTTGAAGGAAGTCCACATTGAGCACTGGGTGCAAGCCAAGGAAGGGTGGAGTGTTGAGCTCAAAATCATTGCTACCCACATCCTTGGTGATAGTGTAAATCCCATAAAGAAGTGGGTGGAGCTTTTGATGGGGCCCTGTAAGACACTCTTTCTACAAATGTAACCAGACCTGATCTCCCACCTGAAACTGGTGTGGTACCCTGTGTTGATCATGGAGTTTCTTGTACTTACCATTGACTTTCTGCAAAATCCCATGGACCTGTTCATGGATTTTTGAATCCGCTCAATGAATCTGGTGGCTTTTTCGGTCTCAGACTGAACATGGGAAGAGTATGTCTGTGTGGTTGCAAGAGGTAGTGCAACATCAATGGGCCCCAAAGTTTGGAATCCCAACCCCACCTAAAATGGGCTATGGTCGGTGGATCTATGGAGAGCCATGTTGTAACTTTGTTGAACATAGGGGAGACTATCATCCCATGTACATGGATGTTTATAGTTGTACATGTGCAGGATGTGCACAATCATTCGATTGAATACCTCTATTTGGTCATCGGTTTGGGGGTGGAAAGTAGTGGATTTAGTGAGCTTGGTGTCCAACAATGACCAGAGACTCAACCAAAATGTGTTGAGGAAACTGTTGTTTCGGTCGGAGATGATGGTATATGGTATCCAAAAATGGACCCACACTCATTTGAAGAAGAGCTTGGCAGTATCTATCGCTGTGATGTTCTTCTTGCAAGTTGTGAGGATGACCATCTTCAAAAACCGATTAACTACCACAAATACACAATCATTTCCTTGCTTGGTGGACAGAAGGCTAGACATGTAATCCATCGAGATGGATTCCCAAGGATTCTCGGGAGTAGGAAGAGGAGTGTATAATCCTTGCTTCTTTATGGATGGCTTGGAAATGGCACATGCAGTGAAAGATCTAATATACTTGCTGACATATTTTTGAAGTTTTGGCCAATAAAAAGGTTTTTGTAGAATGGCCGCAATCTTCTCCATGCCAAAATGTCCTACCATCCAAATGTAGTGAGCTTCCCAAATCATCTTTACACGCTTGCTTGCGGGAACATAGATATGGCCTAGATGGCATAACAGTCCATCCTCAATGTGAAAATCAGTGAGATTTGTGTATGTACCCAAGCGTTGATAGGTGGTGGAAAAGTCCAGATCTTGCAGATAAAGTTGGGGCCACTCATATGCCTCATGGCCACATGAATGGAGCACGGTGGTGAGTGCAGCCATAGAAGGTTGATTGAGGCAATCAATGACACGATTTGTGCTCCCTGTCTTATACTTGATGTTGATATGGAACTGTTGCAGGTAGGTGGACCACTTATGATGGCATTCGTTCTGCAACTTCCCCTGTGTTTGTATGAACTACAGAGGCTTGTGATCAGTGTGGATAATTGTCTCCTTTCCTAGAATGTAATGTTTCCATTGACGACAACCTTTTACAATGGAATACATTTCCTTGTCATAGGCGGGGTATTTCTGGACAGTATCAGAGAGTGTCTCAATATGGTATTCCATCAGATGACTGTGTTGAGTGAGAACTGTGCCTACAACATAGTCAGATGCATCAGTCTCAATATCGAACGGTTGTTGCAGATCGGGCAAGGAGAGTAATGGATCTAAGCACAAGCGATGTGTCATATCATAAAATGATCATTGTTGTTCCTTCCCCCACGCGAAATTTTCCCTGCCACCGCTCTTGGTCCCTTGGCTGAGGGCCCATGCAATATGGGAGAATCCCAACACAAACCATCGGTAGAATTTGGCCAGTCCCAAGAAGCTCCGAAGCTTAGTTAGTGTGGTCGGGGCTGGCCAGTCACAGATTACTTGGATCTAAGTTGGATCAACATGTACCCCATGCTCATCAACAATGTAGCCCAAGTATTGGACCCCGTTCATGCCAAAGGCATATTTTTCTAAGTTGGAATATATCTTGTGCTACTGCAGAGTGCTCAAAACATGTTGAATATGTTGTATGTTCTCCTCCCAAGTTATTTTGAAGATGAGGATGTCATTCAAATATACCACCACAAAAGAGTTGGTGAAGGGTCTCAATACATCATCCATCAACCTCATGAAAGTGGTTGGTGCATTTGTTAAGAAAAAGGGCACGACGAACCATTCGAAGAGACCTTCTTTAGATTTAAAAGTTGTCTTCCATACATTAGTTGGTTCGATGGGAACCTGGTGGGAGCCATACTTTAGGTCAATATTGTTGAAGAACTTTCCCCCCTTGAGTTGGTCAAGAAGGTCATCAATTCTGGGAATTGGGTATCGGTTCTTGACTGTGATTTTGTTTAATGCTTTGTAATCAATGCAGAGCTTCCAGGTCCCATCCTTCTCCTGCACCAGTACAATTGGGCTTCCGGAAGGGGAGGAGCTAGGTCTAATGTTCCCCTTTTGAAGAAGTTCTTGGATCTTATGCTTGATTTCATCATTTTCCATCAGCGAGTGATGATAGTCTAGTTCATTAGGCAGAGGTGCACCAGAGGTTAGATCAATTGGATGCTTGACTTGGCAATGTGTCGGTACCCCGTTGGGTGAGGATAAGATGTCTATGTACTCTTCCACGATCCCATCCACTTGCTTCTGCTGCAAAGAGAGGCTCTGTGTAGAGGCCACATATGTGGTGGCGACCTTATGCTTGATGTGAGCATGAATCACAAAGAAGACGAACTTCCCAGTCTATGAAATGACCTTACTGCATTGCTTAGAAGAGATTAAAGAAATAGCGGTAGGCGGCGCTACCTCTGGTATCTTGTACAATTGTCTACCCAAAGTAATAATAACACTGCAGACTCTAGAATCATACACAACATGACGCTTCCACAAATATGGTTGTCCTAAAACATCACAAACTTCAAGGGGAGAAATATCGCACAATACCTCATCTTTGAAAGGCTTGATGTCGTAGGGAAGATGACATTGTTGGATGACACACAGATCTCTTCCTTGGCGAAGCCAACCGATGGTAGGGATGGGGGTACGGTGTCGTCGGCAGGTCTAGCCACTTGATGGCCTCTATTTAGATCAAGTTCTTCTGACTACTGCTATCGACAATGAAATTAAGAGGAACCCCCTTTACCCACATTTGTGAGTGAAAGAGGCGCTCCCCTTCCTCTGGTTCTTCTGGTTCGCTTGGATGGACTTTGGTAGTAGTGACAATGGCATTGGGTTCAACATCAATAATCTTGTTCCCTCCTTCTGGATTCGATTCAGAGTCAGAATCAACCTCTGACTCGAAAACCTTTTACTCGACCACAAGTGACTGCTTGGCATGAAATTCTTCGATCTTGTGCCAAGGGATTTTATGGTATTCACATCAGTTTCCTATGTCCTTCTTCGACTTCTCATTACCCTTCTTGTGTTGCGGCTTGGACTAGTTATCCTGAGAGTGACCATATTTACTTTGTCCCTTGTTGTGTGGTTTGGAGCCACCTTTTCCCTGCTTCGGATTTGAGGAGTTTGCAGATCCAAACTCTCACCTCTTCTGCTTAAATTTATGCTTGATCTTGACATCATATCTATAAGTGGTACCCAATGAGGCGATGTCCAGAAAATCCATTTCGTTTTGAATGTATCTATGAAAAATGTCATGGTATTTGAGAACTAGATATCGCTCAGAGTCTTTGATACCCAATTTGGTGGGCAGGGTATGGAAAATATTGGTGAAATCTGGTACTGTCTGGTACCTTTCCTGATGCAAGGTGGTCCATCTGGTGTACTAGAACTCACAACTTCCAACAAGTTAGTATTGTTCTTTAATGGCATCCCGGAATGAATCACATGTAGGGGTGACCACAAATATTGCATATTCCTCTATGGCCCTTTTCTCAGAGTAAGTATCCCACTAGTCCTTAACATGGGGGACGACCTTGAGGAGTGCAAAAGTAATATTTTCCCTATCGGAAAAATTGTGGACCAAAAAATATTCTTCGAGCATCTATCAGTCCTTCAAATAATGGAATATCAAAATTTACCTGTACCTTGAAGGGGGTCGCATGGCCGCTTGATGAATATGCTTCTCATGTGGGCAATCGTCGAAGGATTTGTGAAAATTTGTCCATCATTTTGTTCCTTTGTCGCGCAAGGGCTTCCTCGAGCAACATTTTAAAAGGATCTCCTACTCCATCATCTTTCTTTTCATCCCCCATGGGTTGTTGTCAGGCTCAGCACGACCAATCTGGCAAAGGCTCGATTGGTTTGAGTCCCAGCTTTTTGTACCCAGATATTGCCGGGGACATGCACGAAGAAAAATAAATGAAGAGCAGACTACTCTAATACCACTGATCTATATTTAAGAGCGGAATGAACTGATTAACAAAATGAATACAATAAACACATAGATACAGAGAACAACACAGATATCCAGTGAACAATATTTTCTATTGAATAAATGAAATACAATGAAACTCTAAAACTGCATAACTGAAACAACTTGCTCGAATGGTGGTATCTATATTTGAGAAGAGATGTGGCTTCTACGCTCATCCGTATGAGAAGAATGATTACAATAAGGCTCCAGAGGCCTTTTTAACATTACTCATGAATGTCAAAACCATAGACATCCAAAAACCTAACCCTAGGAGGTGAAATGCCAAAAGTCACGTGGGACCCCTCAACTTCCCAGGGTCATAAATTTTTCATATGCCCTCTGTTTTAGGCGCGTGATATCCCATTGGATAGGTATTTCAAGAACTACACACTACATCGTCAAACTCTGAATTTGTCTACAATTTGACTATGGCAATCCAAAAAATCATTGTTTAGGGCCCCAAAACGGACGTGGAAGCACAAAAAGTTGTGTTGAGATGAAAACATCCAAAATAATCCAGTTGGATTAGGTGGGAGGCCACAAGTCTCCTCCTGGAAGATGTGTAGGACTTCAGACAGCCCCAGAAGTGTAGAACCCACAATTACAAACAAGTACAGAAGAACTTAATGAACTAAAAACTGTCAAGAGGAGCTAGTTGGAATAGGTGGGTGGCCACCAATATCCACCTAGATCACTCATGGATCACTTTCTATTACAACCAAAGCATGGTCCTTTTGCTCATCTTCCATCAATTTATTCTATGATTCCTAGGTGGGTTGAGGAGAAATTTCCCTATTGGAAACAAATATGTCTTTACTTCCTCCATATGCTCCAATGTTGGACTTGTGGGTAGACATATTCTTAGCTTCAATATGAAGAGAATATTACATATCTTCATTAACATTTCATGGTTGTTTTAGGTGAAGCTCATGTTTAATGTTTCTTTTAATCCACCCATATAAGATTCCAATAGTTGTTTGTCACTTACGTTATCCACCCATATAAGATTCCAATAGATGTTTTCCACTTACGTTATCCACCCTTGTGGAAAAAATACCTAAATTTTTGAATTATAATCCTCGGTGGTACCTAAATGCTTGATTATTGTCAATTGACTGAAGTAGTCTTGTTCCCAAACTTTACCATATTGTGTTTCTATGTCCCTTGTAAATAATCCCAAAGTATAATTATAATAATAAGGTTTTCCTTTAACTACCCATTGATACCATTGATATGGTTTTGTATCAAAGTATAGAATTGCTAAGGAAATCCTTTTCTTATCGTCCATAATATTATGCAATTCACAGTATTACTCTTTTTGGTTCTAATGGAATAGGCAATAAACAACAAAAGTGAACAAAATAGATTTCAAGAGCAGTGGTGGTGTCAATAGACATCATTATCACTTAAGAACAATGATAAAAACTCCATGAAATGATGTGTGATAGATTGATCAAAGAGATCATCTATTCATAGTTTTAGGTAGATGAATAAACCCTCATCTATGGGACCACATATCCATAACTACCTATAACAAATGGATATGGAAATGATCAAAGTGGTTATAGTCAGTTAGTTAGTTGACTCCATACTCGAACAAGATGAGGTTACAAAGAATTGTCGATTCCAACCCCCCCTCCCCCATAAACTCAATGTGGAGGGGGAAAATCAAATTACATAACTTCCCTACCTTCTAGTCACCAAAGAACATTGTTTCAGCCAAGTATAGTAAGATTCACTTCTATCTCCAAATAATAACCTATAAATAGCCATCATACTAATCAATCCATGGTATAGTAATGCTCTGAAAGGAGAGTATAAACAATTGTCACCAACAAGAGTCTAAACAATTATCACCAACAAGATCATTCTCCCATTCTACTCTAAAATTAGTGAAACAATATGTGCACCATGATGAAAAACAAGAGCATATGAAATTAATATAAAACCAAACAACAAAGTTCCTAAATTATTGTCCAAACAATATCAGATGACGAGTTGACTAGACAAACAATACAACATGGTCCCAATCAATGAGTCAACTAGACAATGATATAGCATAGTCCCAATTGATTGGTCGACACATCAACAATAATTAGTCTATGCCCATCAAATAGTCTCTATCAAAGCAATCATCAAATAGGCACCCATTGTGACACAACATTACTCAATCTATTGATATCTCAATGATCTATAAATAACTCATACAAACTTAGTTCAACCGGTCCAAACAGTAGGTCTTTGTCAATCAAACAACTAGACATCTTAAGTTGGGTTTACCCATCAAAAACATAATAGCATCAATGAATAATATCCTCCCTTTAAAAATAAATGAGGGAACAACACAAAGATTCTCAAAACAATACAACTGTCAAATGAAAGTGGCAACAACATCTCTAGTCGACTAATAAGTCTAGTCAAACCTCAATCCACCACTTCAATGGATCAACAAAAAGAAATAGGAGAACTATCTGGTTGTATGGTCTATGATATACATTTGTAAGAGGTCTTCAAACACCTATTCAAATGCTACCATTACCTTTCATCGATCCAACCACATTCCACCCTAGTAATTGGTATTGCTCCAAAGTTCTTCCTTTCACACCTCTTCTACAAAGATATGAAAGTATAATTGTCATTATAAGAATGTTCATTCATGGGCCGATTCATATAATCCTTATGATAAGGATGTTGATATGGTAAATAATTTTGTTCTGGCTTAATAAATGGTGAAAGCTTAGGTTCCTACTCAGTCAAAGTTCAGGACAATCCTACATATCAATAATAATGCCATATGAAATAACAATTTCAAATTCTATTATATTATTATCAACCAAATTTTTAGTCAAATAAATAGAATCATTAACAAGTGATTGTCTTTCTTGCAACTTAATTGGATGACTTTCACCTACAACAAACAAGACCCTTTTAGTATTTATAGGGACACTCATTTCTATGAGTGAGTTCTCATCATATTCAATACCTTTTGTAGGTGATCTTACCCTAGAAGTAATTGGAACGACAATAGCGTATCCACTCTTCCCACTTCCACCTCTAGTATATCCCATATCACTTAATAGTCGAGACCCAATACATGTAGTATGTTTCTCAAAATTGGGAGAAAACACAACATTACTAGCCAACAAAAAATGAGGTGTCAAAACATCACTATTATCTTTCTTATAATTAACAAAGCTACAAGCAAGAGCATAAAAAGTAGAAGAAGTAATGAGAGAGTTAGTAAGCTCAACATCATCACATTTCTTCAAAAATATATACAATCAACTATCTTCTAGTTCAAGACTTGGTAGGAAATTTTACAACCCTTCAATGGTCTCATATTTCTCAATCACCTGTAACAACAATAGATTGTATACTTCAATTCCTTGTATTCATCAAATAAAAAAATATTGTCTACCTAAAGGGGAACAACTTCTTCATGAATCTCATCAATAGAGCCCTACAAGAAGGTGTAACATCCCCACTATAATCCCTAGTTTAATTAATGCATAATGTAGATATGAATGTGGCTATGGACAAGCGATGTAATATGAAAAATTTGTTTTCTAATTTTAATAAATATAATGTGATACTGATCGCTGAGAATATGGACAGAGATGGACGTTGAGTTTTTCCACAAGACAAGAGAGTACCTAAAAGGGGTCTAAGGGGGAAATGATTATGATTATTAAATCCAAACCCAAATTTTTGAATTTTTTATCATTTGGGAATAACTTCTATTTTTGTTTGAGTGTATGAGAGGCCAATCATTAAACTCATGTAAGAGGGTGTGTGTGAGAGTCACATCCCATAGTTATTGGAAGCATGGGGCTGAAGCATAATCAACATTGGGCAGAGTGAGCAATCAACTGTCTTGGGAAAATAGTGGAAATTTGTATGGAGGAATTAGGAAAATTTTCACATTTATTTTTTGGATGAACAACAAGGGAGAGCAGGGAAAAAGGAGCATCAAAGATAGAGAAAAAAGGTTGGGTGAATTCAAGAGCATGTTGGAGCAATTTTGGAGTCTTCTAGAGTTGAATATTGAAGAGTTGGGTTTTCAGACCTAAAGAGTGAACTTTTGTGGGAGTTGCACGGTAACAACAAGTGTTGATGTTGGTTGTTGGTAGTTTTTCTGGAAGTGAGTTCCTAGTGTAGAGATTCTTAATTTCTTGAGCCAGAGAGACTCTGATAAATGAATGGGGCACTTGATGAACTGAGAGCAGTGAAGGGGTACATTCCTTGGGTTGGGAAGGTCAAGATGAAGAGATTTGGAGGAAATTCAGGTTAGCTATAGGAGAATATCAGTGGGTTGTGTGATAGTGAGTTGTGAGTGGATTGTGAGAGGCACCCTTCTTTTGTGGATTCCTATCCCCATCTCGTGGGTGAATTTCTATTTAGATTTGGAACAACAAGTCTATGGTTGGGTGGAACGTGCTTCCCAAGAAACTAGTTGCATAAGTGTGTTAAAAGATAAGTGTTTATCTATTTTCTGAGTTATTTCATGAGTTTAATTGTTGTKCTTAACTCTAAGTATGTGAATGGTTTATTCGATGCTATGAATGAGTTTATTAGTTGCATTCATGTTCATTTAGAATGTTGTATATGCAGCCCCCGGAGTGTAGTGTAGTCGGTGATGAAGTGTATTGTTAAGGAACTCTGTTATGTGAAGTCACTGGTTCAAAACCACGACTTACCTTGTGTGTCACGTATGGGGCATCGTGGGCACACCTGGAGGTTATCGTGGTAGCATTCGGATAACACGACCACATGTCACGCAAGTATGTGCCCGACTAGTTTTTGATTGTATCATTCACAAAAACAAGAGTTGTAGATGCATTTCATTATGGGTATCAAAATCTAGGTAAATATGTGTATAATCGTAGCTAGTAAGCCATAGGAAATGAGTTAGCAAAAAAAAATTGATTTATGTGTATTCTCCACAAGTAATGTTCCTCAGTTAATATGGGGTACATTACATAAGGCAACCTAATTCTCTAGCTATGTATTGGCTACCTCCAGCCTACTAATCTTCTCTTTGAAACCATTATTTTTTGTAAGAGAGGGGCCTTTAAATTCCTCCTCCAAGTCATCAAGTGAATCTGTTTTATCTTCAAATTCATCCATGAGGTTCTAAAAGACATGTTTAAATGTTCTTTCTAATACATCAACCTTTCTGGACTTTTCATCATACCTCTAAAAAAAACAGTATGAAAAAGGGCAGCCTCATCCTCCAACTAGGCATGATATGTATCCAATTGATCTTTCAACCTTCCATTCTCTATCTATAGTAGGGAAATAGTAGTTTGCAAGGAATTAACTTCTCGTTGAATTCTATCGTGAGATTCGTATAAAGAAACAAATTTATTCTCATGAATTTCCTGCAATTTCTATAGAATCAATGCTTCAACTTCATCAAAGGCACCCATCTTCATATAGGGTTTAAATTGAACATATATGATTCTCATGCAAGTTAATTGTCATGTTTGTTTGTTGGTCGATTCTCAAGTGAGTCAAGAATTATCACTCCAATGTCAAGTCAATGTAGTCAACACAACATAAGTACATAAGTATATTAGTCAAACAAGTTACCCAAAGGAATAGATCCTTGGTCGTCTTTATTAACAGTAAGCACACAATACACAACCTAATAGGTTGTCTCTGAAGCTTATAAAACTAGTGACAATATTTATCCAATGTAAAAAAAATAGAGTACAAGTCATTCATTTACAACAATGGTATTCCCTAATTAAACCTCTTCAAAAACAACAACAAAGCCATTTTCAAATACTCCCAAAAGGTACATATATCACAAACAACTAAATCTCTCTAAGACAAAACAAAGAAAGGGTCTTTGATCTTTCTTCTTCCAACTAAGTAATAATACAAAAGAACTTAATAATCAAGGCAAGGAAAAGTAATTAGGTAGCCCTATAGCCCTTTACCATCAGTGGACTGGCCAAGTCGAGTAGCAGCTTGCAACAACATTCACCTATGAATACGAGTCGACCACTCCAATTGGCTTAGGCTGGTGGATATTACAAGTCAACAACTAGTCGATATCCAACTTGTGAACAGAACCAATGTTAGTCGATGTTGGACTAGAATACGAGCACGTCCAAACTCAAGTCGGTCGAAATCTGCAGAAAAGGGGTGACCTCTGGTCACAACTCAGTTGACAGTCTTGGTCTTCAAGTTGGGTTCACGACCTACATCCATGCTTTATTATTACACCAGCAGTCTTATTACTAGTCGATGCTCAGCTTAGACTCAATCGACCGATGCTTCTGGTCGATCTCAATCGATCCACTAGTCGGATTGTACCATCCACTACAGAGATCATGCTTCCAACCAGGTAGTTGATTTGTGTCATGTACGTAGTTGTCTGTAGGGTTAGGCATATCCATAGTCCAAGTCAAGTAGATGATCTAGACAATAGAACATGCATCGACCAACCCATTCAGACATTTGTCTGCTCTAGAAAATCAATCTGCAGTTTTTATTAATGACCCACTTTACAACAATTCAAGGACTCCGGTGATCCCAGTTGATAACCTCCAACAAGGGAACGTTAGTCGATAGATATTACTCATGCCATGGATATTTAAGTCATCCTATCAACAGTATTAACCAAAGATTTCTACTTCGACCCTCGACTAGGGCACCCAATTGTATACTCAGTCAAAGCAACTCATCAGCAATTGCACAATCAACCAAACAACTCTGTGATTAAGATTCATTCAAACAGCCAAGACTTTATGCCTCCATCATGAGCTCAAATCAAAGGTAGACATTTGTCCACTGTATTCTCTCCTCAAAGTAAAAAAAAATGAGAGATATCCATATTAGCAGCTAGGAAAAATAATCACCAACAAATACTACAGATATGTCCAATATTGTGTTGATCTTGTCAAGGAAATACCCATAAAAGTACCATATTACACCAAACAAACAACATAGGGCACATGATTGTCAAAACACAGTGAACCAAATCATTGCAATTCATCCAAAATTTTCCCATCTCAATGCAAGAACATTGCAGCTCATTGGAACTCACTTCACTCTTAAAAAAAACCCTAATCAAGAACTAGGAAGCTCTGATACTTGTTGGAATAGGTAATAAACAATAGAAGTGAACAATAGAGATTCCAAGTGTAGTGGTGGTGTCAATAGACACTATTAACACTTAAGCACAATGATCAAATCTCTATGAGATTATGTGCGATAAACCAATCAAATAGATCATCTATACATAGGTTTGGGTAGATGACCAAATCCTCATGTACTAGACTACATATCCATAACTTCCCATAAATTGGATTTGGAAATTATCAAAGTGGGCATAGTCAATAAATGGGTCAACTCCCTCTAATAGTTGGCTCCATAAATTGGATTTGGAAATTATCAAAGTGGGCATAGTCAATAAATGGGTCAACTCCCTCTAATAGTTGACTCCATACTCTGACAAGACGAGGTTACAAAGAACCAACGATTCCAATAGGTTCATCCATGTAAAGGCATCTATACCATCAAACTTTCTTAAATAAATCTTCTAAAAGTGGATACCCTCAAGAATCCATCCACGATTAACTTCAATATTAGAGTTAAATCCTCTTATAATATGATTATTAATGGAATGTTGTTAAACCTGGATTTTATATCCTTATTTTCACGAGTCACATTATCACTTTTAGGAAACCTCTCATTTGGGGCATGTATGAGTCTAATTTCCATTTGTTCCATCTTCTATGCCAATTCTCTTTTATTAACTTATTGGAAATGTATATAATCAACATTTTTTAACTATCATTTTTTAACAATTTTTAGTTCTCTAGGTATTCACTTTCTTCATGAGTCATGGATGAACTCTCTGTAGGTTTAATAGGCACATAGAATTTTTTCCAGCACCCCTTTCCACATTATCCAAAAATAATATTTACCTAGAATTCTCCTCTTTTTTCTATTTATCACATTTTTTTAATCACCCCAACTCAATCTTTCAATAGAAAGTTATGAAAGTTTCAAGTTAACGTACATTTTAAAGCTCTTAATTGGGGACAGTCCTATAGGAAAATATTCAACCTATTACAACTTCACCAATTTTGATCATCTATTGTTGATATTTGTATTAGATGTACTTTGAGATTTTATCTTCAAGCTCCCACTGGTCTCATTCAATTTGGACCTTCCAAGAGAAAATTATTCACATATTACCAGAACTTGTTTTTTCCTAATTTCAGGAGAGTGCACTTGTAAAAATTGCCATGTTGTCAATACATGACATTCAAGTCTAAAATTTGACCCTAAAACACCTAGTCTATCTTCTTCCAAATGCAACTAGTCACTCAATTTGGATTTGCTAGCTTTAGGTATAATTGTTTTACTAAGAACACATTTTTGAGATTGGTTTTAGGACTAGTAAAAAAAACTTAAATTCCACAACCTGTAACTACAAGAGTATAGTGGACTAGATTTTAAATTTTGATACAATATACTTCACTATGTCCTCTATTTTCTAAGAAAATTATGCTCATTGAAAATAACCCACAAAAAAAATTAGAGTGAAAATGGTGAAATGACTCAATTTAAGGAGCTAAACCTAAGTATCGCCCGCTTTGACACCAAATTTTATGTATTATATACCCTAAAGTACATAATAATAGAATAAATAAGTCAATGGCATGAGAAAGATAGAGAGTCGATGAATAAGAAGCCTCTTCAAGGGGGAAACCTCTTTTTACAATTTAATCAAATTCACAAGACAATATGCTTATCCAAATGGATCTCATTTACTATAAATAGGAAATAAAGAGAGTTTGGTGTCACCTACACTCTAGGCTAACCTAACTATAACCAATAAAATAATAATGAGGAAGAGGAAGGGTCTGGACCCTAATAACACTGGTCTACTCTTTCATCCACTTACCTCAAAGAATATTTTACATATTTTCCTATGGTTTTCCCCCTTGTGTGGGAGGAGAGCCAACCTAAAATGAGACGAGGTGTTACTGAGGTAACATTGGGAAACCTTCCTAAGTTCCCCCTAGGGTTTCACTTGTTTTCAAGGTTTTATAACTTTAAGTGTGTGTTTGGGAGATAAAAAATTGGTATTGTTATCGGGGACAAAGTCTAGTTCCTGAGATTCAATAGAATGACTACAATGATTTGATGAGGGTATTTCTTTGAAGATATTATTCTCATCAGGAAACTCCACAAAGGAATGAAGCATTGTTCCATAATATTTTGTATAGACTTGAAGTTTGTAGAAGTCTCCAATGTTTATACTGTTCATGTAAGCTAAGTATTGTTATCATTTTCAAAATTACATCATCTCCATAAAGTAGGAATTTTAGTATGAATTTGGCTATATTGATCTCAAGGAAAACATGAGATCCCCCCCTCTTCTTTGGAATATCTAGATGGAGGGTGTCTCAATCTCGACACCATAAAGACTAGTAACTCATAAGAACTCGATCATATTTGAACCTGTGACCTATGGCCTCTACATTGGCAACATGGCTTGAGAAAATGGTTTAATCCATTGAGCTAGCCCTTGGGGAAACTCCTTCTCCTTTCTCATTTTAATCCATTATTCTTATTTTATTTACTTTTTCAATGAAAACATCACGAAGAAACCCAAGGGATGCTTACCCATATTTKTTTATGGAATCCTTAGTAAACTCATCGACACAGACTAATGAGCCTCACCCTTAATGTGCCTCACCCAAGGGAATTTAAACTAGGAATTTGTTGGCACAAAACTAGCTAAATGCCAAAAAACATTGGCAATAATTGATTGAGATAACCCATTAGGATAAAAGAATTCGTGGAACATCTCTTCCCACTCTCAAGCACTTAAGAGAGAATGAGATTGTTGGTACCTTTTCATCCCCAATCAACCTATCAAGGGGAAATATGTCAGAAGAAAGATTTGAACCTGGGTGTGGAGGATAACAACTTCTCCTCTTCGCCACCCAAGTTAGACCCAACTAACATCCATACTTATTATTTATATATATAAAGCACAAATAATGTGGGGAGGAGGGGATAACCATGTTTCACTACTACATTGTTCTTGAAACTATTGAATAGTCCATTTGTTCTCCTTTTAATGCCTTCGTGTTCATATACCATATGTACCATTCCTCTCCATAGATTTGGAAATCTCATTTCCATAAGCATTTCCCATATTTCTTCCTTTAGAACTATATCAAAGGCCTTTTTGAATTCTATAAAACAACACCATAGTTCCTCATCCTTGGTGTCCCATGTCTTCTCTATTATGTGCCTTAAAGTATGGTAGTAGTTGATGGAATTTTTTTGGCTTCAATCTCGCTTGTATCTTGGTTCTCTTTTCTTTTTCTTACCATGATACCCTTGATTGGCTTGACAAATATTGGGTTAATTATTAGGGTTTTACAACTCCTTTGATTATTCTTTTCTCCACTTTTAATAATCATAAAGAATAAATGTGTATAGCCTTTTGGGAAACCTTATATGACCATTTCATTGAATAATGTTGTGACACTACTACATATGGTGTTTAAGTCCAACGAAGAGTTCCAATGGCTCCCTGACATTCGTCGGTATTTCAACTGCATCCAATCATTGTCAAAATTCCAAATCCTCTTCAAAGGTTTGTAATAAACACGTCCTCCATACTGCCAGGGATACATGGTGCCCCATCGTCAAACGCAGATCRCAGAGGTGTGTTTATAAAACCGYGAGCTATAAAAATTGACTCGRGGACCTGTAAATACATGTAAAGTTAGTTATGATCGACTTATGTAACCGACCTATGGTTCGAGGTTGTCCCCATGGGACGAGAACATATAAATATATAAGGTTGTAAGTAGAGTGATAGAAAAGTAGAGCGTTATTAGAGAGACATTAGGAGGAATCTTTGGAGAGAAAAAAGGTGTGGGATTTGTATTTCACTTTGCACAGTTTTGTAATGGAGACTGTAACTATGATGTTTGTCATGTAAATATCCTACTATTATGACRAATTAATGGAAGATCAATACCATTGTGACTCATACTTTTCTTAGATGTGATGCTTGTTGTGATATGTAGTGTTTATCTACAATCTTTAAGAGATATTTAATTCATCTTTATAATAATGTCTAAATATACCTACATGAAATTTGGAAGGTAAGGGGGGTTAGTTCTAAACTATGGAAGGGGAACTAGGGCTCCAAGAAGAGGCAATAAGTCCATTTATTTCGCAAAAAGAGATCTATGAATGAGATTATGTTTGGTAAATAGTTGACAATGGAATGAGTCCTTAGAGTGGACAATGACCCTATCAAGGGTTCCTTAGGATCTATCTAACCTTTAATTCTYAGGGCTCAACCATCCCCTTAAAAAAATGATCCTTTAAAAGGTTTATTGATGTGAATAAACCTATCATCCTCCTCCTATAAGAAACAATGTAAAATGGGGATAAAATAGTTGGAGATCTAAGTGGATTGCTTGGGAGTTTGGAGTTTAAATTCATTGATGCTAGAGGAAGGTTTGTGGGGCTCATTAGAAAAATTGTACATATATCTATACCTTTGTTTGTGCAATTGGAAACTTAAAACCCTTTACTGTGAAAAAAGACAAAAAATTGTCTTGTAGGACAAAGAGGGCAAATTTAACGTTGGTGTAAATTTTTCCTTGGTGCAAAATGCATGCTAGGCTACACTAAAATGCACATCCGGGTCTCAAAAATCATTCAATTTGAGTGGTTCAAACTGTAAATGAATTTTTAAGTCATTTTACATAATCCTATATACTAGTTTTTCATTTGTAGTCGGAAAGACTCTATTGTGAAATAATACACAAGAGATGCCTACTAAAACCCTAGAAATGCACAACTTACTTGTAAAAAGTAAGTCAAGGTTTTATTATGACTTAGATTTTAATTGTGCAAGTTTATGGGGGTGTGTTTTATCATATTAGATATATTCATGTTGTTAATTTTGCAATTTCAATTTTAAAAATGGTTGTTTTGCAAAAGAGACAAACTTTTCCTTGTAAATTGGAAGGTCAAAATTGTACTAAATGACCAAATTAAAATGCATTCCCAAGCTTCCCTATAGCACCTAAAATTGTGTTATAAGTTGTAATATGGGGATATATATATTTTGTATTTACCTATGTCATCTAAAGTGAAATTTAAGAACATGAGAGGTTGATTTCATGCACCTAGAATTGCAATTTCATGTAAATCCGAAGTCAAAACTCTCTTGAGTAAAATGCATGCCCTAGTCTCAATTTTGACTCAACTTGAAGAAGGTGTAATTTGTGATTTTACACCTGCATATAGCCTTATATGTGTAGTTTCATACAAAAAACTACTTGATGTGCATAAAGGCTAAAAATCACCTTGTAAAACCGAAGGGTCAATTTGTTAAAGTTGGCTATAGGAAAGTGCAAGCCCAAAGTTGGATAAGCCTTTATAATTTAATATTTAAGTCATAAATATATGATTACAATATTTTTAACATGTTTGTACAATTAGGAGTGCATTTACACTTCAATACGGATGATTTCTATTTACAAAGATTCATGACCTTTAAATGAATCAAAGGATTGTGGGTTATGAGAGAAATCAAGGTAAATGACTTCTAACCAACCAATTATACATAGAAAATGGCATAAAAATTAACAACACATATTTAACCCATATAAAAAATACTTTAAAGAGAATCAATCATAGAAAATATAGATTTTGTTTACATCCAAATTGATTGATTCAAGTTGGTCGAGAGTTTGTAATTTATCTTTTTACATATGCATGTACCTTTGTTTGTGCAATTAGATAAATAAAACCCATTTCTATGCAAAGAGACCAATAACTTTTTTATAGAATGAAGACGCCAATAATACAAGAAATATTACAAGCTACATGGTTGTAGAAAAGTAGTACATTTGTATATACCTTTGTTTGTGCAATTTGAAACTTAAAACCCTTTGCCATGCAAAAAGACCAAAAATTGTCTTGTAGGACAAAGAGGGCAAATTTTGTGTTGGTGTAATTTTTTCCTTGGTGCAAAATGCATTCTAGGCTACACTAAACACGCACAGGCCTCAAAACTCATTCAATTTGAGTGGTTCAAATTGTAAATGATTTGTTAAGTCATTTTGCATAAGCCTATATACTTAGTTTTTCATTTGCATTCATAAAATACTTTGTTGTACAACAATAGGCAAGAGGTGCCTAGTAAAACCCTAGAAATTCCCAACCTGTTTGTAAAAAGTAAGCCAGGGTTTTATTATACCTTATATTTGAGTTGGGAAAGTTGTTGTGGGTGTGGGTTATCATATTATACCTATTCATGTTGTTAATTTTTAATTGAAATTTAAAAAAGGGTTGTTGTGCAGAGGAGGCAAAGTTTGTGTTATAATTTGGAAGGTCACAACTGTACTAAGTGACAAAATTAAAATGCACATCCAAGCTTCCTTGTAGCTCTATAAATTGTTTTATAAGTTTTAATATGGATTTATATATATGGTAAATGTATCTATGTCATCTAAAGTGCAATTTAAGAACAAGATAGGTTGTTTTCATGCACCTAGATTTGGGATTTCATGTAAATTTGAAGTCAAAACTGCCTTAGAGAAAAATGCACACCCTAGTCTCAATTTTGACCCAAATTGAGTGGTTCAACTTGAAGAAGGTGTAATTTGTGATTTTACACCTACATATAGACTTATCTTAGCATTTTCAAACAAACACCTACCTGATGTGCATAAAGGCTAAAAATCGCCTTGTAAAATCGAAGGGCCAATTTGTCAAAGTTGGCTATAGGAAAGTGCATGCCCAAAGTTGGATAAGCCTCCATAATTTAATATTTCAGTTGTGAATTGATGATTACAACAATTTTAACATGTTTGTACAATTAGGAGTGCATTTACACTCCAAAAAGGATGATTTCTATACACAAAGATTCATGACCTTTTGATGAATCAGAGGATGGTGGGTTATAATAGAAATCAAGGTCAATGACTTCTAACCAACAAATGATACATAGAAACTTTCATATAAATTAACAACACATAATTAACCGATGCAAGAAAATACTTTAAAGAGAGTAAATCATAGAAAACATAGAGTTTATTCACCTCCAAATTGATTGATTCAAGTTGGTCGAGAGTTTGTAATTTATCTTTTTACATCTTCATATACCTTTGCTTGTGAATTTAGAGAAATAAAACCCTTTGTTGTTAAAAAAACCAAAAATTATCTTATAGAATTAACAGATCGATATTATAGGAAATATTACAAGTTACGGGGTTGTAGAAAAGTTGTACATTTGAATTAAAACCCTTGTTGTGCAAAAAGATCGAAAATTGTCTTTTAGGACAAAGAGAGCAAATTGTTTGAATTGGCCTTCTTAAAATGCACACCAACTTAAGGGAAATTCACGCCCAATGGTGAATTTTGTATGTTGACATGATGGGTATATAGGACATTGAGTAATGCATTCCTTAATATGAGATATGTATTCCTTAAGAAGAAAATTCACACTAAAAAATGGAAATTGTGTGTTTGATGCATGAAAACAGGGCATGCTATAAAATGCATGCCCTGGAGTGAAAAATGTAAGCCTTGTATTAGTATTTGCATGATAACTTATTGAAATCACAATGTTAAGGAAAATTTATATCTTTAGATGAATTATGCACACTGTCCTTATTAAATTTCATGAAAATGGGGCGTTGAGGAAAATGCATGCCCTGTTAGAGAAAAAGGTAGGTTGTATATATGTTGTTCTATCCCCAGAATTTGGTGTGGGGTGAAATATACATTTTGGTTTGGGGTTACATGAATGAACTAATATGTATCGTTACATATACAACTCTGAAATGCTTTATAGTGATAGATGATAGATTGATGATTCCATAAGTGAAATATTGTAATTGTAGATTATTGTTGTATATGAACATACCTTGGAGTGAAAAATGCAATCCTTGTGTTAGGATTTGCATTATATATTCCTGAAATCATAATTTTAGGGAAAATTCATATCTTTATATGAATTATGCACATTATGTACATTGTCCTCAACAAATATCATGAAAACAAGGGATTGAGGAAAATGCACTCCCTATTAAGGAAAAAGATAGGATGTATATATGTTGTTATGTTCTTAGAATTTGGTGTAGGGTGAAATATACATTTGGTTTGGGGTTATATATATATATATATATATATATATATATATCATGTGTTAAGTGTTAGTTATATATGTTTTATCCATATATTGAATTATGTATGGTCATGGTATGAAAATTACCATTGTGGAGGAAATTGGGCAAATGTTTCATTTCTAGCTTGTGTATGTATTTTAATTTGCATGCACGATTATTGTTTTACAAGCCATATTCATACTTGATACATATAGGTTTCATATTCATAACAACAAAGATAAATATATGTAATTACTATTGTTATATCAACATGTCAAGTACATGAAACTACTTATGTTTTACGTAAACATCTTGCAAACAAGATGAGAATGGTGGTGTATATGTGTAAAATTCTATCTCAAGTAACTTTTAAAGTATTACGGGCTTTGATATGTAACTATACACATGCATAAATGTTTATAACCACAAACCACTATATATTTCAACCCTTTACCATATTTCGATTTCAAGCAGCAGTGAACTATTTTATCAATTGGCATGCATTTTTAAAATGTAATTTTCTTTTTCAGTAATCAAAATATGATTTTTTCAGAGGAAAAATTATCAATTAACAATCACATATGTCCATTAATACCAAATAAATTGAGAACTATCAATGGAGTAGAATTAATTTTATGTCAATTAAAAATGTACATTAACACAAAATAAAATGAACACTCTAAATGGTGTTGAATTCATTAACTACATTAAATCAAATACATTGTCAATAAAATGTCGAAATAATGATATATATTACATATTTAAATGTGTTTACATAGAGTACATTGTATATAAACAAATGCTATTTTGTAACTACTCTAGGCTGCTTGGGAGGTTTCTGTAAGCCCTTCTCTTGAGATGAAGAAAAATCAGTAGAGCCTCTCTTTTCTTTTGTAGAGGATTTTGATTGTCCTCGAGCTGCAATAGACACATGTTGTAATTGTTTCTCTAGATATTTAAATTTCTTTGCATAATTTTGCAATGTGTATTGCAATCTTCTTTTATTTTATGCTTTCTTTTTCAATATTTTCGCATTCTTCTTATACTTATCCAAATGTTCATGTTTATTCCTTTCAATTTATTTATTTTCTAATTTATGTTGGGATGGAACTTGAGCCTATTGACCCTTGATTTTTTCTACATTCTCAAGATGTTGTTCCCTCAAATATTGTTTCTTCGATGTAGTAGACAAAATTGGCACTGGCTCAATTACTGTGGTACTTTGTAATTTGTGTTGCAAATCAACAATTTGGGATTTAAAGTTTTGTATCACCATGTCGCATCCTAAATGTTGTGCCTTTCAGTTCTTCAAGAGTTCATTATTTATCTCTTTAATATTTCCTCTCTCTTAGATATCTTCGCCTTTAATGATTCAATCATTAGTGATGGGGCATAGATATCAACTAGAGAACTCCCTAATGAGAGAACTTCCCGAGACCTTTTATCTTATGTTTGTAGGTACTTTTCTAAGTCAATTGAAGGAATTTGTTTTGTTGGAATTCCCTTACTTTTACCTTTACCCTTACCCATACCCTAACTTCTACCTTTATACTGACCCTTGCCACCTTCTTTACTATGACTTTCTATTTTCTTTTCAAGTTTTGTAATCTTCTATTTTTCTAGACTACCTTGAATTTTACATCTTCCCATACTCTAAATTTTACCTTTATCCCGACCCTTTCCACCTTCTTTAATATGCCTTTCTATTTCCTTTTAAAGTCCTCTAATCTTTGCCTTTGCATTGACAAATGAGATATGTCTTTCTTTCAAATTATTACCTTGCATAATAGTTTGTTTCCTCAATTTGGTCACTGCGTTGTTATATTCTTCAACCTCTGATTTATGCTTCTCATGTTCCTCTTTCACTTTATTTTCAAATTTATCCTTTAAAATTTCAATAAATTTCCCTTTGTCCTTCAACTGCTTATTTAATTCATCCACAGTCGGATTACATGTAATTTGCAATGGACGTATATTCAAAACCTCTACTCTTCTTCTCAAGTCTTCCTCAAGTTTTCTAATAGTGTTTTCATATGTAGCCTTACTATCTTTGAACAATGACTTGACACTATCAATCTCCCTCGGAGATTCCTTTCCAATTCTAGATACCTCACTTTTTAAACCATCAATAACACGATCTTTGTTGTTTATTGTTCTATTTGATTCTTGTGCTTACTGCACAATCATTGATTACATATCTACAATATTCTTCATGCATTCAATAATATCCTTGTCCTTTAGTTGGCACTTTTCCTTTCAGTTGTTTAGAGAGGAAGAATCCTCCATTGTAACATGTTTGTAATGCATCATTCTATAAAATACTAATAAAATGAATCTGTCATAAAAAATGTGTGTTGGAATGTGCACAATTGAACTTGGAGAGGTAGAATCAACACCCATAACAGGGACATTATACTCAAGCACTGCCATTTTAGGAAGAATTCTATCAATTATACTTTCTAAATATCAAAAAGCCATCATTTCTTGTTTCCATATATTTGTCCATGCCTCCCTGCTCCTCAACTTCATTCATGGTTTCATGTAGGTCTCTTAAAGCCTTGAAAACATTAACTTCATCTTGGGAAACTGTATTAGGACAAATTTCCACACCATCAACTGGAATCTGTCTAGGTACTTCCTCAATGGTTTTCTTTGTTTTTTATCTCCTAATGTAAGTTTTAAGAGGGCTTGTTTATAATTTTATGCAGTGTGCTTGAGAAACTAAACTCAATCTTCTTCTTTTTTACTTTCTTCAAGGGAATACTGTAATTTTTTAGCCAATCGATGATGGACATATACGACCCTGTCTTCAAACCAATAAATAACTAGCCTCATGCAGTCACCAAAAATATCACTCCTATGATTATTCATAATTGTCCTAAGGACACGTTGAATCAAATATTTGTACAGTCCCTAGGGAACATCTAGCATTCTTAAACCATTCCTGAGAACATATGCCTTTTTCCCACACCTTGGTTTTTTTTTTGGAGTTAAATGTTGCTCCCCATCTGTGTGGAATTTTTGTTGCTCTTGCAATAAAATCAACGTCTAAGTAAACTCTCTACCCAAATAGTTTCAATTCCATACTATCATCATAATTAGCTATGATGTCATCTATCTCCTCATTTTTCGAAATTAAAGGGTCCAAACATAAAGTCAAAAGTATATGCCCTTCTTAGGATATTTAGCATACATGTTGGACTATATTCTTTGTATCTCTCCATGCATCAAGACACTCTTATAATTTGTTGACAGTGAACTTTTGATCTTGGGAACCCCTTGTTTCAACTGTTTCACCCATGGTAGAGGACACCCTTGTTTCAATTGTGGCCATGGTTGTATGGGTTCAAAGTTGAAATCATGGAAAATATCTTATTCAATGCAGGTTGAGGAATGTACATTAACGCTAAGGAATGCATGTCGATGTTGAGGAATGGAAGTTGAGGAATGCACGCTCACGCTAAGGAAACCCTTGGCAGGAAATTGACCTTTTTTTTAAATGATTTTGGGTTATATTGGTATATTTTTCTATAATGCAATTTTATTAACACTACTACATATGGTGTTGAAGTTTGACAAGGTGTTCTAACGTTACGAACAAAATCCACCTTATCGTCAAACGTTACCCTCTAATTCTTAAAATTTCGTTATATTTTTTCTTGGTCCCCCGACATTCATTGTACATACGATGTATACTAATATTCGTCGGACAACCGACTCATATTCAACAGTTTAGAAGACCGATGAAATCACCATCATGACCCACCATTGCCTTGTGGCCTGCCTCTATGGAACCTACGTGGCAATGCCATGTCAGCAAAGTTTTGTCTCATGGGTGCGTTTGGCACCTAATTGGGCCTTAATTATGCCAGCTAGAGGAATAAAAATGTCTGTCACGAGCTTATTATTCCTATGTTGTCTCGATCAAGATGTCAATTATTCCTACTATGAGGGAGAAAAAATCTTCGGCGCGGGATAATTATGCCCATGTTGTCTTGATCGAGACATCAATTATGTCTATTATGGGGGATAAAAATGTACAACACGGGCTAATTATGCCCGCTTTGCCTCTAAATGTCAATTAAACATGAATGGACAAGAGATATGATTGCTAAGGACAAGGATTGATGGATGAACATATACAGATTAGAAGTTTGCATGATGTGGGTAGGTTGGACAATACCTAACCCAGATTGCTTGTGCCGCTATATAGGCGATGAGACAATTTAAATTCATATGTTGGTTAATGTGACCACTGAATTCATATGGTGGCTTGTCCTGACCGGTACTTCCATGTCCCAAAGTTACCCTTTGAACAATGAAGGGGCAGTAGTCCATGGAATAATAAGTAGTTCATTGAGTGGTTAAGTCAGTGTAATCTGAGTGCCCCGGGGTTTTCTAAGGATGATGAATTCATTTATGAATTCATAAATGCAAGTTAAAAAAAACAAAAATGTGATTTTTCCTAGATTTAGATCGTTAGATTCAAGTGAAAAATGCCAATTAAACATAGAATGTTTAGACTACGCCACAATGGGGGAAACTTGTGAAGGATTCATGTGGTTGACTTAGAGGTCACAGTAATGTACCCATATGCGGATGGTTCCACCAATTAAGAAGATGCATGCCGCATCAACGTCGACAGTCCAGAAGGTTGCAAGACAGAGAAAGGGGGAGTCTCCAGAAGCAGTGGGAGGACCAAATGAAATCAAGCACATCTTGAGGGGAGGAATCAATGATGCCAATAGTTTCAAGGGAATGTGACAGTACAAGGAGATGGGAGACAAAGTAGTTCACTAGAAGGAATATGTATTGTTTGGTTGGGCCAAATGGGCGTTGAAGGTGTTTGACCCATGTATAGGATATCGCGGTAGTTTCTTAGAAAAAAGACAATACAAATTGGTAAAAATATACCCTTTTGGTATCAATCATGTTCATCCCCACCATAATATTCTACCTCAATCTCACCCCTAATACTTCCCCTTCTCTCTTCCCACCCAGTGGTGAACCCTCCATATCAAAACCATATTTCGTGTCTTCCATTAGACCCTTCGGTGCACTACCAATTTTGGAACCCATTGGCACTGTAAGTTTCTTCGGTACCCTTCGACAGTGTGAAGCTAGTGACTGGATAAAAACACCCTTCTCAGTATTGATTGCAATGGATGACTGGATACAACAAGGAAGGGTGTGCCTCACGTACTAAGCATTACCTCAAAGTTGTATACATGTGAAGTTAGTTATGATCCACTTATGTAAGCGAACTATGGGTCATGGTGGTCCCATGGGGAACAT
Organism: Picea mariana; assembly: GCA_032191745.1. Classification (NCBI taxonomy): domain Eukaryota; kingdom Viridiplantae; phylum Streptophyta; class Pinopsida; order Pinales; family Pinaceae; genus Picea; species Picea mariana. Next base: position 558,714 of record JASDQU010102495.1, read on the forward strand.
AATATATAAGGTTGTAACAATTGGCTCGAGGACCTGTGAATACATGTAAAGTTAGTTATGATCCACTATGTAAGCAACCTATGTGTCACGATGGTCCCCATGGTGAACATAATATATAAGGTTGTAAGAAGAGAGATAGCAAACAAGAGGCTTGTTAGAGATTCCTTGGGAGGAATCTTGGTAGAGGAGAAAGTTGTAGAATCTGTATTACATTTTTCTCATTTTTGTAATGGAGATTGTATTTGTGATGTCTGCCATGTAAGGATCCTTCAATATTATGAGGAATTAATGGAATATTAGTAATGTTTTTGACTCATACTTGTCTTATATGTGATGCTTGTTGTGATCTTTACTAATTATCTGCAATCTTTAAGTGATCTTTAATTCATCTCTTTAATAATGTCTGAATCTACCTACAAGAAATATTTATAATATTTCAAACTTTTTTTATGAGACAAAAATCATTGTATTGATATTTCTAGTGGAAATAACATACACATTGATGAGATCCCATCTAATTTATCGTTAGCAATCATTTCTTTATATATTGCCTCTATCATATAATACTATAGCCTATTCTTATGACTTTGACTCTTAGAATCATCCTTATACAAGTCACTCTTTAAACAAATAGTTCCACAACTTCATATTGATGCTGAGACCAAACCAAGAGACAAACTCTATCTAACTTTACATAAACAAAAATTAAAACAAGACCAAAAATCCATTCATCAAAAAATATGTAAGTGTATCAAATCTATAGGAGTATGGTCCTTAATATCATGAACAAGCAAAACAACTTCCTCCAAAATGAATACTTCCTTTGATAATTAATGAGCTTTGTGGTTGAATTCTCGGTAGACATGAGCAAAGGAAACCTCTTCAAAAACTATTTTATTCTCCATAATCCTATTGAAAATAGTCCCCAATTCCAAGTTAGAAATATTAATTTTACCATTTTCCCAATCCATCAAAAGTTTTAAGATGGAGTTACATAAATGGTAAATTTTCCTATGCATTTGAGGTTCAACTGAAAAATAGGAGAGGTTTCTTTCATGCACCTAGAATTGGGATTTCATGTAAATTTGAAGGGAAAACTACCTCAGCCTCAAATGCATGCCCTAGTCTCCAATTGGAACCAACTTTGGTGGTTCATATTGCATAAGTTGTAGTATGTGATTTCACTAAAATTGTATTGGAATTTTGAGACATAAACCTTAATGGATAACAATTGCATTGTAAAACTAAAGTGTCAAATTGTTAAATTTGGTTATATTAAATTGCATGCCCAAAGTTGGCTAAGGATCAATAACTTAGGATTTAAGCTATAAATTGATCAATCCAATATGTATAACATGTTTGTACAATTAGTAGTGCATTTACATTCCAAAAGGGATGATTGATATGCACAAAGCTTCATAGCATTTTTATGATCCATAGGATGGTGGGTTAGGGGATAAACCAAGGTTAGTTTTACATTAAGAGTCATAAAAGACTCTTCTATGCAAAAATAGGCAAGAGATGCATAGTTTAACCCTGGAAATGCAAAAATTGTTTGTAAAAAGTAGCCCAATGTTGTATTATACCTTAGATTTGAGTTGTGCAAGTTGTTGGGAATGTGCTTTATCATAGTAGACGTGGTCATGTTGTTTATTTTAAAATTGCAAGTTTAAAAATGGTGGTTGTGCAAAAGAGGAAAAGCTTACCTTGTAATTTGCAAGGTTTAAACTATACTAAGTGAGTAAATGAAAATGCACGTCCAAGCTTCCCTATAGCTCCAAAAGTTATTTTATAAGTTTTATGATGGAGTTACATAAATGGTAAATTTACCTATGCATTTAAGGTTCAATTGAAGAATAGGAGAGGTTGCTTTCTTGCACCTAGAATTGGGATTTCATGTAAATTTGAAAGGAAAACTGCCTCAACCTCAAATGCATGCCCTAGTCTCCAATTTGAGCCAAATTTGGTGGTTCATCTTGCATAAGTTGTAGTTTGTGATTCCACACCTATCTATAAACTTATATTGGCATTTTGAGACAAAAACCTACCTAGTGTGCATAATGGATAACAATTGCATTGTCAAACCAAAGTTCCAAATTGTTAAAGTTGGTTATATTAAATTGCACACCCAAAGTTGGATAAGGATCAATAACTTAGTATTTATGCTGTAAATTGATCATTCCAATATGTATAACCTGTTTGTAAAATTAGTAGTGAATTTACACTCCAAAATGGATGATTTCAATGCACAAATATTCATGGCATTTTGATGATTCAGAGGATGGTGGCTTAGAAGATAAGCCAAGGTCAGTTTTGCATTAAGAGTCATAAAAGACTCTTTTGTGCAAAAATAGGCAAGAGATGCATAGTATAACCCTGGAAATGCAAAAATTGTTTGTAAAAAGTAACCCAATGTTGTATTATACCTTATAATTGAGTTGTGCAAGTTGTTGGAGATGTGCTTTATCATAGTAGACCTATTCATATTGTTTATTTTGCAATTGCAACTTTAAAAAGGGTGGTTTTGCAAAAGAGGCAAAGTTTTCCTTGTAATTTGCAAGGTTTAAATTGTACTAAGTGAGTAAATGAAAATGCACGCCCAAGCTTCCCTATAGCTCCAAAATTTGTTTTAAGGTGGAGTTACATAAATGGTGAATTTACCTATGCATCTGAGGTTCAATTGTAGAACATAAGAGGTTTCTTTCATGCACCTAGAATTGGGATTTCATGTAAATTTGAAGGGAAAACTACATCAACCTCAAATGCACGCCCCAGTGTCCAATTTGAGCCAACTTTGGTGGTTCATCTTGCATAAGTTGTAGATTGTGATTTCAGACCTGTTTATAAACTTATATTGGAATTGTGAGACATAAAACTACCTGGTGTGCATAATGGATAGTAATTGCATTGTAAAACCAAAGTGTCAAATTGTTAAAGTTGGCTATGTTAAACTACACACCCAAAGTTGGCTAAGGATCAATAATTTAGGATGTAAGATGTAGATTGATCATTCCAATATGTATAACATGTTTGTACAATTAGTAGTGCATTTACACTCCAAAATGGATAATTTCTATGCACAAATATTCATGGAATTTTGATGATTCAGAGGATGGTGGGTTAGGAGATAAACCAGGGACAATTTTTCATTAAGAGTCATTAAATACTCTTATGTGAAAAAATACTCTATAATTTGCAAGGTCGAACTTGTACTAAGTGAGAACATTAAAATACACGCCCAAGCTTCCCTATAGCTCAAAAATGGTTGTAAAGGTTGTAATATGGAGCTACTTATATTGTAATTAAATTTACATATGTCATTTAAAATGCAAATGAAGAACATGAGAGGTTGCTTTCATGCAGCTAGATTTAGGATTTCATGTAAATTTGAATGCAAATCGACCTCAAAGTAAAATGCATGCCCTAGTGCCAATTTTGACCCACTTTACTATACATCCAACAAGGCTCTAATAAGACCTTTAGCCACTATTAAAAATAGAAGGTAGATTGAAAGCAGGTAGTGTGATCAAACTTAGAGATCAAAGCAATGTTTCTTCTTTCAAAACACATAAGTCATAACTTATCAAACTATTTGGTGATCAAATCATATATGTAAAAAATATATATATCATTTCTCTTAGGAAATAACGAATTGAATTATTTTTACTAGCTTTAAAATTTGGCAACAACACCATTCTATTAGTCTCACATGTGCATCTTTGAAAATAACTAAAAACTTACAAGAAGAAGAAATGGAAATGGAAAATATCTTTTGAAATACATGGAAAAAAATTTACACACTAATATACAACATGGTATATCACCTAGACATTGAAAGAAGTAAAAAAAATAATACAAGTAAAGTATTAAAAACATTTTGTTTTCCTACATAAACTTACATGAGTTCAATTGAAAGTTCATGGTTTTCCCAAGAGTAATTGCTACGAATATTCCCAAAAACATTGGGATGTTGCATAATCATTGATTTGGAAACTTTTTTAAGAAACCCAATTATATGTTCATGAAAAATGTTTATATTTAAGTGAAAAATATAAGTGTATGCATAACTATAATAATAGATTATTTTATAAGTTTTTTATTTTCAATGAAAATATGAAAAATTGTATCCTAAAATTTTTCAAAATAAAAAAAATATAGCCAAATTGTTGAAATTAATGTAACATTGATCGTTGCAAGAAATCTCTTAGAACATATTGATATATAATATGGTTAGTTGTTAATGATGATGTCAATGAYGACAATGACGATAACAATCGTGATGATGAGGATGATGGTGTTGGTGTTATATATATATATATATATATATATATATATATATATATATATATATATATATATAATTGTAGTTTATTATTGTGAGTGGTATGGAAAAAATGAGATGCATTCCAAAAGGTTGGGTTTTTTTTATAGTATTGCATGATCATCGTCATAGTCATTACCATTTTCGTCATCTTCATTGTCATTAACAAACCATAATATACTTGGTAAATCGTAATACACATGGCAAGTGAAGGTGACAATATCATAACCACACCACCCTTTTGTTCTTCATGGGTCATAATATATGCTACAAAACTCAACCAAATAAAACTTAGCTTTGTTATGAGCATGAATTCAACAAACTTAACCAAGATAAGTTGTTCGGGAAAACTATGGTCTTACACAGGAATCTTCTAGATCTTTTTCTTTCTAGGCCAAAGAAATCATTTTTCTCGGTCATTTGGAACTTTTTCACCTCCAAAAAATATGGTTCTAACTTCTAAGTTGTGTAGTAGGGTTAAAAGGAACTAATTACCCTGGTCCTCATATCATTGTCACTATATGAGTGGAATGCCAAGATCCATATGCTATACCTTCTACAAGAAACATTTTATATGTTTCATTTAAAACACATAAAAACACAGCAAAACAAGAATGATGGGCATAACAGAAACATGTACAATTCAACTTATATTACTTTTCAATAAATGTAGTGATTAAAATTAGCAACTTATATCCTCATCCAAAATTGAATCTTAACACTTGCATTATCTTAGTGGAGGTATAGAAGGTAGTTGGGTCAACTGCAATAGGGTTTTGATTACAAGAAAAATGTTTTATTTGGGATTATAGGCTTTATACTTCAACAAATAGAAAACACCTTAAATTGTGATTTGGGACTGTATGGTCCTTGCTCCATAATGGGAAATGGGTCAAAATAGGGCACATAGGCACCAAGTTATTACATATCCCTAAACATTAGTAGCATTAAAACTCTAATGACCAAGCTACCTTAAACATAAGAAGCTTGGAAGAATAGACAGACACTCTATGACTCCCTTCTTGACCAGTAGAGAGTAGGAACAAAATGTAAATCCATGAGAAAGAAATTGTATCTGAGGGACTTGTTGGATAATTTGTTTATGTAGGTTTTTCACCGAGGAGGGGTTTTTCTCCCATTTAAATTTTTATATGCAACTTGATGTTGATGCATCTTGATATTATTGTTTAATGTTTTTATAATTCATATGTAATTCACACAATTAATCTATTATGGAGTATGTTGCAAAGTATCCATAGCTAATGAATAAACTCAAGTTGAGTGATAACAAGAGTCAATGTGTCAATGAAACAATCAAAGGTGTATACATTGTGTCTTTCACATTCATTGTTGCTTCTGGGAAGAATTTTTCTCCAAATCAAGGTTGCATAATATTTTAGTGTTTGATGTATCTGCCTTTTTAGTATCTACATATAATCATTGTCATTGTCAGTTTCCTTATTGTCTTTGTCATAGTGGTTAAGGGATATAAGAGAGTTAGGGAATAGAGTTTATAATTATAAGAGTTAGGTGATATAAGGGTTTCATGGGTCGAGGGTTAAGGAATATGGGTTATAGGAGTTAGGGATTTGCATGTTATAAGGGTAATGTGTTAATGGTTTTAGGTTTTAAGAATAATATGGAGTAGGCATCATAGTTTTGAAAGGGTTGGAGGGGTTATGGGTTCAATCTATAGGGGTTAGGGGTTTATTGATTATAAGTGTAAGTTATTATATGTGCTATGGGTAAGTAATTATAAGGGTTATATGTTAGAAGCATTAGATGTATTATAGAGTTAGAATTTATAGGTGTTAGGGTTTTGGGGTTAGGGATTATAAAGGGTTAGGGGTTAGGAAATGAATGTAAGGAATATAGGCGCTATAGAGTTTAATATTATTTAATAGTGATAAAGGATAAATGTTATTGGGATTATAGGTTTAGGGGTTAGGGATTAGGGTTTTATCATTGTAAAGTTTATATGGTTTAGGCATTACAAGGGTTACAATGGATAGGGGTTAGGGATTACAAAGGTTATAAGAGTTAAGGTTTAGGGAGTATATACATTAGGGGTCATTGATTTAGGGTGGTATCAAGATATGAGTTATGGTTTATAGTGTTGAAGGATTATAGGGGTCAATGGATAAGGGTGAAATAGATTATCATGTTTAAGATTATAGGGTTTATCATGGTTAGGGATTATATTTTACTATGGTTATATATTAGGGGATAGGGCATGTAGGAATAAGGGGTTATAAATATTATAAATTTTATGGATTTACATAGGTTTTTAAATGGATTATGGGGGTTAGAATGGTTATATGGGACAAGGTAAAGGTTGATATGGATTATAAGGTTTGCAGGTTATACTAGTTAAGGTTTATGAGTGATATGAGTTATATGGGTCAAGGGTCATACTATTTAAATGTGTATATCACTAGATGTGAAATGGGTTAAGGTTAGGGTTTATATTGGCTAAGAGTTAGAAGGATTTATAAGCATTAACGTGTAGAGGAATTAATGATAAAGTGTTATAGAGGTTAATTATTGTAGGAGTTAGAAGTTATAAGGGTTACAGTGGTTAAGGTCTTGGGGTTAAAGAGGTCAAGGTATACAATGGTTATGTGTTACAAGGAATATGGTTGTTATAGGTTGTATGGGTTATATATGTTAGGGGTTATATCGGTTTATATGTTGGGGTGTATATAAGTTGTTAAGTATTAGGGGTTAATAGTGATAAGGGAAATATGGGTTAGTAGTTATAAGGATTAGTTAAGGGTCATATTAGGTAGAGGCCGAGTATGAATGAGGTTAAGTATGAATCAAATATCATACACCATCTTTCATTTGTTGTCTAAGGTTTGTGAATACATCGATTAAACATCATTTAAACAACATTTACTAGCCATAGATTAGTATAGTGTTTGAAAAAGTATTCAATATGTGCACTAAATGTTGATTAAGAGACGTGTGCAATCTATTCAACCAACATTATGACTACAACATAGGTTAAGCAACGAATGTCAAGGGAAAATGACATTAAAAAGGCCAAAATTCATGAATTTTAACTGATTTTCAACATTAGCATCATTTTTTTCAACAAATGACACATTTCATTCCCAATTGTAGTTGTGACTCCCAACTCTCACAAACAACACAACTATATCTATGTTGATGGTTTTCATCTATGAATATTCAATACTAGGCCAAATGGACTGGATAATGAATATAATGGGACTAACTACTCATGGTACAAGGATCCCTAGTGTAGAAGTCTAACATCTTTCATAAATTCCACTTCCATCTCCACCTTGGCTACTTAGATCGTGCTATGAGCCAAAACCTTAAAATATCATAAGAAACCATAGTATACACCATTTACACCAAACGTGAGAATGGATCACAAATAAAAGATAGATAAGAGAGATGAGTTACATAATAACTCATTGAATAATAGCGTAACCTTGTCCAAAAACCCCAATACATTCATACATCCCAAATCACATCTCTCTCAATATTGACTACATGATCTCTACACACATTGCACATGTGGGCCCTTTATTAGACCAACCACTATTCCATATACATTTAACCCCATATATGTCCCCCTTGTGGTCATCTCATATACATTTAACCCCATATGTGCCTCCCTTGGGGTCATATCATAGTACCCTCCTTAAAAAATCTTTGTTCTCAAAGATTTGTAGTTAAAGGATTTACATATGTTGAAACCAAGTAATATGATTTTATTATGTTTCTGGTTTCTTATTTCCATCGATGATGATACATCCATTTGTTACACACCAAATTCCCACACTACTAAGTTTTTCACTTATGTATCACATTCTAATAAGTGTCTTGCTTATGTATTACTTATGTATCACATTCTACTAAGTGTCTATTTGTCGTGCTACTAAGTGTCTATTTGTCATGCTACTAAGTGTCACACTTATGTATCACATTCTACTAAGTGTCGCACTTAAATGTCACAWTTTTATCATCATGTGGGAGTACTTGTCATGTTCCCTAGACGAGTTGGAAGGACAATCTTTCAATTGGAGGTCAAAATGATACCTTTTTCCTTGATATTTTGACCTTAAATGAGYTTCATCATCCCTCTTCCCATATACAAGGAGAGATGATTKCTCCCCCGGAGTGTCCTAGGGAGTGATAGTCACCCTGTGCACAGTTATGGGGGGGTGATGAAGTTGTTGCAACCTTAATGCCTTGATTTRTGAGGTGGTTTCAAGATTTCTTAGTTGGTTAAGGGATTGATTCRAGATATCTCTTATTCAAGGAAAGTTCAATCTTTTTGGTTGAGAAAAATCATCTCRTGATCACATCCTCACCTCAAAAMTATCATATGTTTGTGATGCTTCCTAGAATATATAATTAGGGCCATACTTGAGTGAAAAATAGGAGAATTAATAACATCATACTTCTGATTGTGTGAGATCCAAAGGGCTGGATAGGAGAGCATGGAGAAGTTGTTGCGACGTCAAACTTTAGGATTTAAGTGCTTCCATTTTTTTGGATTTCCATTAATACACAACTTGGTCTATTCCTCTCATGTCTATGCATTCAAGTGTATGCATGTCTATTGTTGTAAATTCATCATAGATAGGTCTATTTTCACTTAACAATATATTGTGGAAGAAGGAGGTTTCTCTTTGTTCTTTGCAAGTATTTTCTTGTGTCTAGGAGCTTGGACATCAAGGTCAAATGCTAGAGCAACAAGGAAAACCATCGTAAAAAGGTAAGCTATCTATCTCTTCCTTCTCATTCTAATTGTCAAAATAGGTCTAAGAGGAAAGTAGTTCACCATTTTTTTTATTTTGTCTTGGATCATGAGGGGTCTTGATCCAAGGGGGGTTTCACCTATCCATAGGGGGAACTTTACCATAACACCATCCAAACTCAATTCTTTTCATTCTTAATCCTTGATGGTTGTTTTTCCATAATTGTCTTTCATTTTCTTCCATGTATTATTGTTGTAACTTCTCCACTTTGTTGTAGTTGTTGGTCTCTGATAATATATTGTCGAATAATGGTGTTTTGATGCCTTCTTCCATTAATATTTTTTATTATTCCATATTCTTCCTTGGTAATGTAAATGTCGATATTATTTTCTTCCTTGATAACTTTCTTGGTAATGAGGGTATCGATATGGTTTCACATGCAATGGTTTTATTTCATTTTTCACACCCATCACATCTGTCTTATTTTCATAGATAAGGGCATCCTCTATCCTCTTTGCTTAGTCTTTTATTACTCTACCCTTGTAGATAATCCCATCATATTTGACATGTGCATCCTCCATATGGAGTTCAACTTCTTCAAGTATCTTCTGGACACCTTCTTGAATATTCTCTTCCTCCTCCTTTTGAAGTTTCAATGTGACCCCATCTATCAAATTCTAATGTCATTCTTCAATTCTATATTTCATTTCTAATTTTACCTCATCGATATTTAGGGATTCCTCAACCTTCTTGAAA
>JASDQU010102495.1:569368-583502 GCA_032191745.1 Picea mariana
CTTGGAGAAATTAATGATAACACTTGTCAAAGGACCAAGAGATAAATGATAAAGGTGTTGGCACTTCAAGGCCTCAAACATTCAAATCTTTGAAGAAGGATTCCACTAGGGCATAGCACTGTAAGCCCCTAGCGTAACCTCCTCTCCTTGAACTATTGAAATATATTTATGCAACAGGAATTAGCGCAATGCTTCTAAAGTGATAGCACTTTAGGGATTTATAAGCTTGTCTAGACAAGATCTCCTTTAGCAAAACTTTGCAAACAAAGAGCAAGAAAGAAATACCTTATGTTTCTTACTCCGAGGGTTTCAAGCAAGCAATTTCATAATCTTCAACATGAACAAGTAAAACATACCATAGACATTTAACATGAAATGAAAATTGCAGATTTATTTACTTCACCAAGAATAATCAAGCATCAAAACCCTAGATTGCCAAAAGATTTCACCAAAACATTATCCAAGAAGCATTCAAATCAAGTCTACAAGAGGTGTGCCTCACAATTTCAGCGGATAACTCCCCAAATGGTGCAAATTTCATACCTCTCTCCAAGTGAGGAGAGTTATGTGAAAAATGAATTAGTCCAACCATATTTATATGGGAAATCCTGGCCTAATTACCCAAAAGTTGTCTTTTCACAGTTTTGAGCCTACTTCTCAGTTTGCTCATTAAAATTAAAAACAAATTCATTTTTTACAAAATGACCCTCAAAAGGGTGAAATCATGCCCTTCTAGAGTGATGTTGAGCTCCATAGGTGGGACGTTAGGAAAGGAAGATGTAGCGCTAGGACTCTAAAGGCCCTAAGTCATGCCCACACGTGTCAAAACCTCATCAATGTCCTCCAAATATCAAACCTTATCCCTAGGTGACATCACGAGCTACTAGGGTTATGTTTAAGGCCTCCAAGGGCTAACATCCAGGTGGGAGGAGCTGGGAACTCTTCATCTAGGCATGCCAGAGTGCCTCTGAAGCCAGCAATCCTCTTCTTCATTGTTTCTAAAATTCATCATGATCCTACCCCAAATGTGGGGATCTACATCCATCTTGGGATCCAAAGTCCCCATGAAGGTCCGAACAAGTCATCTCCTCATGAGTACATGTCCACCGGGAAAGGCCCTGCAAAAAAAATCAGATACGCCATCCATGGGTCCATAAGTCATAGGATCGTTCCAAGTAATACACATATAATAATAAAACCACCTGAACATGTGCATCAAACCCCTCTTTTCAAAAAAAATATTCTCAAATACATTATACAATTTGTCAAATTTAGGTGTGGGAGGGGTGTCAAGGCATCATATTGGGACAATCAGTCCTCAATTCAAGGTTTTTTTTCCAAAATAAACCCATATATGTCATGTAAAGAGGATGAGGTGGATGTGGGTAAGACCTTTGGGCATGGGGTTCATAACATACATGGTTTTGAATTGTCTCATTTACAGGTGTCTTTGTATAAGGTGTGTTTCCCTTCGTCCATGATGCAACATTTTTCCAAGCCCATTTATTGCCATTAATTATTTAAAGTCCATAACAATTGGGTACTCCAAATGGATAACATAAAACTTGGGAGGCAGTACCACAATGTCACTTGAAGGGAGACGTACACAAAGTGCCATAGGTGTAAAGAAAAGGTAGTAACACACTTGTGTAGATCCCTCAACAAGTGGGACGTCTATATAATATGGAAATTCTTTTGTATGTATTATGCTTTTAAGAGATAATGCTTCATTGTATCTCAAGACCTCTTGGGAGAGAATATGGATGGTTTATGTTTTTACTTTTATCTTTTTCCAGCTACATTCCATATGGGCCTTCAGCCGCTTCTTCCCATGAAATGAGGTACAATCCCTTCTTGGTTCAGTACACCCAAAAATCCCAAAAGATGAGAAAAAAAAATGGAAATAGAATGAAAGGCGATAAGTATGATCGAGAATGGACGATGAATATTAAAGGAACCCACAATAGCACCCTATCCCTAAGGGTTACCAAATTACTAGGATGAAATGACACCCACCAAGGTTAAATAAGGCAAAGAGTATAATTTCCAAGAAAACGTTATGTAATCAAGAAAGAATTATTTGCAACATGTTCAAATGCTTCAATTATTCAAGTGGAACTTACCACGATACTGGACTTATTATGTCATGAAGCTAGACCTTTTGTCCTCTAGGGCCAGGCCGATGTGATGGATGTTGCTCTAATGATGGTGATGTATGATGGTGCATCAATGAATAGGAGGGGCCCTACAGGGCCATGCTAGTCAATCTGGCTCTCGACACTCCATGTTTGCTACCTGTGGGCCTATAGACATGATCTACATAGTTACCCCTAGTGCGAGGTGGTAACARAMCTTTTTTCCTTCTTGACAWCATTAAGCATTTCTTGATTGTGCTTACATAACCTGTTGATTTCTTCATCTTTATTTTTCAATTCTTCCATTGACTCATCATTTTCCAACTTTCCTTTGCTATTATTTTCTTGCTTTAAATTTTTAACCTCATTAAYGAGTGATTCATTAAGTGATTGCAAATTAGACAATTGATCTCCCTTATTYTTAAKCTCTTCTTTTAATTTCTCGTTATTTGTCTATAATTTGGAAWTTTTTTCTTTAGATTCATTGAATTCATCGTCAATTTTATGCACCACTTCCATTATAAGTCCTTAGGCCATTTTTTTAGAACAAATATTCAAATACTTCCCATGTGACATTTTGTCTAGTATTTATATCATACTCCACCATCATTGTTGAGATTCACCATTAAAATGAATAACTTCCCCAAAAGGAATCTTACTAGATTCCTTTACCATCCTCAACCATTCCATAGGATTGATTTCATCTTCATCTCCTATAAATTTAGGTATCATAATTGATTATTAAGTGAGGTCTAACCACAATCCTCAAATCCCAACCTAAATATATTAGAAGTAATGATCCAATATAGTTATTATCATTTTCCCAATGTAATCTCATGTGTTTTCTCTTTCCAATTCCTTTTGAATCAACTCAATCGAACATCTCAATCAAAAGTTGTGATATTTTTTAGTTAACATACCTTTGAAAACCTTGATTTGGAGTCTCTCTTGTTGGTTGAACTTTATCCTGATGCATCTTTGAAATTTAGGCCCTTCTTATTCGAATTGGATCCTTGCCAAAATCACTTTGTAATAAGCACTTAATTGTTTTTGGCAAAGTTGAGAAAATGTTTAAAATTTCTTTGGAATTTCAAATGAAACATTGTGATTCTTAGCCTTCCAAGTCAACCCATTAAAAATGAAGGATGTGATGAATAAGAGAGGGAATGGAGAGGTGAGGAGGAAATGAAGAATGAAAGTAGTAGAGATGAGAGCTCAAAGAAGTAGTATTCTTAATTATCATAGGAGACGAAGACATTGAGTCTATCCAATGATGAGTGAATATTGTTTTTGAGCCATGGCCATCTATAAATTTCTTTCCAACAAGTATAAATACACTAAATATATGTATATCTCACCCTTTTGTAATCAGTTTCCTTCTTAATAAAATCCCCAATGAATCTAGTTTTCCCATTTGGGTTCCAAGGTAAATATCTATTGTTATGGTGTGTTTAAATGTTGTGTGTATGACTGAGAACTTTATTCTATGGTGGTTCTATTTGTTATTTTGGTTGCATCATGGAACATGGTGATGTGAATGGGGAGTAGTGCTCACTTCTAAAACCTTGGTTGAATATCTACATATATTTATGTTTGGAATTGGGCAGAGTGTGGTTGAATACATAAAGATTTGTAGCAACTTAAATTCTTGCCATGAATTTTGTTTGAACATATTTGAAGTTCTATGTAATAACTTGCAAATTGCATAGGCTATTACTCCTTTCGAGTTTCGAATATTATGTGTTCTTAGCATAAAGTATTTTTAATTCTATGAATGCCACTTCAAAAAATAGAGTGCATTATTTAATTTAACATTGTAGAAATTGCAAAGTTTTAATTGTTGTGTCATCTCAATCAAATATTAAATTTTGATAATCTACTAGAGCATGCACATATATATGAATGGGTGATGTGTTTGAATTAAAATGCATTGAAATCTATCTAGAAGAGTTGTAGCATGCAGTTTGAACTTAGCATTGATAGAGCAAGTAAACATAATCCTTGAACTCAAATATGAACAGGGGTACCCATTCAAGAAATAACACATTTTTTTTCCACAGAGGATCCATGTTGAAGAAATGGATAGGCCATAGGCCCACCATTTACGGATCATATGGTATCATAGTAGGATCATCAGATACTTTGAAGTATCTACCATGAGAAAATCCTTGAAGAGGGAGAATACAGAAGAATTGGGAGACTTCAACGGATAGATATAAGAGGAAAGTCGGTATTGGAGACAAAAAGCAGGTGAGTTGGAAAAATAAATTTCCAAATGATATGATTCCTTCACCACCATGAGGGAATAATTAGACAGGATTACATTTTAGCTCTTGAAATTGGGGATAAATTCACTCAGGTAAGCAATTGGCAAGAATATAGGTTTACCGAAGTGATGCTCAGATATACCAATATTTGAAAGTGAAGGAAGTGGCCTTGAATAAGATACAATAAGTTGTACAAAAGACCAATAAATCCCCTTCCATTTTCGTTGTGGAAGAAAACACCATGACGCAGTTAAGAATGGTAAACTCACCTTCCAAGATTCTTCCTCAAGAGATCTTCGATGACTTTAAAAATCACACTTGAGGTATCAGTTTCAAGCTCATGAGGAAAATTGGATATGAAGGCCAAGGGATATGAAAGGAATGCCAATAGATTGTGATCCCCATTGTATCTCAATAGAGACCCAATCATGAATACTTGTGATTCAATGGACAAGAATCCAACACAATTTCGGCTCAAACCACCTTCATCAAGGCCATAGGAAGTGGGAAATAAGCCATTCCAATGGAGGAAAAGGAAGTTATAAAAGGAGTGTGCAACAAGCCACTAAAATATGCTTGTATAGGCTTGTAAGAGGGAAGCAAAGAGGTAATTCAACCATCCAAATCCTATCCAACTCTCGGGGGACCAAGCAACCAAGATGGAAATCATCATCACAAATCAAAAAGGTATGGCATACTATCTTTGTTTTGTTTCTACTTTAAGAAAAGGGTTCATAATGCTAGAAATTGTTGGCACTCTAGAAGGCCAAGAAGCCCATGTAGGAACTATTTCTAGTATTGTATATGGACTGGACATTAGGAGGCCAAATGTTAGAAGCTTCACCTAGAACTCCATGCCAAGAATCGAGGAACTAAGAAGAAATATTGGAGAGTCAAGGTAAAGGGAAAAGAGGAGTTGCTTTAACTTGCAACCGAAGGTCTAAGAAATTGTTGTTGAATGACTTATTACAACAATGAATGTCATCTCTAACCATGATATGGATAACAAGCGTATGCCAAAGGAAACCCCTATTTATCTCTTATCTTTTATCCTGCAGTGGAGTCACCCTTTCTTGGATATTTGTTGGAGATTGCTTGAT
The DNA here is from genome assembly GCA_032191745.1 of Picea mariana. Lineage (NCBI taxonomy): Eukaryota > Viridiplantae > Streptophyta > Pinopsida > Pinales > Pinaceae > Picea > Picea mariana. Next base: position 574,871 of record JASDQU010102495.1, read on the forward strand.
GGTAGAAGAGGAGTTAGGCATGAAAATGTAGAGAAAAAGAAGATCGAAGGGAGTTGATGCTTTTGGGGACTAAATTTTTTCAAATGGGGAGGTGTGATCCAAATTGGATCCATTCCAAAAGAAATTTGTAAACTTTGTAATAAACATTTAATTTATTTTTGGAAAAGTTGAGAAAATTTTCAAAAATCCCTTAGAAGTTGAAACGAACCATTGTGATGGTTGGCCTTCCAATTTATCCCATTAAAAATGAAGGTTGTGATGAAGAAGAGAGGGAATGGAGACATGATGAGGAAATGAAGAAGGGCAGTAGGATAGATGAGAGCTGAAAGAAGAAATCTACTTGATGATTGGATGAGAAGAAGACATTGAATCCATCCCACAATGAATGAAGATGGTTGTTGATCCATGGTCATCTGCAAATTTCCTGCCAATCAGTAACAATACACTAAATCTATGTATAGCCCACCCTTTTGTAATCAATTTCTTGCTTAATAAAATCCCCAACCAATCTGGTTTTCCCATTTGGGTTCCAAGGTAAATCTTTGTTGTTGTGGTGTGTTTAAATGTTGTGTGTGTGACTAAGAACTTTCAATTGTGTGGTGGTTCTATTCGTTATTCTGATTGCATCATGGAAAAAAATGGTGTGAATGAGGAGTATCACTCACTTATGAAACCCAAATTGAACATTTGCATATATTTATGTTTTCAATTCGGTAGAGTGTGGTTGAATACATAAAGATCTATAGCATGTTGAAGGTTGGGCATGAAATTTGTTTGAATATATTTAAATCTCTATATAATAACTTGCAAATTGGAAAGGTTATTATTCCTTTTAAAGTTTCAAATCTAACTTGTTCTTGGCATGACAAATTTTTAATGCTATGAATTCTACTTCGGGAAATAGAGTGCATTATTTAATTTAACACTATAGAAATTGCAGATATTTAATTGTTGTGTCATCTCAATCAAATAGCAGAGTCTGTAATATGTTGGAGCATGCACATATATATGAATGGGTGATATGTTTGAATTAAAATGCATTGAAAYGTGTCTATAAGACTTGCAACGTGCAGTTTTAAACGAGCATTAGTAGAGCAAGTAAATAGAATMCTTGAGATCAAACCTAAATAGGGGTACCCATTCAAGCATAGAGAACAAAATTTATTTTCACAGAGGATACATGTTGATGAAACAGACAAGCCATAGGCCCACCATTTACGGATCACCTTCTRAGTCTAAAATTTTAGAATGTATTATTATGATCTATATTTTCTRCAATGGCATAGGTTTGACCAAAATTTTATGGGCCAAGTGAAAGCTATCGTAATTTTCCCAAAACATGCTATTTTTTCCCTTTCTAGAGAGAAAAATTGTACGGCATGCCATGTGTCCAATTTTTTGGATAAGCTTATGAAATTTGGACCTAAAACACTATGGTTCATCTTGTTTCCAATGAAACTGGTGGTAGTCAATTTGGATCTTTCTATAATCAGATACGGTTGTTTTACCTGAAACAACTTTTTGACACTAGTTTTAGGACTAGTCAAAAACCCAAAATTCCACAATCCGTAACTTAAAAATTATAGAGAATTTGAATATGAAACATTCACCATAGATTATGTGATATGTCTCCTCAAACTCTTGAAAAATTTTCTATTTGATATGTCCCAAAAAAAAATATTATGATTTTCTTACCAAGAACACTTGTTTGAGACTAGTTTTAGGATTAGTCAAAAACCCTAATTTCCATAGCCTATATTTAAGAAATTATAGTGAACCAAAAACTAAAATTGTTACGACATGTACTACACTATGTCCCCTCAATCTCCCAAAAATTTCACTATATGAAACTAACCAAAAAAAATAAAATTATAGAGAAAATGCCAAGATGACTTGTTTGAAGGAGCCAAACTGTAGGATTGTATGCTCTGATACCAAATGTTATAAAACAAATACTAACCAAATTTTATGCAAAAAATACTAAAAATAACACTATAAACTAGAGTACACACCATGTATACTAAATGTGAGCATGGAGCACAACTCCAAGATAGATAAGAGAGATTAGTTACACAATAACTCCTTAAAGAATAGGAGAACTCCTCCAAATACCCCAATACATTGATACATCCAAATTGCATGTTCTCAATAATGAATACATTATCTCTATGTATACCTATTTACATGTTGCACATGTGGTCCCTTTATTAGGACAATCATTATTACATATATATTTAACCCCATATATGCCCCCCTTAGGGTCATATCAGACCAGGATCTACAAGTATAGATGGGAACAAATAAAGGAACCATGAATTTTAATGTTTCACATTTTTAAACAATAATTCATTTCTTGGTTTTCAAATATGATAGATGATATCAAGTTTTATCATCTACCATATTATATTGAAATCAGTGTACCAACCAAGTTTCTCTCCTAAAAGGGATACCCTCTAGTACATGGGAGAAAGAAGAAGTTCGATATAGAATTTAAAGATCCATCCTAAGTTGATTTGGAAATGTTATAGAACCAAAAAAAGTGATCATTTCAATTTTCCCACACAAGGAGCATTTAGGTTGAGGTACACCCAAGCATTTCATACACTACTCAAGATATATGATACTAATCACCAAAGACCATGCAAATAAAGCCTTATAATCCACAAAGGGAGACTTCCAAATGGCCTTAAGTCTATAGAGCCGATTATTTTGCTTGGACCTGATACCCAATACTTCATCTAACCTTACATAAAGAATATGATTGATATCTATATAATTATATATATCTTATCCTATACTTCTTGAATCCTTTTATCTATCTCTATCTCTAGCCTCACCACCAAGTTTGTGACCACTAGAGCCAATATTAAGAAAGAAACTACCCAGGAAAAGCTCTAACATATTTTAATGTGTATCCTATCTGGGTTTGTAAGGTTGAACTTGGCCTTGAGGGTTGGCCAATCCTTCCATATTCTTGTCTAAGAGTCATCCAAGTCCCCATATATTTTAATTCATCTTTTAAATAATTCCTTAGCCAAGAACCAAATTGATTCTTTTAGGTGTTTTCTGTCAAAAAGTACAATAGGGACTACAATGAGAACACCTTATTCTGAAGGTTTTTACGAAACCTCCCCAAAAAAATTATCCCTTATTTGTTTAAAGCCAAGGTGGGCAGCCAAAGTTTTTTGCAAAGTTTTTTTTTTTTGGTGCACCTTTAAGGTCTTTACGCACCAGTGCATGCATAAACATACCTCACTAGTTATTAAATTTTCGAATGCACCATCATTTTTCATAACGGAGGTTGTTAGCGGACGTGAGTGACCAAAATATTTTGTGGACATATTTTTCAGTGTGCCTATATAGTACATCCACCCCAGTACTCAACTACAAAATAACGCACTGGAATGTAGATGTTCAAACACAATATCATATTTTTTAACAAAAATAACAAGCACCGATCAAAGTGCATCGGTGCCATTGAATCATACGTATCGGTACATACACAATGTCCTATGGCGCACCATGGTATCGGTAAATAAAAATAAATTACCAAACCGATTTTTATTGTGACACCTCATCACGTGCTTCCAATCTCTCAAGCAAGCACAATTGCTTACTCTATTTTCACAAACGCCCTGTTTCCAGTGCTCATATGTGAGTTAGATGGCTTCACCGGTCGATTCCGAACATTTCCAATTTTTGGAAATTACAATGAATTCTCATTTCCTCTCAATGGTGGAACAATGCCTCCTCAAGACGTAAGACTCAAGGTAATTTTTTTTTTACCTTCCCATTTGCATTTTCATCAGTTTAAAATTTGAATTTAGCTTGAAATCTCAAACGTTTTTTCATTTTTTTCCAACATCACGTGGTGCATTGTTTCGATTCATCTTGCCCTTGCATGGTGCATCCTCTACTAACTTCACAGTAAGCACCGCCACTAGTGCATCTAATTTTTACCATACTTAACCGGTGCTTCCACTTAAACGACCCACATCTGGTGTGTTATAAAAGACAATGCTCGGTAAATAACATGTTGGTTCTTTTCGAACATAGAAGCATTGGCGTGTTTCATTTAATCAGGTGCACTACTAAAAATACAACACATGAAATACAACTGAGCGGTGCAACCATTTTAAACAAATGCATCGGTTCCATTAAAAGAGCCACACTAAAACATATTAATTGATTTGGCATTGCGAGGCATTTTCCTTGACGCCCCATCTCCAGTGCTCTATGATTCACAATGCACCGTTAAACAAAATGGTGGTGCTTCAATAACACGATAGCACAACTACATTCACAGTAACATATCATACTGCTTAATTTGCAATAAACCAATATAACATAGTGGTGCCCATACCACCACAAACGACATTGGTACGTTATGCCACATGGTGCACCAATCAACATCATGTCAGTTCTCTGGAAACTATAACGCAGCGATGTTTTCAGTTAGCCAAAGTGCATCATCGGGTTTACATTCCATCAAAATTGGGTCGATGGTGCATTTATGTTAACCAAATGCACTAGTGTGATGTGGCTTTTGGTGGACATCCCGTGATCGGTGTTCTCGACGAAAGAATGCACCATTAAAAAAAACGTGTATTCTCTAATAACACAGTAGCATTGGTGTGTTTATATTAACACATCACACTACTTAAGTTGATATAAAAAAATTTCACCTGTTGGTGTGCCTATGTCCAAACAACGCACTGGCACTGTAAAAAGCATGGCACCGGGTCATATTTTCACAAATTATCAGTGTGTCTTATGATAAGCATTATTAAGATTCTAGGAAGTGTGCCAATTGAGATAAATGCATTGATGTGTTCTATTAATTGAACACGTCGCCCAGTTAAAAAAAAAAATCCCTATGTGGTGTGTCAAATAAATACGATGCATCGATGTTGTGTACTACAACACAGGGAGCAAAATGCATAATAATTTACCATATTAGTTCATTTTATGGGATGCCTCATTATCAGTGCCTTATAAGACAAACATGTCAGTATCAACACATACAAATTTGAAATGGAGCATTGGTGCATTACGTTAACCGAAACACACATGTGCAATTAAATGAGTTGTACCATGAAAAATTATTTTAAAAATCATCATTGTGGTGTGTCTTTTCAAATGTGCCCATTACCGGTGCATCAGAAAAGACAACGCATCGGTTAAAAGTGATCGGTGCTCGAAGGAACATAAAGTGTTGGTGTGTTTCATATAACCAAGTGCATCGCTTAGTTTAACATAAAAAATTTCTACTACATCGGTGCGTTCCGTAGAACCAATCACCTCGAGTTACACAATTCGTATGTGAAATGGCATCGCAGGTCAGTTTATACGACAACCCTCAACCGGTGCGCTATATATCACAACGCACCACTAAAGATATTAGTGCTCGACAAACAATGATTCATCAGTGCATTATATTTAACACAATTGTGTTTGGTGCCTTATGTCTGATGGGCAGCACCAGATGCAGTGCATATGTTGTTGTTAATAGCACCGTTTATTTTTTCAGTTTTTTTGTAAATAGAAACTAATTTCAGTTTTTGATAAATACAAATTAGTTATATAAGTTTGTGTTTTATATTTTAAATTCGTTTTATCTATATATATGTTCCTAAAAAGGATTTTATGTGAATCATATACGCCGATGACGTCAAGTACAGTAGCAACAACAACAATAGTAGAAGCCAGAAGAAAAACAATTTAATTCTCAAACTACATATACAAACCTCCACGGTTAAATTGTGTGGAGGTTTCTCTTTGCGGAGGAAAAACATAGGTCACTCTTTGGTGCCTCTCATAATTTAGCGCATGGTCTCAATCCTCTTCCACTTCCTCAGTGATCTGCCTCTCATATCCTCCTCTAGAGGCCGCTCAACTTTCTCCAAGATATTGTAGCCATAATATGAACTAGTGTCAATTCGCTTGTAGATTTCATACCTACACGTCCTCTTTTTCTCCTCGAGGGGGCTTATCCAATATCTCTTTGGGGATGAGGAGGAATTTCCTAGCCCTGAAGTATCTGTAACTGGGCCCCTTTCCGGCGGCATGAGGCACATCAACTATGTTCCCTCCCAAGTCTGTCATCTTGGCCCCTACCTTAGCATAATTAGGACTACAAAGCTCTACGATCGGAGCTTCCCAACGCCCCTTTGCCATGTTCACCAAGAAAGGACATTGGTGGATTTCTTAATTATAACATTGTGTCTGTGTCAAGAATAACCTAAGCTCCATATTGTATATTTAATAGAAGTTAAGAAGCACATTTGGAAAAACAATCGATGATCCATAAGCTTTGTCAGCATGCCTTATCGTTAAATATTAAGCATTTCCTTGGCCTCAGCCTACTCCTCCATGAGATCCTCACCCATGTACTTACTAAGAATATCATAATTTTTCTTCTTCTCCACAACCATGCGCACGATCTCTTTCTCATACAGAATGGGAACATGGGAAACAAACTTTCGCTCTCTTTTTTGTTGATCTCCCTTGTCTTGGTCTCCCATTTCTTCTGCCACATCCTCACATTCCTTGAATAGGACTGGCTTAATGGAAATGGCCTCCCTACTCTTGATCATTAACCTAGCCTTCCTCTATATAGACTTGATCCTATACCACTCCCTCAACACTCTGGATTGCATCTCCTCCTCTGCAAGCCACTTAATTTTCTCCAAGATAATGTTCTCATCATCCATGTCACCATAATAACTAGAATTATTTCACTTGTAGATCATGTACCTAGACCTCATATTCTTTGCCTTGCAAAACTTATCGAATAGATCTTTGATGCTAGGGAGGAATCTCTCAGTCGCATGTGTACAATTGGTTGTTGGAAGATTGTAACTTGTCATCTTCCAACGATCAATTGTACAAGTGCGGCTAGGAAATTCCTCCCTAACATCAAAGGGATATTCGATAAGACCCTCAATATGAATAAGAGGAGGTCTAGGTATGTGATTTACAAGTGAATTAGCGCTATTTATTATGGAAAAAGGGATGATGAGAACAGTATCTTGGAGAAAGTTGAGTGGTTTGTGGAGGAGGAGATGTGGGCTAGAGCATTAAGGAAGTGGTAGAGGATCAAGTCTATCTAGAGGGAGACCAAGTTGATTATCGAGAGAAGGGAGGTCGTTTCTATTAATCTGGTTCTATTCGAGGAATAATAGGATGTCCTGGAAGAAATGAGAGAGAGGGACAAGGGAAACCAACAATGGAGAGAGAGAGAGAGAGAGAGAGAGAGAGAGAGAGAGAGAGAGAGAGAGATTTTGTTACCCATGTGCCCCTTCTAAATGAGAAAGTGATCGAGTGCATGGTTGTGGAGAAGAAGAAACATGATGAGCTTCTCAGTAAGTACACAAGTGAGTATCTCATGGAGGAGTAAGCTTGGGCCAAGACAACGCTTAATATTTAGCGATAAGGCATGATGACAAAGCTTATGGATCATCGGTTGTTTTTCCAAATGTGATTCTTAACTTCTATTAAATATACAATATGGACCTTGGGTAATTCTTGATATTGACACAGTGTTATAATTAATACATCCACCAGGGTCCTTTCTTGTTGAACAAGGCAAAGGGGCATTGGGAAGCTTTGATCAAAGAGCTTGGAAATCCTAATTATGCCAAAGTAGGGGCCAAGATGAAGAACTTGGAAGGGAATGAAGTTGATGTTCCCAATGCTACTGACAAGGGCCCCAGTTACAGATACTTCGAGGCTACAAACCCTCCCCATCCTAAAAGATTTATTCGATAATTCCCCTTGAGGCGAAGAAGAGAAGGTGTAGGTACGTGATTTACAAGCGAATTGACACCAATTCATATTATGGCTACAGGAATGACGAGGACGATATCTTGGAGAAATTTGAGTGGTCTGCAGAGCAGGAGATGCAAGGCATAACATTGACTAAGTAACAGAGGATCGATTCCATGCGTTAAATTATGAGAGGCATCGAAGAGTGATTGCCTCCACAAAGCACAACCTCCACAAAACTTTAATTATGGAAGTTTGCATAGGTACTTTGTCAGTTAAATTGTTTCTCGATGCATTTCTATGAAAATCCATACCGGTGCACTTTCATTCGCATTGGTGCACTATAAACACTATAGCACACATATATATTGTGTTTTTTAAATCGTGTTGATGTTGTTATTATTTGATTTATAAAATGTATTATAAGTATGCTAATGATTTCTCTGTTTTTAAATTAAATTTAAGATGTATCATTCATTAGAATTTAGAGTTGTCATATAATGTTTAACTTTAGTTTTATGAAATCATTTACTTTGGATTGTAATTGTGAAAACTTATAACTATTAATGCCATATAATGTTTAATTCTTCTTCAAGGTGAATTGTTTATTTGCAACAAGATACAATATGTTGATTAAACATGTTTACAAAGAAAAAATACTTTTATGAAATGTTATTTTTTTCATTTATTTTATTGATAACATCATTATAATTGTTCATAATTACATTTCTAATTGTTATATTTATGAGTAGTGATGGTACAAATATTTTCCATATTGGGACGTTCTCTTTTTTTAATATTATATTGGGATGACTTATGCCAAGTGTCATATTAGACTATAAAATGCACCTCACTTTATATTAAT
>JASDQU010102496.1:37545-56491 GCA_032191745.1 Picea mariana
TTGTAGCCAAAGAATTGGGGAGTTGGAGCTTCCCTCAGAATGTAGCCTGAGAAACTAGGGGGTTGGAGTCTCCTTCTAGTTGCAGCTGGAAAACAAAAGAAGTTGGTGCTTCCAATGAATGTAATTCTTCAAGACATATAAGAAAAAACATTCTGTGGTTTTCTCCCGATTTGGGTTTCCACGTAAAACACTGGTGTACTGTGTATGTGTGTGATTGTTTATTTCTTATTGCTCATTATTGGATAATAATTCTACATTGATATAACATTTCAAGAAAAAAGATTATAAATACGCTATTACTGATTCACCCCCCCTCTCAGTAATCCAACATTGTGAAGCGACAAAGGGATGAGGTGAGAATGAGCTTTGTTGGTTCTCATAAGGTGAATAGTTTACTTGTCAGTTTGGTGTATTTAGGCCCGATTTTATTCAGTGCTAATCGGTTTCTGATATGCAGGTTCTCACCTTGTGCTATCACCACCATTGCTCCATTCCATCTAGGCTCAACTTTCTTCTTCTTTCGTTCTTGGTCTTTCTATTGTAACCTTGTTCTAGAAAGGCTAAAAGATAAATACTTGGCCCAAGTCTACTAAGAGACTTGTAAATTCCAAAAATTCAAGAATTGTATGGAGAACTTTTTTAATTAAAGATCAAAGTCCTTTACGCTATGAAATTGCTTCTTTATTTATTTTCTTTTAAATCTCAATTTTCTTCATCTTTTCTTAATACAACACTAAAAATAAAAATAAAAATAAAATAAACAAACTTATGAATCTGTTACTTTTGAAAAGTAATTATGTATATAAGTGTCATTCATTTTTTTATTAGCTTTTTTAATATGTACAAACTTCTTTTTTTGTTTTCTTTATTGTTTTAGTTTTCTTATTATTTATTACATTCTAACTTCTAAAAGAAAATTTAAAAAATATCACATCACTACAATGTTACTCTTTTATAGTCTTTAAACTAATTTCTCATTTAATAAACTTTTCTTTTAATTGAATCACCTTAGCACTAACATATGTATTTAACTCTTCATTAGTTTTGTCTTAGACTACTTTCTTACAAAATAAATACAAAAATATTATCAAGTTATAGTCTTTCTTGTACCACCCGGATGGGGTGACACTTGGCAAGAGGAGGGGGATAGTTGGCAAGGACAGATGGCGGGGGGAGTTAATGTCCCAAGACGCCACCCCTGAAGTATTTACTCCCCATGGCACACACCATGAGGGGAGTTAACTCAGTGCACCTGGAGGAGCTCTCGAATGAGCGATCCAGCTAGGCCATCGGTACCAATCGCCTGCACCAGTCTCGTCAACCTTCAATGGCGATGGGAGGGGAATCAATGGCTCCCAAAGGTGATCAAGATGACCAAGGCGTGCATCTTTTCCTGTGTGTTACATGCTACCACCTCTGCACAGTGCCTCTTATCCCTCCTAGTTTCATCGCTCTCACTCTGCATGCCATCCGAGCTTCCTCTGACCACCACCACCCCCCCACGGCTCCCTTTCATCTCCCCCACCCCCTGGTTCTTCCCACTATGCCCCGAGAGCGAGGAAATCCCATGAGGGGCACTAGGAACAAGAATGCCATCACCCGAGACAATCGGCTCACAGCCTCTCAACGAGCATTACTTGCCTATTTTAGTCGCCCCCATAGACATACTAGAAGCACTCAGACCACCCTGCACACTCCAAAAGTGGAGATCCTGCCACCCTTTCTCTAGAATCAGACTCAGACTTCCTTGTGCATATCAAAAATGGAGACCCCATCCACCACAGTGCACTCTCGACCACCGCCTCAGCATTTTCCGGCTAGCACTTCGAAGGAAGAGGCACCTCAGTGCCTCAACACTATCAAAAAGGAGACACCACCTCCAATTCAACATCTTGGTCCGAAGTCGGTGAACACTGGGCTACCTTTAGCCTCGCAACCAGGCTCGAGCTTGGTGAACATGACAGAGCCACCCTCTGAGGAACGCCTCCCCAATATTTTTTCCCCTAGCCACCAACCTTACTGGGGCGACGGGGGATGCATTGTGGAGGAGGAAATCCCTCCAAGCTGGAAACTGACAGAATCAGGGAAGAACCCAATTACAGTGGAAGAGACAGGCACAAATGGAGGAGAGGAGGGCCCACACTTTGCCTATCATCTGGCAGAGGAGCATATTGAGCTCATCTTCGACATCCAGCAGTGACAGAATGAATAGGCGCATGGCCAAAAGATAATCAACCAACGACTAGATTTGTTGTTTGAGGCATTCTCAGAAGCCCCAATGCAAGCATGTTGTCCCACCTACATGTAGAAGTTTGTCCCAGCATACACCTCTCATGGACACCTAGGTTTCCCAATGGCTTGACGCGGCCCACCCCCGATTCTGGTTTTTGTCAATTACAGTTTTTAGAATGAATAGGGATCCAATTTTCACTCTTTTTTAAAGTTGTGTAATTATCTTAGTAATGGTGACTCTGAATGAAGCCATCCCTAGGCTAGCTAGATGGAACAGGGTTCCTGTTGCAACTTTCAGTTTTCTGCATAATTTTGTAAACTATAGTTCAGCCATGATAGACATATCATCTCTTGGAGCCACCTGTTCTGGTTTCCCTTATGTAGCGGAACAGGTGGTTGCCAAATGAAGCACAGCTATACACTCGTGATATAATATAAGGTTCTTCTTTTTATTTACAAAAAAAATAAAAAAAAATGGTCTTTCTTGTACGTTTTCTTTAGTTGCTTAATTTCTTTTAAGATTTAATTTTGTTATTTCAATTTTAGGAACTCATACATAAAAGCAAAAAAAAAAAAAATATTATAAAAATACAAAGCAAAAGAGAATCCATGCTTAGACTTTAGGTTAGAGAAGATTTAGCTTAGATTCTAATGTGTTTTCTTGTTGGGGATCTAAACCCGGGGTGGCATTCCCATGTCTTCCTGCCTAGCCCCACGAGAGGTATTTATGTTGGTGTTAGAGACTCTATAGTCCCTTGACATCAACATATTTTTGGCAACCATACTGGGGACATGTCATTCAATGGTTCTTTCCTAGTTTTTTTTTAATTCTTCAGACTTACTTTTATCTTTTCTAGACCTCAATGTCTCAACTGATTGGAATCTTGTTTAGTGGTTGTAACCCTGTGGTTTCAACTACTAACCCTGGGAAGGTCATTCACAAGTATGGGATTTTTGAGTTTGAAGAAGACCTAAATAATTCCCCATGGTTTGTGCCTATCCCATTGAAGTTTACTCACCCGTTTAACCCCTTACCTCACAAATTCAAGCAACATTTTCCTTTATTTCATGGTGATGGAACTGTTACAATGGTTGAACATCTTCGGTCATTTTCAAATGCTTGCACCATCTTTGGAGTTAACGATAATGATAGTTGCATGATTTTGTTCATGAACTCCCTTCAGGGGTAATTCTACTTCTCTATTTTCCAACTTACCTGATGAATACATCTCTACATGGTCTGAACTTTCCTACTGGTTTACTTCTACCTTTGGGCATTTGGATAATTCTTATGATCACCTTAAGAGATTAAATCAGTTGTATATGAAAGATAATGAAAGCATTCTTGCACTTAACCTTAGGTTTATCAAGTTATGTAATTCAATTTCTATGTCCATTCATCCTACCAACCTGGCTTCCCTCTTGCATTATTATGAACTTCTACCTCCTCTTTACTGATGGAGATTAGAAGAAAAGGATGTTCAAAGCTTAGAGATAGCTTTAACCTCTTGCCTTAACTTCGAAGAGTAAATCCATAGAACAAGTTTCTCCTTTGGTGTTCATGATTCGCACAAAGATTTGTCTTCCTTAATCTCCATCATCAAGAATTTACAGGATCACATGTTCTCCCTTCAATATCAATCTTCAAATCATGCCTACCTTGATATATATTTGGATCCCTCTCTTCTAGGGCCTAATTATAATGACTTCACTAATTGTGGTCAAGAGCTAGGATGTGGAGAGGATCATGATCATATCATGATGCTTAATGATCAACCCACCTCCCACATTCCAAATACCACTCTTCTTAAACCTTATAGAAAAACTCAATCCCAAGATCATCTTTCCTTTCAATCCTCTTATCCGCACACATACGATGGTGAAGTTGATTATGAAAATGAAGAAGTCAATTTTTACCATGTTAAACCTATTTATGACACATTTTTATTTGTTGAAGATGCTAATGAGTGGTCAAAACAAGTTTTTGAAGACCCATATGATTTTATTAATACATATGGTGAGCCCTCTTTTGAAGATTTGCATGAGTTCGATCAAGATATTAACTTGTATAACATCATTGATAATCCATTGTTTCAATCGATAGAGGTTAAGGAACTTGACACTAGTGGGAATATCTCTCCTAAGTGCAGTTTTTATTTCAATGATGATGACTATTTTAAGGACATCCATATGTTTTTGAACCCATATTATGAATCTTCTTTGCATTATGATGACCCTGTTCCGGATAGAAAGATTCCTAGAGATCATATTAATTTGTTTGATGAATGCATCGATCATCTCTTTGATATACAAACCCCAAATCCTAAACCTGATGTCCTTGATTCAATCGATACTTTCAGTATTAAATGCAAAGCTTCTCATGTTGGTTGGAAAGTCTTGGAGGTTGGTAATCATTTCTTTTGGGTATCGATTAGTCATTTTTCCTCACCATACACATGTGTTGGTTGGCATGTTGGCAATCCTTCCATGCGTAAAGTTTTCAAAGTCGTAAGACCCACATGAAAAATGGATGATGCATTCCTTTATGCTAAATTTCATCCTACTTGAGTCCAATTTAATGCTCTTCTTTTCCTCTGTACATAAATAAAATATAAATAAAATAAAAAATAAAAAAATTACAAAAGGGGTAAATCAGGTTTTTGTTGAGTTCACATTTATTTAGTTTCTTTTCTCACTTTTTGTTCTACTTTCAGTTCTTTTTTATTTCTTTTATTTTTCCACCTTGTTGATGGTCAGAGTTGATGGAACAATGGTCAGTGATATTAAAGGCTATCTGTATATTTTTTAACCGATTGACCAAATTTGTTTTGGTGGACAACAAGCTTGCAGGTGAACCAAGTTGCCTTCTTTTTGTCGCAATTCCTTGCTTTGTATATCATACGCTTGCTAAGCAAGAAATATTTTCTCGTCACGGTCATCAATCCTTTCCCCATATTCCTTATTTCTCTTTCTCCATCCCCTCCATTTTGAGATGGCTCCGACATACACGTTGTGGATGCTCAGTGTTAAGCTTGGGTTTTCCCCCAACACACATCCACAATAGTTTATCCATATTTCTAATCATTTTGTCAAGATCCAAAGAGTTTTTCCCTTTCGATTATACAACAGGACCAAACCCCCTCATACTTACCAATTTCCATGAGTTATTCCATGAAGTACTGATCCATGAATCACTTGGCCTCCATCTTGTTTTCCCCCTGTTGTATAATCTAGTCCATCTAACCCTATAGACCTCTTCTTGTCTCGCCTTGAGTTACCATCAATCCTTTTGATCTTTCATCCCCATCCATTTTAGTTCATTGATCCTACGATACCAGAGTTACTTGAGCTTGCATGCCATTGTAAGTGACGTGCATCTGTTGGTTGGCATTTGTTGACTACATTTTTGGTGAACGACACTTAGCCAGCAAAGCGTTGCCAGGCTCCCCCTCATTTTGCAATTTCTTGCGCAAAGTCTTGTGCCCTCCTGTTGAGTTTTTGCTACACATTAAAAGAAGATGTCATTAAATAAAATTTTAAGTTATGATGCATATTTGCTAATAACGATGGTCGTTGGTCAGTTTTCAAGTTGCACAAGTTACGGGCTCTCACATGGACATAGGTGCATTCGATAAGGATAATATGTCTATCGAAATTTGTTATAAGATACTATGTCTAAAGTTGAGGATTCTTGGATGTACCATGAGATATATATTCAATGCAAAGTGCACGATGAGTGTTATAGCAAGATTTTCCTCACCTCATGCAACTTGCTTAGAAGGCCTTTTCCATTTCCCTATGCAGACTTGAAGTCCCTTTTTGCAATTCCTCGAGCTAAAAACATATTTTTCCACATGTATACGCCCTAACAGTTATACAACATGCATATACACAGGTTTAACCATTATAGCCTGCGTACATCGGGTTTTGTGTCCAAAATTAAAAAATGGTGTCGAGTTTACATGTCACGTCACGAGATCCATGATCCTTGACCTTCCATATAACTAAAACGTTCCAACTCGGCCCTTAAATTCCATTTGAAGGATATAAATGGGCCATATCCAAGTTGTGGAAAGAGGAGAAGAAGTCAACTTTGAGAGAAAAGTTACTCTGGAGAAATTATTCACTTCATATTGAGTCTACATCCCTTTGTACTTTTAAGTCTAAACACATTGTTCAAACCCCGAGCTCTCCTCATTTTCTCTCTTATATGAGATTTCCTTTGGTGGAGGCCTAGCTGGAAGGGACTTATTTTCTCAGTTCCGAACGTGCTGACATGGAATTTTGTCATTCATACACTTATGTTGATTACATTTTAATAGAAATACTCTTTTCTCATCCAATTAATGTCTTGAAAATATTTGAATTATTATTCCATGGGCATATTTGTTATGAATATTGATGGATTATGCTATGATATGTGCTAACTTTATATATTATCATCATATGCTTACATATCTTGGTTGTTGAGGACAAGTTGCAGGTGTATAGATTTGAGTCAAGTGCTCAACGATGGACTTCATCAAACATCTAGATGAGGTAGGCTCCTTATCTTGTCTTGATAGCATGTTTGTTTATATAGCATACTTGAGATTATAGTTGTTTTTTGTAGTCATTTCCATCTGTTGTGGTTTACCCCATGCCATAGAGTGATTTTTCTCGTAATAATGAGAGGCTTCACCGAGAAATTTTTAATTGAGCTTCGTTATGGAAATGGATCACCTCATTTCTGACTAACGCACCAGAGTGAAGATCAGTCTTGTTGTTTCCCAAAGTATGGCATATTTACACAAGAAGGCCCAGACTATATATTACGGGTTCAATGCTACTAATATCCAGGTTGACAGAGATTTCATACCAAGTTCTCTAATTATGGATTTGTTGATGAAATTTAACAGTCTTAGTTCCCTATACAATAATAACGCCATATCTTGCACATGATACTGCAACACTAAGTCTTACAATATTGAAGAGTAATGTTAGAAAGTTTGGAATAATGGAATTGGAAATGGACCATACACACTACCAAAGATATTTCTCAACATCGCCATGTAAATATGAGAAGGGTTAAGATAAACTATACCATATATAGATATCTGAAGGCATACAAGTAGTAGGTTTTGTATTTTATCTTTATCGTCTACAAGCACTTGATGGTCATGAAAGCTATGGGGTATAAACTGTGAACTAATACCAATGGCCCGTTTGTTGTGTATTTGAATAAAATCTACGTATTGGATCCATATTAAAGACAAAAGATGAGAATTTGGAATAATTTCAAGCGACATATGCTTGTATGCAAAAACGACTCAAGGAACAACTTAAATGCAAACTTGTGGCACTATCATCAAAAAGGTGTTCTTTGACAAAAGAGATGGAGCTTGCAGAAATAGTTCGGCAAGACCTCGATAACCAATTGAACAAAATTCCTAAGAGTGATCTTATTGCTCAAGAACCAATGATGTGTAGCATGCTTTAGGAATTTGTTAGAAGCCCCACAAACTCAAATTTCAACATATTTCATCTCAGAGGTAGTACCACATTATGAACATGGGGAGCTTGTCATAAGAAAAAATTAATCACATTTGAATAAATCTAAGCCACAAGATTTTCACTACAGTCGTGATCCTGAAGTTAATAATGTAACAGATGTCAACAAAGAAATCATCTACATTGAGACATTATTTGCATCTGGTGTTTCTTGGTGTCTTAAGGTATATCCTAATGGTAGCGTCGCCTCAAAGGGAACACACATCTTAGTTTTTATGGAGATGCTTGAAGGAAATACAGAACCATCTACTTATGAATATGGCATTGAGATGCTACATCGAAATGGTCTGCACCAAAGTATTTTTTGAAACTTTTCTTCTGACTTTGAGGTGGCATGTTGGGGTTGTCTTCAATTCTTCCAAATAGACCTTCTTGAAAAATAAGGTTACCTTCTTCCTGAGGAAGATATCATTACATTATGTTTTCATGTCAAAGCTCTGACGTTTTCACAACAATGTTGGGACCTGAAAAGGGCACTTGCTGCAATTCAAATTGAACAAAATAATGTGTTGGATCAGCTGAAAGCAGTATGCAAAGATTTTGTGGCAACGATTTGGCAATGTCACTATAAAAATTCAAACCATCCTGTGCATTCTGGAAGACATGCATCTCCTCTAATCCTAGAAGAAATAGATAATTCTCTATCTATTTCAGAGTCTTCTAGGAAACTATTAAATCCAAATAGGGCTCATATGTATTCAAGGGACCCAAATTGGAATTATGAAAAACCTGATAATCGACAAGGTCAAAGTAATCATTCTCAACATGGCTTGATACATGCTACATGTATGAGTGGAGAAATGATCAAAGATTCAATATATGAATGATTGTCACGATAATTCAAAACAATTTTTCAACAACCTGATACTTTCGTCAAATTAGTTATGTCATAAGAAGAAAAAATTGATACCCTATTTGTATCAAGTCCATTTGTTGTACATGGTCATGTTGGTATAGGAAAAATTGATACCATAAGGATCAAAGGAAGGATGAGTTTTCTCAAATGCATGACTCTGATAATATGTTTCTAGTTCTAGAAGCCACACTATTTGGGGACATGTCTGGTATACAATAAGACTACTTAAAAAATTGATGCGATGGAAATATTCGACAGTATATGCGCAGTTGGATTGCACCAAATGATAGGGATTATCAAAAAATGGATAACAAATTATGTTTATCTATTGTTTTAATTAAATTAAATAAAAAAAAATCCCAAGCATACGGTCTTTAGTTTATTAACCCTAACTACTCAAACCGTTCACCCAATGATATAAAAGAAGCATCTCACAAACAACCAAGCGGAGAAAAAAACTCGGAGAGAGGTATGCTTGGAGTGAAATGAAGTTTTCCTCTTTAAATTATCATTCACCCTCTATACATTCAGTAAGGATTGATGGAATTTTTGGCAAAAAGGATTCTTGTGAAGCAACGAAGGGATGAGGCGAGGATGAGCTTTGTTGGTTCTCATAAGGTGAATAGTTTACTTGACAGATTGTTGTATTTATGCCTGATTTTATTCAGTGCTAATCAGTTTTTGATATGCAGGTTCTCACCTTGTGCTATCACCACCATTACTCCATTCCATCTAGGCTCAGCTTTCTTCTTCTTTCATTCTTGGTCTTTCTATTGTAACCTTGTTCTAGAATGGATAAAGGCTAAATACTTGGCCCAAGTCTACGCAGAGACTTGTAAATTCCAAAAATTCAAGAATTGTATGGAGAACATTTTTAATTAAAGATCAAAGTCTTTTACGCTCTGTAATTGTTTATGTTGGCATGTTTACAGGCAGAGTGTGCTTGTCATTAATGGAAAGAACAACATCAAACCAAAGCTCGAGAGACTAGAAGACGAGAAAGGCGGAATGTGCCAAGTGGGCACCATAAGTATTTTGGGAAGACGCAGATGAGCAAGCTCGAGAAGCTCAGAAGAGATAGTATAGAGTTGCACACAGAGTGCAAGTGTGCGCCAGGGCCGAGGTTAACTCGTTGCCAAAGCTCAGGAGAGATGGTGTTATGAGACACACAGATGAGATTCCATACATCAAGGCTTGCAGAAGGATCAAAGTTTGTGGCCTTTGATACTTAGAGATTTGAAGAAATCGTAAGCTCGGGAGGAGGAGTGAAAGTGGCCATCCGATCAGAGTCCAGACATGAGGAGCACGTAGAAGAGGAGAACAGATCTCAATCATTAGATCTAAGTGCGTGGACCAACAACTATTGGATCCTAAGGAAAGAGCATGAGACAAGTTTTGAAGTCATCAGAACCATCCATCATCAGCGATGACACATGGCAACATATCTGGGAGGTCAAAGAATTGAACTTCGGAATATTTGCATGGGGTAGAGTGGAGTCGATCCTAGCCATTGATGGTGGGAAGGACAAGTGGCGAGAGATCATCATTTCGTTGACTCGCGAGTTCGAAGAGTCAAAGGTGAGAGTTGTAGGAACTCGTGAAATGCGAATTCACAATTTGATCTGGACCGTTGGATCGTGGAGAGTCATGGACCGTCAATCTGATGCAAGCGGATATCAGGAAATTGGGAATTGAAAGAAGGGAGGAGAGCTAACCTCTGACATCGTGAAATACGAAGTCTCAATATGATCTTGGTTGTCAGATCACCAAGGATCATGGGTTGTTGATCTGGAATAGGTTTTGGAAAATAGGAAGTCGGGAGAAGGGAGGTGAGTAGTCCTCCAACTTCGCAAAGCGTGAAGTCTTGATAAGATCTGGACTGTTAGATCACAGAGGGATGTGGTTTGTTGATCTGACACATAGCACGAAATCGAAAATCGGTAGTTGGAAGAGTCAGGGTTGGCTCACGTTTGAACACTCGACATGCAAAGTCGTGATTTGATCATAACCGTCGAATAAGGAATGTCGTGGGTCGTTGATCAAACATGATGAAGTTCGAGAGCTCACGAATCATGAAGCACCTTTGGAATAAGTGTATGGTCATAGCCATGGTCACATCAATGAAGATTAAGGGAGGAGCTAGCATGTTTCTAAGATCCACTTTGCAGATCATGAGTTGGGATAATCGAGGTAACCTACAACAGGAGTTCGCAATACGCGAAATCCCGAAGCACCCTTTTGCTTGGCCCCTAGTCATAGTTGTAGGTCACATCATCGAAGGATTAAAGGAGGAGCTAGCATGTCACTAGGCTTCACATCGGAGATCACTGAGATCATGAAGAACCTCTCTTTCTTGGCCCCTAGTCACCATCGGTGGTCACGTGAAAGGAAGGGGCGTAGCAAGAAGAGATAGCGCCCACTGTGAAGTTGTTTCTTAGGAAGGGAAAAGGTGCCAAAGGGGTGAACACGCATAGGTCTTCTCAGTAACTGCCATAACGAAGTGATTTCATCTGCTAGAGAATTCGAGGAGAAGTAGAGTAACTGCCAGAGAAGACGAAAAGTCTCGACTGCCAGAGAAGCTAAGGAATCTCAGCATAATGGCCACTGATGATGAACTCATAGGAAACAGAACCGCCAGAGAAGATGAAGAGTTGCCATGATGATCAGGAGATGACTGGATGTGAGAAATGAAGGTAGAATAGAGAAGTGAAAGGTGATTGTGAGTTAGTTATGAAGTGATGAGGAAGAGATGCAGTAAATGATGAGTAGGCACAGAATAGTGACATGGTAAAGAGCATGAAGAGGTATTGCACATGAAGCATGTAGAAGGTGCACAGAGAGTATAAAAATGAAGAATGAAGAAGAGATGTGGGTTTCATTTAAGTGTGATTGAGGTAGGTATAAGCATGTGGTGTTTTGCAGGAGGAGAAAGTGCAGAGCATAGAAATGGAACAGCGTATAAAATGTAGAAGAATAGAAAGTGCAAGGTGATGCAAGCAGGAAGACATTGATGCAGGCAGAGCAGAGCAGTGTAACAGAACAGTGATGAGATTGGTAAGATATTAATTAATACTGTATCACTGTAGTAGATTACAGCAAGCAAAGATTTATATTTCAGGGTGGTAGGGAGGTGCTAAGGAGGATTGCAATCCTCTAAATTCTAGTTGGTGCTAGAAGATATTCAGGGAGTTGGTGCTTCCTTCTAGTGGGTGCTAGAGAAACTTGGGAGTTGGTGCTTCCATCTAGTTGGTGCTAGAGAAATCTGAGAGTTGGTGCTCTTTGCAAGTTGTAGCTTGCTATCAGAGGTTGTAGCCTCAGATTTGAGTTGGAGCTCAAAGATTGTGATATACATGAAAGTTGGAGCTTGAATGACATCCTAAGAAGAAGAGGGTTTCACCCTTTATGGGTTTCCTCATGAGAAATCTATGTCTCTGTGTACTCTGTGTGATGGATCAAATGTTGTTTATCTATTCATCTTAAGTTATCAGTAGCACATTATATAATAACTTAGAAAGATTCATAAAAGAAAAAAAAGTTTTAAGCTTATAATATAACTGATTCACCCCGCCTCTTAGTTATATTTCCAACAATTTGTATCAGAGCCAGTTCCTTTTATTTAAAGGTATATGAGTAATCTTAAACATGACAAGTCATGAAGGAACTTCAACCAATAAGGCCCCCATGTTCAATGGAACAAACTTTGCCTTCTGGAAAGTTAGGATGAGAACCTACATAATGGCTTTAGGTGTAGATGTCTGGGATGTGGTAGAGACTGGTTATGTAAAGCCAGTTGTACTAGCTAATAAGGATGATAAGCTAGAATTCAGCTTCAATGCTAAAGCTATGAATTCTATTCTAAGTGGGCTTGTAGAAGCGAAATTTTTCAAAGTCATGCATTGTGACTCAACAAAAGTTATGTGGGACAAGTTGATAAGTATTTATGAAGGTGATGAAAAAGTAAAAGATGAAAAACTTCAGACTCACAGATTGAAGTTTGAGCATTTAAATATGGATGAAGACGAAACTATCAGTAAGTAATTCTTACGTATATAAGAACTTGTCAACACTATGAAAGGGCTAGGTGAAACAATAGTTGATCCTTTTCTAATCCAGAAAATATTAAGATCTCTTCCTAATAGATTTAACTCAAAAATCTCTGCTATAGAGGAAATAATTGATCTCAAAACATTGACACTAGATCAACTTCTTAGAACCTTCACTGCTTATGAAATGAGAATCACCAAAGGTAAATCCACTACAAGAGAGGCATCTTTTAAAGTAGAGAAAAACACATACTCCGATATAGATGAGATTGGAGCAAATTTTGTGAGAAGACTGAAGAAAGGATCAGGCAAATACAAAGGTAAATTGCCTTTCAAATGTTTCAACTGTGGTAAGATATGTCATTTTTCATATAAGTTTCCTCACAAAATAAAGGATCATACATATGATGATGAAGAGAAGCAAAAACACAAAAAGGTCTATAAAGAGAATAATTTTAAGAAGAAAATCCTTTGTGTAAACAATGATGATGATCCCTCGGATGATGAAAGCAATGACTCTTCTATTGAAGATAAAATAAATGATATCATGTTAATAGGGTTAGAATATCTAAACATTGAAGATACAGGAAGTGAGTTCATTGATTGTGAAGAAGAAGGAGAACTTGAAGGAGAACTTGTCAGTGCCATGCAAGAGATTGAGAGACTTACAGAAAAGAAAAACAGCTACTGCTCAGGTATGAGAAAACATGCAAGGAACCATATGAAGAAATTAATATGTTGAAGGTTAAGTTAGAAGAAGCCAATAAGATTGAATACATCCTCAAACAATAATTGAAGGAAGCCGAAACAAAAGGTGAAAAACTGGAAGCTGAAGTAGTGACTATTAGAAAAGATCTAGAGAAATTCCAGGCCTTATATCATCATAATCTAACAAGTATTAAAGCCTCAGAAGGATTAGCCTCCATTCTGAATCAACAAAGGAATTCAAAATTGAAAATTGGTTTGGGTTATGAAGAGGGATCAAGTAATGGTCATCTAAGCAACAAATAATCCATCAAATTCGTCAAATCTACAACTACTGACAACAACAAACCTGCAGAAACAGAGGAAGAGAATCAACCACCAAGGAGGAGTGAAGGAAAAGCTACAGGAACTGAATCTGAAGAACAAATAAATAATACACTCTTTGCTCAAGAAAATCATCAGCATGGAAGAAATCAACCTGCTCAAAGAAGACAACCATTTTCCGGGTACAAAGATTTTTTGTATGGATATTGTTTTTACTGCTCTAATTTTGGCCACAAAGCCATAAATTGTTCTCTAAGATTTAGACATGAGTAATCAAGACCGCCAAGGAATAAATACATGTTTCAACAAAGAATGAGACAACCAAGTTAGAAACAACCACAGACTGCAAATGATATGATGGATGAGAAAAGGATGCAGACTAAGCATAACAAATGTTATGATCCTTTGTTCAATGAATTAGAATGTTACATCTTCCATAATTATGGACATAAAGTTGCAGACTGTCGCTTAAAGAACTATAAGCTAGATTCAAATCACAAAGCTGAAAACGTCAAGGTTTGGAAGAAGAATGAAAATAACAAGTGTGGATTGGCGTTGTTAGATCAAAGACAAAAAGACTCCTGGTATATTGACAATGGATGATCTAGTCATATGACAAGTGACAAAAATAAGTTCCTATCACTCAAGGAAAATATATCAAGAAGTGTGACCTTTGGAAATGATGCTCCGGGAAAGATCAGAGGTAAAGGTCTAGTAAGCTTAAGTAATGGAAGAAGCAAAGCTCAATATGTATTATTTGTTGATGGTTTAAAGCACAATCTTATTAGTGTCAGTCAGAGATGTGACAGAGGATGTGAAGTCACTTTCAATGCCAATAATTGTAAAATAAAGACAGTAAACATAGGAGAGCTACTTGCAAAAGGGGTTAGAACAGAAAACAATGTATATGTTATGAAGGAAGATAAGGAGAAATGTCATATAAGAAAAATTGATGAAAGTTGGTTATGGCACAAAAGGCTTGGACACCTGAATTTTGATCATATTGTCAAACTGAATAACGAAGGTGTTGTGAAAGACCTTCCAAAAATATATAATCCTAATAACTATATATGTGAGTCATGCCAAATGGGGAAGCTGACTTGTGCTCAATTCAAATCGAAGAGTTTCACATCTTCAGAGAAACTGCTTCAACTTGTTCATATGGATCTCTGTGGACCATCGCAAAAGGAAGGAACTGGAGGAGACCATTACTTTATGTTGGTCATTGATGACTTCTCCATACATACGTGGGTTTCCTTTCTAAGAGAAAAATTTGATGCGTTTGAGAAGTTCAAAACGTTTAAGGCATTAGCCGAGAATCAGACAGGAAGAAAGTTAAAGGCAATTCATTCAGACAGAGGAGGAGAATTTATGTCTAGAGATTTCAAAGAATTTTGTGATAGACATGGAATTAAAAGAGAATATACTATTCCAGGTACTCCTCAACAAAATGGAGTTGTAGAACGCCAAAATAGATCAGTTCAGCAGATGGCAAGGGCTATGATGAATGAAAGGGACATTTCACAAACCTTCTGGGTGGAGGTTGTTCACACAGTTGTTCATATTCTGAACAAAGCACAGCTAAGGCCAAATAGTGATAAAACTCCACATGAGTTGTGGTTTGGTCGACCTGCATCCATTAAGCACTTCAAAGTATTTGGAAGTAAATGTTGCATCAAAAATAATGATGATCATCTGGGAAAATTTGATAGTAGAGCTGATGAAGGTATCTTCTTAGGATATGCAATGAACAATAAAGGATACAGATGCTTTAACAAAAGAATGCATAAACTAGTAGATTGTATTGATGTTTGAATTGATGAAGAAGCTCCCGTAAAAGATCAACGGAGAATAAATACTAAGCCAGATGAAAAATATGATGAGGATAATGAAAGTGAAGAACAACAAACCCCAAAGTCACAAGAAGATGATGAATCAGGTGAAGAAGAGACACCCAGACAAGAAGAGGCAGTACATAAATCAAAATCAAATCCTTCCTCCAGTATTACTCAAAAGAATCATCCTAAAAGTCAAATAATTAGTGAGAAAGACAAAGGCGTACAAACTAGGAGGAGGATAATCAAAGACACTGAGCAATCACATATAGCCTTCATATCCATGGTGGAACCCAAGAAATTCAATGAAGCCAGTGAAGATGTAAATTGGTTAAAATCAATGAATGAGGAACTGGACCAAATTGAAAAGAATGACACTTGGGAACTCGTTCCCAGGACAACAAATAAAAATGTAATAGGATCCAAACGGGTCTACAAAAATAACATGAATGAGCAAGGAAATATTGTAAGAAACAAGGCTAGATTGGTCTGCAAAGGATATGCTCAAATAGAAGGACTGGACTTTGATGAAACATTTGCACACGTAGCAAGATTAGAATCTATTAGAATGTTTCTTGCATATGCTTGTCATAAACAATTTAAAGTCTATCAAATGGATGTCAAGTCATCTTTTCTAAATGGAAATCTAAAAGAAGAAGTCTATATGGAACAACCAAAGGGTTTTCAACTGTCAGGCGACCTTGACTTTGTCTACAAGCTGAAGAAAGCCTTATATGGGCTGAAACAAGCTCCTTGTGCCTGGTATTACAGACTGAATAAGTATCTTCAAGACAAAGGGTTCAAGAGAGGAACAGTTGACAACAATCTATATATCAAGAAATAGGGTTATGATTTTCTCATTGTGTTGGTCTATGTAGATGACATCATATTTGGAAGCAATAATGCCTCATCGGTACAATGGTTTGTCTCTGCTATGCAATCTGAATTTGAAATGTCTATGATAGGGGAACTATCATTTTTCCTTGGTCTACAAATTACTCAGAGGTCTGAAGGGTTATTTCTGTCTCAAGAGAAATATCTAAGAGAAATGTTGAAAAGGTTTCAAATGGAAAATTCTACACCTATGAGCACACCTATGGTCATTGGATGCAAGTTAAGCAAGGATGACGACTCACTTGATGTTGATCAGAGTTCCTATAGGTCTATGATAGGAAACCTATTGTAAATCACAACATCCCATCCAGACATAACGCATGTTGTTAGAATGGTAGGAAGATACCAGGTTGCACCTAAACAGAGTCATTTTTTAGCTGTCAAAATAATATTCAGATACTTGAAAGGAACAATGAACTATGGCCTATGGTATCCTAGAAACCAGAATTTTCAACTATCAGTCTATTCAGATGTTGATTGGGCTAACTACGTGGATGAAAGGAAGCACGAGTGGAGGTGCATTCTTCTTAGGAGAATCCCTTGTAGCATGGTTGAGCAAGAAGCAAGGTTCCATTTCCTTATCAACTACAGAAGTTGAATACGTTGCAGCTGCCACTTATTGTAACCAAGTATTGTGGATGATTCAGTCATTTGCAGAGTTGGAGGTAAAATATATTGCACTGATCCCAATCCATTGTGATAATACCAATGCAATTAGTGTGTCAAAGAATCATGTCTTTCACTCCAAGACCAAGCATATACTCATCAAGTATCACTTCCTAAGGGAAAAGGTAACCAACTATGTGGTTTCTTTGCATTATACTCCATCCAGATATCTTCACTAAACCACTTGCATAAGCTTAGTTTGAGTATCTACGCCAGAAATTGGGCATGACCCTGTTATCAAATTAAAATATTCCATCCTGTCAGGGGGAGTATGTGTTGGTTGAATATCTGATGCCTCCAAAAAGTACTGCAACAACTAAGGGGGAGCATGTTTTCTTTGACATTGATGTCAAAGGGGGAGAAAAGGTGCGGTTTGGATGCTACAGTTGGAGGTCTAAGCAGAATAGTGCAATCGTTTAGGGTTTCCATCAATGCCAAAGGGAGAGATTGTTGGCATGTTTACAAGCAAAGTGTGCTTGTCATTGATGGAAAGAACAACAACTAACCAAAGCTCGAGAGACTAGAAGACAAGAAAAGAAGAATGTGTCAAGTGGGCACCAAAAGTCTTTTGGGAAGATGTAGATGAGAAAGCTCAAGAAGGTCATAAGAGATAGTACAGAGTTGCACGCAGAGCGCAAGTGTGCATCAGGGCTGAGGTTAACTCATTGCTAAAGCTCAGGAAAGATGGTGTTCTGAGACGCGCAGACGAGATCCCATACATCAAGGCTTGCAAAAGGATCAAAGGTCATGGCCTTTAACAGTTAGAGATTTGAATAAATCGTAAGCTCAGGAGGAGGACCGACAATGGCCATCCGATTAGAGTCCAGACAGGAGGAGCGCGCAGAAGAGAAGAACGAATATCAGTCGTTAGATCTAAGTGTGTGGACCAACAGTTTTTGGATCCTAAGGAAAGTGCACAGGACAAGTTCTGAAGTCATCAGAAACATCCATCATCAGGGATGATAGGTGGCAGCAGATCTGGGAGGTCGAAGAATCGAACTTCGGAATATTTGCAAGGGGTAGAGTGGAGTCAATCCTAGCCGTTGATGCTGCGAAGTACAAGTGGCAAGAGATCAACATTTCGCTGACTCACGAGTTGGAAGAGTCAAAGGTGAGAGTTGTAGGAACTCGTGAAATGAGAATTCACGATTTGATCTGGACCATTGGATTGTGGAGAGTCATGGATTGTCGATCCAACGCAAGCGGAAATCGAGAAATTGGGAATTGGAAGAAGGGAGGAGAGATAATATCTGACATTGTGAAATGCAAAGTATCGATATGATTTGGGTCTTTGGATCACCAAGGATGGTGGGTCGTTGATATGGAACAGGTTTCGGAAAATCGAAAGTCGGGAGAAGGGAGGTGAGTAGTCCTCCAACTTCGCGAAGCACGAAGTCTTGATAAGATCTGGACCGTTAGATCACAGAGGGTTGTGGGTCGTCGATCTAACACAGAGCATGGAATCAGGAATCAGGAGTTGGAAGAGTCAGGGTTGGCTCACATTCGAACACACAACATGCAAAGTTGTGATTTGATCACAGTTGTCGATTGATGAATGTCGTGGGTCATTGATCAAGCATGGCAAAGTTCGTGAGCTCGTGAATCACGAAGTGCCTTTGGAATAAGCATATGGTCATATCCATGGTCACATCGGTGAAGATTAAGGGAGGATCTAACATGTTTTTAAGCTCCACTTCACAGATCATGAGTTGGGAGAATCAAAGTAACCTACAGCAGGAGTTCGTGATACGTGAAATCGCAAAGCACCCTTTTGCTTGGCCCATGGTCACAACTGGAGGTCACATCATCAAAGGATTAAAGGAGGAGCTAACACGTTGCTA
>JASDQU010102496.1:56841-67640 GCA_032191745.1 Picea mariana
GATGATCATGAGACTGGATGTGAGAAATGAAGGCAGAACAGAGAAGTGAAAGGTGACTGCAAGTTAGCTATGAAATGATGAGGAAGATATGCAGTAAATGATGAGTAGGCGCATAACAGTGACACAGTAAAGAGCATGCAGAGATATTGTGCATGAAGCATGCAGAAGGTGCACGCAGAGTATAAAAATGCAGAACAAAGAAGAGATGTAGGTTGCAGTTGAGTGTGATTGAGGTGGGTAGAAGCATGCGGTGTTGTGCAGGAGGAGAAATCCCAGAGCATAGAAACGAAACATAGTATAAATGCAAAAGAATAGAAAGCGCAAGGTGATGCAAGCAAGAAGACACCGATGCAGGTAGAGTAGAGCAATGTAACAGAGCAGTGATGAGATTGGTAAGCTATTAATTAATACTATATCATTGTACTAGATTCCAGCAAGCAAAGATTTATATGTTAGGGTGCTAGGGAGGATTGCAGTCCTCTAAATTCTAGTTGGTGCTAGAAGATATTCAGGGAGTTGGTGCTTCCTTCTATTGGGTGCTAGAGAAACCTGGGAGTTGATGCTAGATAAATCTGAGAATTGGTGCTCTCTACAAGTTGTAGCTTGCTATCAGAGGTTATCGCCTCATATTTGAGTTGGACCTCAAAGACTGTGATGTACATGAAAGTTGGAGCTTGATTGACATCCTAAGAAGAAGAGGTTTTCACCCTTTATGGGTTTCCTCATGAGAAATTTGTGTCTCTGCGTACTCTGTGTGATGGATCAAATACTATTTATATGTGCATGTTAATTTATCAGTAGCACATTAAATAATAACTTAGAAAGATTCAGAAAAGAGCAAAAAGTTTTAAGCTTATAATATAACTGATTCACCCCCCCTCTCAGTGATATTTCCAACAGTTTCTTTATTTATTTTCTTTTAAATCTCAATTTTCTTCATATTTTCTTAATACAACACTAAAAATAAAAATAAAAATAAATAAACAAACTTATGAATCTGTTACTTTTGAAAAATAATTATGTATATAAGTGTCATTCGTTTTTTTTATTAGCTTTTTTAATATGTACAAATTTTTTTTGTTTTCTTTATTGTTTTAGTTTTCTTATTATTTATTACATTTTAACTTCTAAAAGAAAATTTAAAAAATATCACATCACTATAGTGTTAGTCTTTTATAGTCTTTAAACTAATTTCTTGTTTAATAAAATTTTCTTTTAATTGACTCACCTCAAACTAGCATACTTATTTTAAATCTTCATTAGTTTTGTCTTAGACTACTTTCTTACAAAATAAATACAAAAATATTATAAAGTTATAGTATTTCTTGTACATTTTTTTTAGTTGTTTAATTTCTTTTAAGATTTAATTTTGTTATTTCAATTTTAGGAACTCATACATAAAAGCACAAAAATTAAATATTATAAAAATACAAAGCAAAAGGGAGTTCATGCTTGGACTTTAGGTTAGAGGAGATTTAGCTTAGATTCTAATGTGTTTTCTTGTTGGGGCTTTAAACCCAGGGTGCCATTCTCATCTCTTCCCACTTAGCCCCACAAGAGGTCAAGATGTTGGTGTTAGAGACTCTCTAGTCCCTTGACATCAACAAAGGCCTAATATTTTCCATTTACACATTTTTTATGAAGTTTAAAAGGATGAAGGATTCTTGGAAAAGGAATATCCTTCCATTCAAATCAAATTATATAGTTTTTCATTAAAAAGAACCATGTATGCCTTTGTCTTGGCCTAACTTCATGATGTGCTGCTAATCTTTCAATAGCTTTTAAATTATTGAGTGGTCAACTCAACATTGGTTGCTATTCAAGAACTAAAAACATTTGGGCTTAAAATAACTATGTGGATAAATTTGTCATAGCATCATAAGAAACACCATAATATTGAATGTATTCTTAATGTGAATCGATTGAAATTATTGAAATTGATTTGTTTTTTCGTGGTCCAAAAATCAAGAAATAGTGTATTTTTGTGATTTGTGTCATTCACCACTTTACTACAAAGGCTTACATTGTACTTTTGTAGTGCAATCATTACAAGTTTTCAGACAAGCTCTTATATTTTTCCAAATAAATTTAAATGATCAAAAAAATTATGCATTAAATTCAAATCTTCCATGAATATTCATTACCATTTCATGCAATTGTTGTATTAAAAAACATAAAGTAGTGATTTTGAGTTGTATTTGTTTTTGGTTTTTTAGAAAAGCTCTTACATTTCTCCAAATAAATTTGAATGAAAAGAAAAATTTTGGACTAAAGTTGAAATCTTTCATGAATATTTGTTACATTTTCATGTAGTTGTTGTATTAAGAATGTATTAAGAAATATAATGATGACTTTGTTAATGGTTTCAAGTTTAATAAAGGACAAAACATGATTTACAATGATCAAACATTATTTTCCCAACATTTTAGGTCTAAAGAACAAAATAAATATCGCCACTTGTAATGAACCCCTACCTGCTAAACTCGTTATTTTTTTTTTGCTTTACACGATAAAATAAACAACAAGCACATGCTAACTAATTCATGCAGTTGACAAGATAACTAAAACCCGAATGCAACCATACAAACACATAACAACAACATTCATATTAACATTTATACACATTGGAAATAATTGTGCAAATAAAATAGAAAACTTATTTGAATCGTTGAACCGACTAATTGCATACAGGGGACGTGTTGATGTTTCAACATTGGGTAGACATTCTCCCAGATTGGTCATGCCGATTTGACCAAGGGAGGATGATACATTCACTCATGGGGCCATGCATATTTGGCTAGTGGTGAATGGCCCAAGATGTTGATGTTTCTCCAGTTAGCAACATCGGGCAGACATTCTCCCATATTGGTCATGCTGATTTGACCAAGGGAGAATGATACATTCACTCACGAGGCCATGTTGATTTGGCTAGTGGTGAATGGCCAAGGTGTAGTATTTCTCCTAGTAGTCATGTTGATTTGACAATGAATGATAAAGACTTGAGATGCTCTCACGCTCCAGGGTGGAGTGATATATTTTTATAGGATAGGTTTGACTTGTTTACATGTCTAGTCTAATGTTGAAGATGTAGGATCAAGAGACCTCTTGTTATGAGGGGATTCTCGGTGTATATGCTCAACATTAGATCCCGATATTAATTATACGTTCTTGCGAGGAGATGACACATCAACAAGACTCATGGGAAATGTTTCTAGTAAAGAATAAATGCCAAGAAGACAAGTCAAATCCCATTAAACTATTAAAGAAAACTTGGAAAGCATTAAATGAAATATTGAAGGCAAAAGGACAAGTCGTTCCCACAAGGAAATTGAAGGTGACTCAATCTATATAAATACAAGGCTTGATCATTTCATTTACACATCTCACACAAGCTCTTCTCATCAAGTGCGCAAGTCCCAGTTGCAGTTCGCTATCTAGTTGGAGTTGCAGTTGTTAGATATCAGTTGTGATTTTCTCTATTTTGAGGTGCACTATCCTTTTGGTGGTGTGTTATCTATGTCTAGGGTTAGCTACCTTTGATGGATCTTCCTCATACAAGGGTGAACTTCTTTATGTGTTGGGTTTCTTCATTTTATGTTGATGTACTTTCTGGCTTGAATTCTTCTTAAGAAAAGTTGTTGGGTTTTCTCCCAAGGCTGGGTTTCCCAGGATAAACATTGTGTTTACTCTGTATGGCTATCTTTCTATGATTCTATTGTTTCCACTGCAGTTTTATTTTGGTTGAGATTTTCAGTATGTAATTATTCTATGATAATAGTGGCATGGAATTCTGTTTGAAATCATAAGGAAATAATTATCAGATCTGGAAATAAAAAAAAATCAACAAGACGTTCCTCCCAACCATAGGCTTGTTGTTCCAAATATCAATAGCAAGCCACCCCCAAGTTGAGGGTATGAGTTCATAAGGAGGTATGGCCCTATTCGATGTCCACTCTCCACAATCAACAACCCAAAACCTAGTTTTACTCCAACAACGATTCCCATCCACCAACTCTATTCCCCTCAACCTGCACAACCCAAGGAATGGGATCCCCCTTCTCTACCACATAGTCCCTTGAGATTTCCCACTTCCCTCTAAGGCTCTAGTGCACTCAGTTGGATAGGAATATCATAGATGGGGACTCCAAGAAATCTTAGTTACTCCAAGAGTGCTCATGGCAGCCTTCTCAAGGTTCTTGACCCATTTCCTCTATAGGAAAAGTCACATACATGCATGCAACCTTCATAATAGGCCTACAACCTCATTTTCAACATAAAAACCAACCCAACAATGGTTGTCCTTAAGCATAACATGGTTGGTGTTCTTTTTCCAGCAATCAGTCCCCTTTATGTTCTCCAAAACTAACATGAAAATATGACCCAAAAAGGCACTCGAATTTCCTTTTCTTCTCGTGCAAGCTTGACTCACATGTTTACCAAAAAGTGGTTGTACGCGGCCCATCTTGTCATAATTGTGTGATTTGACCTTTCCCACCTACCACTCTTACATTACTTTAATATATCCTTGATATTCCAAAGGTGGATGAACTTTAATATGAATTGGTTAATTAATACAAATGGGTAACCCCTTAGACCCCTCTTTAGCCCCCTACTCATTATAGTTTTGCTTGTACCACAACCAATGATTATTATTTATTAATTATTTTAATGTAAAAAATACATAATTCGTCCCTTGGCCATATTAATAATTATGGGCTATCTCGCTCAACCATATCGGCTCACCAACATAATTAATATTTGCACAATTACATTACAATTGTAGGGATTAGAACTGGGGATATTACATCACTATCAAGTTAAATTCTCATGACATACATGGTGACACTAGTCACTGGGCTAACCTAAAAATGTCTTGGGATGAGAAAATTTATAGAATTTGTGACATAGATGAGGATGAGGATGTTTTCCATTTCCTTTCAACTCACCCTAAATGTATAACTTTACCTAGCATCATAACATGGCTACTCCTCAAGACCTCGTTGCTTATGAAAACTCTAATGATCTTTTCTTGAAATGGTATTCTAAACAATAATTACCATGATTCTCTTTATTATATGATAAACCTTATTGGTCGTACAAAGTATGGTTAACATCATCAACATCAGTAATATAATTAAATAAAAAGGATGAAAGGGAATGCTTAAACCTTTTCACACATGTAATATGTTTTGCGAGAGACATGTGGCTTGAGTAAGGAGGCATTTGATAATGGAGAATTTTAAGAGAAGGTGATTTTGTTACATAGGAAATTTATGGGAGAGTGGATATAATTAGGGAATGAAAGATACACGAATGATGAACCATGAGAAATGAGAGGGACATTGTCTTCTTTTGCACACCTCATGTACCATGTGGAAAGAAGAGTACACAAGGTTGTTGGGTAATAAAGCATTTATTTCAATGACTCTAAATAAGGTACCAAGATGCAAGGTGATATTCACTCCAATCTTCAAAATTGTTATGGAAATAGACTTACCTCTTCGTGGATGTGTGTGTGTGTGTGTGTGTGAAAGTACAAACTATGTTCATTGGATGGGTTATATCTTTTTTAAAACAAAACGATTTAACTATTAAATGAAATATCTACAACATTACCCGTTCAATTAAGAAGTTCATAGAACACAATATATCATGATGGTTTTATATATCTAAGGAAATCCTTAGTCAAATGTTGCCTTATAAATTGGACAACGTCATTCAAAAGCCATAGTTTAATCTCCATCAAAGCACATACTCTTTATAGATTGTCTATTCACACACATCTTCTTGAAGATGTGGACATCCAATGGGAAATTGGTTAGATATTTCAAGTTATGATGCATTTTAGGAAATGGTGATGATGGTTACACTCTGGTAGCTTTCAATCCTTCAATCTCCTTTTTTATCCTATCCCTTATTCCATTTGTTACATGTAGAGTTTATTTTTGTCTATTGTGAGTTTTAGATCAAGTTTTAGTTATGAATTTTGCATGTAATTTTTACAAAATATTAATGGATAAGCTTGGTTTTTCTATTCACGTATATCAAAAAATCGTCCACATAATAAGGCCTAAATCTTGATATTGATATTTCACCTTCAATCCATTTGTGTCCAATGTTATTAAACTTTGTTCTCCAAACCTTAAGCATGGTTCAACCCCTCTAAAATGTAGGGTTGTTAAGCTTAAAGGTTCCAAGGTTCCATTGAGTCAACTTGTAAAGTTCTTGCTGAATTTGTTTTATCACCCATGCCATCACTAAGGAGTCTTGCTATGTATTTTTTTTTTAGTAATTAATACCCCTACCCTTTCTCTATTATGTCCTTATCCCAATTTCAGCTCCTCCAAATTTTACAAATTAAAAACTAGAATACTAAGGTGTACCTAAGTCATCTCTTCCAAATTTCACAAATTAAAAATTAAAATATTAGAGTTTACTCAAGTGAGATGTACATGGATTTTTCTTAGGCTATTTATTACTTGGAGTTTTGGGGATGTACCTTGCATAATATATAAATTATAAATTGTACATGTTCTTGAAACAAGGTCTACTTGAGTAGTAGACCATAAGTAGGATATATAAAACATAACTATATTTATTTTTCACTAATATAACTATTATATTTGATATAATCAACTTTTAATGTTATTTAGAATGGGCATTGTTTAGTCAATAATGTAAAACTATTTCAAGATAATTTGTATGTAGTGTAGATTTATCAAATTTTAAAGACCCTTTAAATTGACGGATAAAAATTTATTTAAATGAAAATCATAAATTAGCCAATAAAAATTATAATCTAAATTCCCAAACAATTATCTTAATACATAGGATTTTAAATTTAAAATACCTACATGATATAATTGGATTTAAAATTACTATAAATAAATGATTTCCATCCATAATCGTACTATAAACAAATTTCTTTTATATATACAAAATTTGTGAATTGATCTCTTTATGGTTTACTTGACCGAATGGCACTTGTTTCCAATGAGTTTGTCACAAGGAATCGCACCAGTCTAGCTGAGATATACAAATTATTCATAAGAACTCGGCGTGAATATAATTAGATGCACTTGGATCAATATACTTAGGGTTTTACACTAAAATAACTAATTAAGAAATTAACTACGATTTTATTGATCTCGGTTGTGAGTATACAGTTTATGAAATAAAATATTTGCAGGGTTTAAGTCATAAATATAGGGCTCAACAATATGATATACTTTACAACTATGATTACACAGTATCCACTTACAAAGATATAAAACGTAATAAACTGCGACTTATTCATGCATTACAATTACGACGTGAGATATAAACTGTGAGTTATTTCATGCTATTCTTGTGGAATCTCTTCCCTGTGAAATTGCAGCACAGTAAATTTCCCTGCAATACCCGTAAATTGCAACAATATACCCGCGATATATCCCACATTAACAACCAGTACCGTTTCGTGAATGGAATTCCGAATCTGCATATGCTACGTGGCACATATCGACGGTAAATCTTGTGGTCAGATCCTCGGCGTTGGATGCACGCCACGTGGTCAGAAGAGAGTGGTTAGATCTGACCGTTGGATGCAAGCCACGTGGTCAGAAGAGAGTGGTTAGATCTGACCGTTGGATGCAAGCCACATGGCAAGATGAAAGCCGCTGGATCTGGACGTTGGATGCATGCCACGTGGCAAGAAGAGAGTTGTTGGATCTGACCGTTGGATTCATGCCACGTGGCTAGACGAGAGTTGTTGGATCTGACCGTTGGATGCAAGCCACGTGGTGGGATGAGAACCGCTGGATCTAACTGTTGGATGCCCTTGGATCGAGCCGTTAGATGCATGCCACGTGGCGTGTTCACAGCGCTTGGATTGGGCCGTTAGATGCATGCCACGTGGCATGTTCAAAGCTCTTGGATCAGGCCATTAGATGTGCGCCATGTGGCGATTCATCAGCCATTGGATGCATGCCACATGGCCAGACCAGAGCCGCTGGATGCGTTCCACGTGGCGCAATAATAGCCGCCCGATCAGACCGTTGGATGTACGCCATGTGGTGAGTCCAGAGCCCTTAGATCTGGCCGTTGGATGCCTGCCACATGTCAAAAATCGGACGGGTATGTTAACATGCCGTACGATGAAAATGGTACGGATCTGAGCAACACGATCCCAGCGTTGAATATCTGCCACTTGGCAAGTGCAGAGCCGCACGATCCGACCTTGCGCTTTGACCTGGTTGCTTTGCTATCGGGATTGAACCTCCATGTAGTATGACCACGGCCGAAGATGGTTTGTTGCAGCTATACATACCGATGTTCGTCCGCCATCAGACCAAGATCGGCGAAACAGGCCAAATCTGAATCTGAAAACGGGACAACGAAGCATTGCCCATTCCAACAATTAGGAGCTCCGAACACAGCGTCACTCACTCTTCTGCACAGGAGTCTCGTATCAGAAGAGTATTTTGGATCGTCTGAAGGTATTATCCCCGAAATTGAGGCGCAGGCATTGGGACGAAAGAGGCATTGGATGGGCGAGAGAGAATCCTGTCCCTGACATCGATGACACAGCCATGGGCTTTCGAATCTTGAGACTGCATGGATACAATGTATCCTCAGGTAAAATGTTGGTGTAGAGAGCTATATTTAGCTGGCAATTGTGCCAATGGGTAAGTCTTTGAATTCATTCAGGTTGTTGAATTCTTCAACCAACATTTTTGGCATATGTTTTAAAAACTTTTAAAGATGAGAATGGGGAGTTCTTTTTCTTCTTGGGTCAAACACAGAGAGGAGTTACAGACATGTTAAACGTCAATCGTTGTTCACAAGTTGCATTTCCGGGAGAGACGATCATGCAAGAAGCAAAACTCTGTACCGAAAGGTATCTGAGGAATGCTCTGGAAGATGTGGTTTTGTACAATACGGTTAATGAAATCGCGGAAGAGAAGAGTTTCTCAAATGCTAATAACATCGTGGCACAAGTGGTAATAACATCATGACCAACAACCCAAATTGGAAAATCTGTTCTGCTTCTTCGGATGCAATGTTCTGTTTCTTCGTGTTTGAAGAATTAACGCCCTACCTCCAGGTACTGGTTCTCGTTGCCAATGTTTAAGGTTAAAAATAGCCATTATAGCATTGCTAAGCATGCCAAGTAATAGTTAGAGAATCCTGGCTAATTTGCTAAACGACAGTTGTTTTAGGGGAAAATAAAATATATCTTTGGGTGCACAAAACAATCATTGTGGGACACATTTAAACTCAATTCCTGTACACATGGATATAAATATTTAACCAAAAGATCACACTGGGGGACCTTTAGATACCCACTTTCAAAAGTTAGATACCCATTTTCAAAAGTGCCACTCAGTCCACCAACCCATTAATGAAAAAGTTGATGACAAATGCTAAGAATTTAGTGAAAAATTTGAGGACAAATACCAAGAATTTAGTGCTGCACATTTTAATAATGCATGCAGGGATTGTACAATAGGATAAGGTTCATTGATAGCTCCCAATCATAGGTGGGTGATTTACATCAATTGTGAAATCAACTAACAGAGAAATTAGATTGGTCCCGTTTGCCATTTTCTCGACAAAATCTAGTGAAAGCAAAAGGCCCATGGTAATAGCAATTAGTTTGTATATATACAAAGCGTTTTACACATGACACCATTACCTCAATACAATGACATTCAACATAAAAGTACAGGAACTATTTGAACTTTTAATAATTAACAGAAAACCTTTTGACCAGATAGGATGCCATTGCCAAGAAGCACAGATCTGGAAACTCTCTAAGAGTCTTTTGCTCTGTAGCACAATGGGAAAATTCAACTCCAAAATTTTGAACTTTTAATAATTAACACAAAACTTTCTGACGAGATAGGATGCCAATGCCAAGAAGCACAGATCTGGAAACTCTCCAAAAGTCTTTTGCTCTGTAGCACAATGGGAAAATTCAACTCCAAAATTTACCCCGAGACATTTTTTAAACTGAATTTGCTACTACCACAATAGGCAGCTCAAGTCCAAAAATTATCCCAGGACATATTTTACTGAATCTACTACCACAATAGGTATACCGGTTTCTGTAAGTCAATGAAGACAAATCCGATTGTCCTTCCCTCATATGTCTTCTGTTTAACTAGTCCATTTGTATTTGCTTTCTATGTAAGAGAGTGACAACATGGCAGGAATCCAAACCCAATTCCTTCTTCATCATTAAAGGAGGAGAACTTTGGAGCCCTAGTTTTAGACATCACATGTTATGGATTTGCATAGTTTCAAAATACCTTCAGCAAACAAACAGATACTGTTACAAAATTACCTCCCTCCCAGGTATTCAACTATATTAGGCTGGAGCTTGAAATAATGTAATAAAACAAATTGTTGCAGTAGTTGAAACTGAAAGNCCCTAGTTTTAGACATCACATGTTATGGATTTGCATAGTTTCAAAATACCTTCAGCAAACAAACAGATAGTGTTACAAAATTACCTCCCTCCCAGGTATTCAACTATATTAGGCTGGAGCTTGAAATAATGTAATAAAACAAATTGTTGCAGCAGTTGAAACTGAAAGACTTAACTAATCAATCGATGTCGCTTCCTCAAACCTCCAGACATTCTGTCTCCCGTCAAAAACCATGGAAGATTCAGAAGGGTGTTCACTCTACTAACACCTTCTAGTGCAGACCATTCATCTTCGTTAGCCACAGAGAGATAATCGGCAAGGTTTCTACGGGATTGAGACCTCTTGGGCTGCTTCAGTAAATCAGTTGTGGATTTTTGACAACATCAT
>JASDQU010102496.1:69966-80172 GCA_032191745.1 Picea mariana
CAAGTTATGAAGTCATCAGAACCATCCATCATCAGGGATGACAGGTGGCAGCAGATCCAGGAGGTCGAAGAATCAAACTTCGGAATATTTGCAAGGGGTGGAGTGGAGTCGATCCTAGCCGTTGATGTTGGGAAGTACAAGTGGAAAGAGATCAACATTTCGCTAACTCGCGAGTTGGAAGAGTCAAAGGTGAGAGTTGTAGGAACTCACGAAATGAGAATTCACGATTTGATCTGGACCATTGGATCGTGGAGAGTCGTGGACCGTCGATCCAATGTAAGCAGATATCGAGAAATTGGGAATCGGAAGAAGGGAGGAGAGATAATATTTGACATCGTGAAATGAGAAGTCCCGATATGATCTGGGTCGTCGGATCACCAAGGATGGTAGGTCATTGATATGGAACAGGTTTCAGAAAATCAAAAGTCGAGAGAAGGGAGGTGAGTAGTCCTCCAACTTTGCGAAGCGCGAAGTCCCGATAAGATCTGGACTGTTAGATCACAAAGGGTTGTGGGCCGTCGATCTGACACAGAGCACGGAATCAAGAATCGAGAGTTGGAAGAGTTAGGGTTGGCTCACATTCGAACACCCGCCATGCAAAGTCGTGATTTGATCACAGTCGTCGATTGATGAATGTTGTGGGTCGTTGATCAAGCACGACAAAGTTTGCGAGCTCGCGAATCACAAAGCGCCTTTGGAATAAGCGTATGGTCATAGCCATGGTCACATTGGTGAAGATTAAGGGAGGATCTAACATGTTGCTAATCTCCACTTTGCAGATCACGAGTTGGGAGAATCAAGGTAACCTACAGCAGGAGTTCGCGATACGCGAAATCGCAAAGCACCCTTTTGCTTGGCCCCTGGTCACAGCTGGAGGTCACATCATCGAAGGATTAAAGGAGGAGCTATCACGTCGCTAGGATTCACATCAGAGATCGTCGAGATCGCGAAGCACCTCTCTTTCTTGGCCCCTAGTCACCGTCGGTGGTCACGTGAAAGGAAGGGGCGTAGCAAGAAGAGATAGCACCCACTGTGAAGTTGTTTCTCAGGAAGAGAAAAGACGCCAAAGGGGTGAACGCACATAGGTATTCTTAGTAACTGCCAGAACAAAGTGATTGCATCTGCCAGAGAATTCGAGGAGCAGTAGAGTAACTGCGAGAGAAGACAAAGAGTCTCGACTGCCAAAGAAGCTAAGGAATCTCAGCATAATGGCCACTGATGATGAACTCACAGGCAACAGAACCGCCAGAGAAGATGAAGAGTTGCCATGATGATCAGGAGATGACTAGATGTGAGAAATGAAGGCAGAACATAGAAGTGAAAGGTGACTGCGAGTTAGCTATGAAGTGATGAGGAAGAGATGCAGTAAATGATGAGTAGGCGCAGAACAGTGACACAATAAAGAGCATGCAGAGGTATTGTGCATGAAGCATGTAGAAGGTGCACATAGAGTATAAAAATGCAGAACAAAGAAGAGATGTAGGTTGCAGTTAAGTGTGATTGAGGCGGGTAGAAGCATGCGATGTTGTGCAGGAGGAGAAAGAGCAGATCATAGAAATGAAACAGATTATAAAATGCAGAAGAATAGAAAGCGCAAGGTGATGCAAACAGGAAGACACTGATGCAGGTAGAGCTGAGCAGTGTAACAGAGCAGTGATGATATTGGTAAGCTATTAATTAATATTGTATCACTGTAGTAGATTCCAGTAAGCAAAGATTTATATTTTAGGGTGGTAGGGAGGTGCTAGGGAGGATTGCAGTCCTCTAAATTCTAGTTGGTGCTAGAAGATATTCAGGGAGTTGGTGCTTCCTTCTAGTGGGTGCTAGAGAAACCTGGGAGTTGGTGCTAGATAAATCTGAGAGTTGGTTCTCTCTGCAAGTTGTAGCTTGCTATCAGAGGTTATAGCCTCATATTTGAGTTGGAGCTCAAACACTGTGATGTACATGAAAGTTGGAGCTTGACTGACATCCTAAGAAGAAGAGGTTTTCACCCTTTATGGGTTTCCTCATGAGAAATTTGTGTCTCTGTGTACTCTGCGTGATGGATCAAATACTATTTATCTATGCATGTTAATTTATCAGTGGCACATTAAATAATAACTTAGAAAGATTCAGAAAAGAGCAAAAAGTTTTAAGCTTATAATATAACTGATTCACCCCCCCTCTCAGTTATATTTTCAACAGTTTCTTTATTTATTTTCTTTTAAAACTCAATTTTCTTCATCTTTTCTTAATACAACACTAAAAATAAAAATAAAAATAAAATAAACAAACTTATGAATCTGTTACTTTTGAAAAATAATTATGTATATAAGTGTCATTCATTTTTTTATTAGCTTTTTTAATATGCACAAACTTTTTTTTTATTTTCTTTATTGTTTTAGTTTTCTTATTATTTATTACATTCTAACTTTTAAAAGAAAATTTAAAAAATATCACATCACTATAGTGTTAGTCTTTTATAGTCTTTAAACTAATTTCTTGTTTAATAAAATTTTCTTTTAATTGACTCACCTTAGAACTAGCATATTTATTTTAAATCTTCATTAGTTTTGTCTTAGACTACTTTCTTACAAAATAAATACAAAAATATTATAAAGTTATAGTATTTCTTGTAAGTTTTTTTTAGTTGTTTAATTTCTTTTAAGATTTAATTTTGTTATTTCAATTTTAGGAACTCATACATAAAAGCACAAAAGTTAAATATTATAAAAATACAAAGCAAAAGGGAATCCATGCTTGGACTTTAGGTTAGAGGAGATTTAGCTTAGATTCTAATGTGTTTTCTTGTTGGGGCTCTAAACCCAAGGCACCATTCTCGTCTCTTCCCACTTAGCCCCACATGAGGTCAAGATGTTGGTGTTAGAGACTCTCTAGTCCCTTGACATCAACAGAGGCCTAATATTGTCCGTTTACACATTTTTTATAAAGTTTAAAAGGATGAAGGACTCTTGGAAAAGGAATATCCTTCCATTCAAATCAAATTCTATAGTTTTTCATTAAAAAGAACCATGCATGCATTTATCTTGGACTAACTTCATGATGTGTTGCTAATCTTTCAATAGCTTTTAAATTATCGAGTGGTCAACTCAACATTGGTTGCTTTGTAATTTCAATCTCGATTGAGATGCATTTTGAAATTATATTCAAGAACTAAAAACATTTGGGCTTAAAATAACTATGTAGATAAATTTGACATAGCATCATAAGAAACACCATAATACTGAATGTATTCTTAATGTGAATCGATTGAAATTATTGAAATTGATTTGTTTTTTTGTGGTCCAAAAATCAAGAAATAGTGTATTTTTGTGATTTGTGTCATTCACCGCTTTACTACCAAGGCTTACATTGTACTTTTGTAGTGCAATCATTACAAGTTTTCAGACAAGCTCTTATATTTTTCCAAATAAATTTAAATGATCAAAAAAATTATGCATTAAGTTCAAATCTTCCATGAATATTCATTACCATTTCATGCAATTGTTGTACTAAAAAACATGAAGTAGTGATTTTGAGTTGTATTTGTTTTTGGTTTTTTAGAAAAACTCTTACATTTCTCCAAATAAATTTGAATGAAAAGAAAAATTTTGGACTAAAGTTGAAATCTTTCATGAATATTTGTTACCATTTCATGTAGTTGTTGTATTAAGAATGTATTAAGAAATATAATGATGACTTTGTTAATGGTTTCAAGTTTAATAAAGGACAAAATATGATTTACAATGATCAAACATTATTTTTCCAACATTTTAGGTCTAAAGAACAAAATAAATATTGCCACTTGTATTGAACCCCTACCTGCTAAACTTGTTATCTTTTTTTTGCTTTACACGATAAAATAAACAACAAGCACATGCTAACTAATTCATGCAGTTAACAAGATAACTAAAACCTGAATGCAACCATACAAACACATAACAACATTCATATTAACATTTATACACAGTGGAAATAATTGTGCAAATAAAATAGAAAACTTATTTGAATCGCTGAACCGACTAGTTGCATACAGGGGACGTGTTGATGTTTCAACATTGGGTATACATTCTCCCAGATTGGTCATGTCGATTTGACCAAGAGAGGATGATACATTCACTCACGGGGCCATGCATATTTGGCTAGTGGTGAATGACCCAAGATGTTGATGTTTCTTGAGTTAGCAACATCGGGCAGACATTCTCCCATATTGGTCATGCTAATTTGACCAAGGGAGAATGATACATTCACTCACGAGGCCATGTTGATTTGGCTAGTGGTGAATGGCCCAGGTGTAGTCTTTCTCCTAGTAGTCATGTTGATTTGACAAGGAGTGATAAAGACTCGAGATTCTCTCACGCTCCAAGGTGGAGTGATATATTTTTACAGGGTAGGTTTGA
This sequence comes from Picea mariana, assembly GCA_032191745.1. Taxonomy (NCBI): domain Eukaryota; kingdom Viridiplantae; phylum Streptophyta; class Pinopsida; order Pinales; family Pinaceae; genus Picea; species Picea mariana. The sequence goes on from JASDQU010102496.1 coordinate 74,346, forward strand.
CTTGTTCACATGTCTAGTCTAATGTTGAAGATGTAGGATCAAGAGACCTCTTGTTATGAGGGGATTCTCGATGTATCTACTCAACATTAGATCCCTATATCAATTATATGTGCATGTGAGGAGATGACACATCAACAAGACTCATGGACAACGTTTCTAGTAAAGAATAAATGCCAAGAAGACAAGTCAAATCCCATTAAACTATTAAAGAAACCTTGGAAAGCATTAAATGAAATATTGAAGGCAAAAGGACTAGTCGTCCCCACAAGGAAATTGAAGGTGACTCAATCTATATAAATACAAGGCTTGATCATTTCATTTACACATCTCACACAAGCTCTTCTCATCAAGTGTGCAAGTCTCAGTTGCAGTTTGTTATCCAGATGGAGTTGCAGTTGTCAGTTATCAGTTGTGATTTTCTCTATTTTGAGGTGCACTATCCTTTTGGTGGTGTGTTATCTCTGTCTAGGGTTTGCTACCTTTGATGGATCTTCCTCATACAAGGGTGAACTTCTTTATGTGTTGGGTTTCTTCATTTTATGTTGATGTACTTTCTGGCTTGAATTCTTCTTAAGAAAATTTGTTGGGTTTTCTCCCAAGGCTGGGTTTCCCAGGATAAATATTGTGTTTACTGTGTATGGCTATCTTTCTATGATTCTATTGTTTCCGCTGCTGTTTTATTTTGGTTGATATTTTCAGTATGTAATTATTCTATGATAATAGTGGCATGGAATTCTGTTTGAAATTGTAAGGAAATAATTATCAGATCTGGAAATAGAAAAAAATCAACAGGACCTTCCTCCCAACCATAGGCTTGTTGTTCCAAATATCAATAGCAAGCCACCCCCAAGTTGAGGGTATGAGTTCATAAGGAGGTATGGCCCTATTCGATGTCCACTCTCCACAATCAACAACCCAAAACCTAGTTCTACTCCAACAACGATTCTCATCCACCAACTATATTCCCCTCAACCTGTACAACCCAAGGAATGGGATCTCCCTTCTCTGCCACATAGTCCCTTGAGCTTTCCCACTTCCCTCTAGGGCTCTAGTGCACTCAGTTGGATAGGAATATCATAGATGGGGACTCCAAGAATTCTTAGTTGCTCCAAGAATGCTCATGGAAGCCATTTCAAGGTTCTTGACCCATTTCCTCTATAGGAAAAGTCACATACATGCATCCAACCTTCATAATAGGCCTACAACCTCATTTTCAACATAAAAACGAACCCAACAATGGTTGTCCTTAAGCATAAATGGTTGGTGTTCTTTTTCCAGCAATCAGTCCCCTTCATGTTCTCCAAAACCAACATGAAAATATGACCCAAAAGGCACTCAAATTTCCTTTTCTTCTCATGCAAGCTTGACTCACATGTTTACCAAAAAGTGGTTGTACGCAACCCATCTTGTCATAATTGTGTGATTTGACCTTTCCCATCTACCACTCTTACATTACTTTAATATAACTTTGATATTCCAAAGGTGGATGAACTTTAATATGAATTGGTTAAATTAATACAAATGGGTAACCCCTTAGACCCCTCTTTAGCCCCCTAGTCATTACAGTTATGCTTGTACCACAACCAACGATTATTATTTATTAATTATTTTAATGTAAAAAATACATAATTTGTCCCTTGGCCATATTAATCAATATGGGCTATCTCGCTCAACCATATTAGCTCACCAACATAATTAATATTTGCACAATTACATTACAATTGTAGGGATTAGAACTAGGGACATTACACCACTATCAAGGTAAATTCTCATGACATACATGGTGACGCTAGTCACTGGGCTAACCTAAAAATGTCTTGGGATGAGAAAATTTATAGAATCTGTGACATAGATGAGGTTGAGGATGGACACCATTTCCTTTCAACTCAGCCTAAATGTATAACTTTACCTAGCATCATAACATGGCTACTCCTCAAGACCTCATTGCTTATGAAAACTCTAATGATCTTTTCTTGAAATGGTATTCTAAACAATAATTACCATGATTCCCTTTATTATATGATAAACCTTATTGGTCATACAAAGTATGGTTAACATCATCAACATCAGTAATATAATTAAATAAAAAGGATGAAAGGGAATGTTTAAACCTTTTCACACATGTAATATGTTTTGCGAGAGACATGTGGCTTGAGTAAGGAGGCGTTTGATAAGGGAGAATTTTAAGAGAAGGGGATTTTGTTACATAGGAAATTTATGGGAGGAGAGTGAATATAATTAGGGAATGAAAGATACATGAATGATGAACCAAGAGAAATGAGAGGGACATTGTCTTCTTTTGCATGCCTCATGTACCATGTGGAAAGAAGAGTACACAAGGTTGTTGGGTAATAAAGCATTTATTTCGATGACTCTAAATAAGATACCAAGATGCAAGGTGATATTCACTCCAATCTTCAAAATTGTTATGGAGATAGACTTACCTCTTCGTGGATGTGTGTGTGTGTGTGTGTGTGAAAGTACAAACTATGTTCATTGGATGGGTTATATATTTTTTAAAACAAAACGATTTAACTATTAAATGAAATATCTACAACATTACCCGCTCAATTAAGAAGTTCACAGAACACAATATATCATGATGGTTTTATATATCTAAGGAAATCCTTAGTCAAATGTTGCCTTATAAATTGGACAACATCATTCAAAAGCCATAGTTTAATCTCCATCAAAGCACATACTCTTTATAGATTGTCTATTCAAACACAACTTCTTGAAGATGTGGACATCCAATGGGAAATTGGTTAGATATTTCAAGTTATGATGCATTTTAGGAAATGGTGATGATGGTTACACTCTGGTAGCATTCAATCCTTCAATCTCCTTTTTTATCCTATCCCTTATTCCATTTGTTACATGTAGAGTTTATTTTTGTCTATTGTGAGTTTTAGATCAAGTTTTAGTTATGGATTTTGCATGTAATTTTTACAAAATATTATTGGATAAGCTTGGTTTTTCTATTCACGTATATCAAAAAATCATCCACATAATAAGGCCTAAATCTTGATATTGATATTTCACCTTCAATCCATTTATGTCCAATGTTATTAAACTTTGTTCTCCAAACCTTAAGCATGGTTCAACCCCTCTAAAATGTAGGGTTGTTAAGCTTAAAGGTTCCAAGGTTCCATTGAGTCAACTTGTAAAGTTCTTGCTGAATTTGTTTTATCACCCATGCCATTACTAAGGAGGCTTGTTATGTATTTTTTTTATAGTAATTAATACCCCTACCCTTTCTCTATTATGTCCTTATCCCAATTTCACCTCCTCCAAATTTTACAAATTAAAAACTAGAATACTAAGGTGTACCTAAGTCATCTCTTCCAAATTTCACAAATTAAAAATTAGAATATTAGAGTTTGCCCAAAGTGAGATGTACATGGATTTTTCTTAGGCTATTTATTACTTGGAGTTTTGGGGATGTACCTTGCAGAATATATAAATTATAAATTATACATATTCTTGAAACAAGGCCTACTTGAGTAGTAGGTCATAAGTAGGATATATAAAACATAATTATATTCATTTTTCACTAATATAACTATTATATTTGATATAATCAACTTTTATTGTTATTTAGAGTGAGCATTGTTTAGTTAATAATATAAAACTATTTCAAGATAATTTGTATGTAGTGTAGGTTTAAATTTATCTAAATGAAAATTAAAAATTAATTAATTATAAATTAGCCAATAAAAATTATAATCTAAATTCCATAAACAATTATCTTAATACATAGGATTTTAAAATACCTGCATGATATAATTGGATTTAAAATTACTATAAATAAATGATGTCGATTTATAATCGTACTATAAACAAAAAAAAATTATATATACAAAATTTGTGAATTGATCTCTTTATGGTTTACTTGGCCGAATGGCACTTGTTTCCAATGGGTTTGTCACAAGGATTTGTCACAGGGAATCGCACCAGTCTAGCTGAGGAACACAAATTATTCATAAGAACTCGGCGTGAATATAATTAGATGCACTTGGATCAATATACTTACTTAGGGTTTTACACTAAAATAACTAATTAAGAAATTAACTACGATTTTATTGATCTCGGTTGTGAGTATACAGTTTATGAAATAAAATATTTGCAGGGTTTAAGTCATAAATATAGGGCTCAACAATATGATATACTTTACAACTATGATTACACAGTATCCACTTACAAAGATATAAAACGTAATAAACTGCGACTTATTCATGCATTACAATTACGACGTGAGATATAAACTGTGAGTTATTTCATGCTATTCTTGTGGAATCTCTTCCCTGTGAAATTGCAGCACAGTAAGTTTCCCTGCAATACCCGTAAATTGCAACAATATACCCGCGATATATCCCACATTAACAACCAGTATCGTTTCGTGAAGGGAATTCGGAATCTGCATCTGCCACGTGGCAGATATCGACGGTAAATCTTGTGGTAAGATCCTCGCCGTTGGATGTACGCCACGTGGCGAGAAGAGAGTGGTTATATCTGACCGTTGGATGAAAGCCACGTGGCAAGATGAGCCGTTGGATTTGAACGTTGGATGCATGCCACGTGGCAAAAAGAGATGTTGGATCTGGCCGTTGGATTCACGCCACGTGGCGAGAAGAGAGTTGTTGGATCTGACTGTTGGATGCAAGCCACGTGGTGGGATGAGAACCGCTGGATCTGGCTGTTGGATGCCCTTGGATCGAGCCGTTAGATGCATGCCACGTGGCGTGTTCACAGTGTATGGATTGAGCCGTTGGATGCAAGCCACGTGGCATGTCCAGAGCTCTTGGATCAGGTCATTAGATATGCGCCATGTGGCGATTCATCAGTCACTGGATGCATGCCACATGGCGAGACCAGAGCCGCTGGATGCGTTCCACGTGGCGCAATAAGAGCCGCCCGATTCTACCGTTGGATGTACGCCATGTGGCGAGTCCAAAGCCCTTAGATCTGGCCGTTGGATGGCTGCCACATGTCGAAAATCGGACGGGCAGTTTAACATGCCGTACGACGAAAATGGTACGGATCTGCGCAACACGATCCCAGCGTTGGATATCTGCCACTTGGCAAGTGCAGAGCCGCACGATCCGACCTTGGGCTTTGACCTGGTTGCTGCTATCGGGATTGAACCTCCATGTAGTATGACCACGGCCGAAGATGGTCTGTTGCAGCTATACATACCGATGTTCGTCCGCCATCAGAAAAAGATCGGCGAAACAGGCCAAATCTGAATCTGAAAACGGGACAACGAAGCATTGCCCATTCCAACAATTAGGAGCTCCGAACACAGCGTCAGTCACTCTTCTGCACAGGAGTCTCGTATCAGAAGAGTATTTTGGATCGTCTGAAGGTATTATCCCCGAAATTGATGCGCCCGCATTGGGACGAAAGAGGCATTGGATGGGCGAGAGAGAATTCTGTCCCTGACATCGATGACACAGCCATGGGCCTTGGTGTAGAGAGCTATATTTAGCTATATTTAGCCAATGGGTAAGTCTTTGAATTCATTCAGGTTGTTGAATTCTTCAACCAACATTTTTGGCAGATGTTTTAAAAACTTTTAAAGATGAGAATGGGGAGTTCTTTTTCTTCTTGGGTCAAACACAGAGAGGAGTTACATACATGTTAAACGTCAAGCGTTGTTCACAAGTTGCATTTCCGGGAGAGACGATCATGCAAGAAGCAAAACTCTGTACCGAAAGGTATCTGAGGAATGCTCTGGAAGATGTGGTTTTGTACAATACGGTTAATGAAATCGCGGAAGAGGAGAGTTTCTCAAATGCTAATAACATCGTGGCACAAGTGGTAATAA
>JASDQU010102496.1:94487-121530 GCA_032191745.1 Picea mariana
TTGATCACTTTGTAGTGTTTTCTTAATTATAGGGTTTTTTACTACCATTTGTTATATTTACATCATTGTTGTCTTTGTAATACCTTCTTACTAATACCATCAAAATCAACATGAAAGTTAGCTCCCTCTCCTTGCTACCAATATCCACAACAATCCAAAAGCTTATTTCCTTGTGTTATTAAGATTGATGTGAAACCAAAGATTAATTCTCACACTTTGATATTAGCAATACTTACAAACATGTATATGCATTGTGTGTTATGTCTTATACATTTTAAGTTTCAAACTCAAAAAATCAAATTAACATAACCTATAACCAAGTATTTATAAGAATTTAAGAACCAACTCCTAAAAGGACAATGCAAACTATCTAGTCTATTATATTCAAAGAGTTTAAAAMTTCTATACAGAAAGTAAAAAACAAGTTTATCTTTTACTGGAATACGAGTTTTAAATTGCCTTTGGTCGTACTATTTTTATATGTATTCCCTATCTATTTTATCCTTAGTGTAAATATTTCCAATGCCATGAATCTAATTTAATGCTAGTAGGAAATTTAATAAATATGACATAATTTTATAATATGTCAATAATAACAACTGAATTAGTTAATAATAAATATTGATGAAGAGGTGAGAATCCTTAGAAAAAAATGTATAGATCAATATAAAAATGTTTGGTGCCCATTGTGAAATTCATATATCATCATGTATAAATAAAATTTTCCCATGGTCCACCACATAGAGCAATGTTTGGTCTTCCACTTACCCTTTTCATTGAGATTTAGTTCCAAAGGACTCTACCAAATTTGAACCTATGACTTATGGTATCCATGTCAATAACATCCATTGGCTAGATAGTTTAACCCATTTAGCTATCCATTGGGGCTCCTTGATTGATCTATTTAATCACAATAAGTTATTAATTGTGAGTGGCAAGAATTAATAGTATCTAATTAACAAGATACTTCAACACCAAGAAAGTTGATATAATTCTCATTCTAAATTGAAGTTGATCAAGATTAGAGATTTATGTATTGAGATTGACCAAAATTGAAGTTCTTGTTGATCACTTAAACATCCAACATGTAATTGTGGGGGGGGGGGAAGTAATTATCATCTTAAATACAATTTACCTCTAATTACAATTGGTTAAAATTGAGGTAATCCTTGATTCATTGAGTTTAAATTTGTACATTTCTATGATATCTTTATTTTTCCACAATTCAAATTTTCACTTGGTTTATCAATCTAGTATTATCGAATTTATAATATCATTGAAGTATTCCCTCCTTCATTGTGGAGTCGTTCTTAGTGTTACTTTTAAAACTCGTTTAATTTTTTGTCACCTTCCACCTCCATAAACTTTATTCTCATTTCCATTGACATTTCTAAGCCCTTAAAGCTATGAATTTTTAAAAATTATCCATGATTACCCTAATCAAATATTAATTTTAGATAAGGTGGAATTAGTAAAATTCACTTTGATAGGATGATATCTTGTAGCATGATCATCAAATAAGAGTGAGATAGCATGAACACCTAAATTCCATAATATAACTTATAAATTTTAGGGTACTATGTTCAATTTACCTCATTGATTCATCTTTTATATGATTTAGTCTCAACTATATTCCAAGAAATCAATCTTGTTGTATGTTGGTAAATTTATTATATGATATAGTCTCAACAATATTTCCAGTAGGATGTTTCTGATATATGTTTCATGATTAAGCCAAGTATCACATAAAACTATAACTACATACAACTATAATGGAAAGCATGTAGTGTGTTTAAAAGGAATTTTAAAACAATTTTTTTTTCCAAACATTTATAACATTCACTGACAAAAATTCACTAATAAAACGAAAGTATGCTAGTAAGCAAACTTGGTAAGTGTAGTCAATTAAACAATCATTGAACATCTTGTTTACACTAAAACTTCCATCAATAGAACCCTAACTAAGCTAAGGAAAATATTCAATCCAATCCATGTGTTGTAGAGCATTACATGGATTGGATTGAATATTTTACAGTGTCAATGTTTATACAACCCTTATGTTATGGATTGTGAAACACACTCCTCAACTCTGTGCATTTTGCATTGAAGATTGCAGGGTATCATTTGTTTGTCATGGATGCATTTTTGGATTGGTAAGAAAAGTGGAGAGTTAGAGTTTTATTTTTCTTTCTATTATTTCTATTGATGACCATTGAGGCTAATATTTTTATTTGTGTGTTTTCTTTGTTTTGTTTTTCTATTGCTATGGATGTTATTTTATCTATGTTTTCTAATTTTTTGGGTTGAGAGTCAAGTTGGCATGGCCATGCTGAGTGGGTGAAAGAAAAGAAGATAGAGGAGGAGGTATGTTTGGTTCCATGCTATTTTGATTCATTTTCTTCTGCATCACCATATCATGTTCATGTATGTCTGTATGTTAGTTTGTTTGTTTAACTTTAAAGGCATATTATGTTTGAGAGAGATATAGACGTGGGGTGGAATATTAACAACCTAGTAAAGTGCTGAGAGTAATATTAAGTGTTATTTTGGTGTAAGGCCCTTGTGAATTCTTATATGAAATCCTCCTTGTTTTAAATCTAATGGTTCTCATCCCTCCAACTATTGACTTGTAATTGAACAACTATTTCTCTTGTTGTAGAGAATTTGCATCTCCATCATAATGCTTATTTATTTGTTCATCTTGCATCGCCATCATAAAGCTTATTTCTTCGCTTGTCTCACTAGAGAAATTCTCCTAGTTCATCAAATGATAATTATTTTTAATTCTCAAAAATACACAAAGACTTGTGATAACTATATGGAAATAAAATGAAAAATATTGTAGAGATTAAATCTCATCTTTCAAGTAATCTAAAATCCCTAATAAAGTTAATCCTAGTGAGGTGTTTTAATGAGTCACCTCCATATATTCTAAATCTAAGATGAGCACTAGCATAATAAATAGAGTCCATATTTTTCATATCTCCATTCTTAAGTAAGTAGAAATCCTAAAGGTACCATATAATACAAAGCAATACTTGCTTGTAGACAAAAATTGTGTTTAAATTCAACATAACAAAATTATCCAAATTAACAATCAACTTACAACCCTTTAGTAGTTTGGCAAAAAATCATACAAAGGGTAATTGGATTCTCCATGCATAAGTAAAGGTTGCCTCTAATCAAGTAGAGTATGTAGATATGGATGAAACAAAACAAACTTTTCAGGCTCGGTTGTCACCAAGATAGACTTCATCTGACATTGGGAGGGGGGATGAGCTCTACGTTCCACTGGTGGGTGTGGGCTACTCACTTGTGCCCTTCAATCCCAATAGTTTCTTTAGAATGTGACACATATTTTCTTTCAACTCCACAATCTCTATAATTTTCTCCATAACCAGTCTCCAGGGTATCTAGATTCTTCTACCGCTCCTAGATACACTTCTCTTATTAAGATTGCACCCTTACATCAAGCGTGAAGGATCCAAAAGAATCGTGGGATTACTCTATGATAGAGAGTGTGTCATGTGCCTCATTTATGGAATAATTCATTTTTGGAAGGAATTTACCTGAGAAACCTAACATAGCAATGAGAAGAAAAAATGGACCTCCATGGAAGGTTGTTAAAGAGCGCATATAGTTGGCATGCCTAGGGTCTAGACAGGGTCAGACTTCAACATAATTCCAAGGACTCCCTTCAAACCTCATCCTCTTTACATCTTTCTATCATTCTTCAATCAACTCTAGTGGGGCCTTAGTCCACATATTATAGAAATCAATGAACCTTCTGGTCCTCTCTTCCTCCCTAATGCCTTTGTCTCCCCCCACAAGGAGGGTTTTGAAGGGAACTCTTGGTTCACATTGTGTTTTTGTGTAACGTATCCATCTCCCATGCTAAGTTCCATTACCATTAAATCAACTAACATATTGATTCAAAAGTGGAAAAAATGTGAAACTTGACATACAATCTCATGTAGATAGTGGTTAATTTTAAAATCGTGAATGCAAATTCTTAAGCATGCTCAAAAATAATTAATAGAACATAAATCAAACAAATTATTCAAACATAAAGTTCACACAATAAATAACACAATGATCATAGGGTGACTGCAAGAACTTGGTGACCAAAAAAGTGGCAACGACATGATTAAGAACGTGCACTCGCAGGAACGTGTGCACATTCTTAGGAATGCACACATGTTCCTACATATATAGGTTCATATATGGATGAACCTCCACATAGATTTCCATGTAGGTTTAGTGGAAAATCTGCATGTGCGGTCTTACTGATAAAAATATATTAAGGGCCCTAGCACAATTTGTGCCCAAATCACGCTCACGCTTCTCTTATTGGGAAAAGATATTGGAGATAGAGAAGAGGAAGAAAGGGAGGAGGGGGCCACTGTGTCCATGTATGTTACATTTTTCTTAATTTTAATCCTATTTTGTCATTCCAATTTAGTAATTTGCTTCGAATAATCTAAATTTAAAAAAAAATGTAATTTTGTATTTTAAATAAAAAAGGAACCTAATTTACATGCCATGGATTTTAAATTGCAACATATATAATACAATGGAACCCCAAGACAATTTAAACCCCTCAAAAGAAAACCAAGAAGATCAAAACCCCAACCCACCATCACTACACAATGTAACACTGAAATTGATGAGGGTTTGGTTATATTACGAACCCTTTAGGAACAATTAATGGAGACTAGAGAGCCGAGCAGAGTCTCCTTGGCCACTTCTTTGGACATCATTGTGAATTCCATTGCAATTTCCCAAGGAAAAATGACCTATATTTATGATTATAGGGCACAAATGTATGAGTACTATAGCACTGGTTTGGATAGAAACAAAGTCAAAGAACTGTGCATTTCAAAAAAATAAATATTGTCTATTTTTAGGGATCCTAGAAATGGACAAGAACTACCATTGAATAGGAAACACATCTCCATTGACTGGTGCATCCATCCCCAGATTAGTCAAAATTGGATGGATAGGTGGTACATGGGTTTTGATAAACCTCCTTGCAATAATAGGGAGATGCCCTTATATTTTCTGAGAAAATTATGGGAAAGCATGTCAACTACTTTGACATTGGTGACTTCCATGGGGTGGGTCGAGGGTCCAGACATGACCAAGAGAATGCCAGACGTGACCCCGAGTTAGGTCCCCTTCCCCCCAGACGAAGGCCTAACCCCCCTACCCAAAATCCTCCTGTTGAATAGAACTTGCAACAAGTACAACTAGCCATATCCTCTTTGACTCGTAGCCTAGTGCAACATAGTAACTTTGTTGCACTATCTCGGCAGGAGGTGCCTACTAGTGACATTGATAGAGGAGTTGGAGCATCTGCATCACAGGAGAGTACAGTGAGGAGAGGGCACGTGGACATAGCAACTGTCCATGTGAACCTCATAGCTGCTCGAGATGTGGGCAAACATGCTATGGGCCTATAGAGCCCAATGGACATCATAACTTCATGGAGGAGTTTAGTATCTTAACCCTCTCTATGTTCTTCATCATTATATATTTATTTTGTATTTTGTGTATTTATATAGATATTTTATTGTATGTTGTTTTGTAGTTGTTGCGTCCCAGCAGCAGACCCTCTACGCTTATGGATCCATCAGTTCCTAGCCCCGCCACTGATGCATCAATACAGACAACATGTTCATTGGGTGCCCCATACACACATGTATGTATCACATTTGATAGATTCAACACATTCATTTCTTTATTTTATGACATCCTCAAATTTTTTATATGTTCTCTTATTTGTATTGGATTTGGCACCAGTCAATGTCGGGGATTGTCCATCTGGGATGGACAAGTCACAAGAGTCACATGTATCATGTGTAAAGTTAAATATTGTATAATTCTCAAATTGTTTGTGTTTATGTTTCTGAATTTTACTATGTGGTACTAATAGTTCAATTTTATTCATATGCATGCAGGCTGTCGATATATTTGTTAGGTATACTAGTATTGCACCCCCTGGGCACTTGAGCATTGCTTCTAGGTTTCCTTTATCCAATCCTAGGGTGTTGGAATCACTTGTACAGCCTTTGAGGGTCCATCACAACCCACCTGTCTACCACCCACCCCTGCCACTACTTTCGGCCCCATTGACAGAGATTGCCATAGTAGAGGTTATCTTGGAGCAGGTTGTACAACCTAGTGCTCCATCTGCCAGTGAATCTCCATCGATGCCTAAGATATTCATGGTGATATAATGTATTGATGATAATTTGTTTATGTTTCATGATTTTTTTTTACGCATATTTGTTTAATTTTATTGACTTGATCTTTGTAACTAATGCAGGGTGGCATTGCAGAGAGATTGGGGTCGCAGAAGAGGGTAACACCCTCACAATTGATAGTTTCATATGCGGTGAGTTGTCTTAGGTTAAATTACAAAGTATCAATTTGTATGTCTATTAATTCATTGATGAAAATAACTTATAACATTGTTTATTCTTTGTGCATTCTCCAGAGTGTCGAATCATGCCTAGGCCTAGAACCTCTCGAAGTGCATCCTCCGAAAAGAGAATAAAGATAGATTTCTAGGATGCTTCTGAAGGTGGCGAGGGTGGCAATGGTCAATGATTGACCAACTACTGCCATTTTGTAGCTAGGCCATGATATAGATGTTTTTTATGTTTAGGGCATGAGTTGCCATTTTGTTAGACGATTTTGAGTACACACACACACACACACACACACACATTTCATGACACGTTTTTTTACGATTCTCATTGTTTCTACATTTGATGTTGATGAATATATAAATTTCAAAGTGTTTGAATTCTAAAGTGTATGAATTTTATGTGTATTAATCCATTGATTTGTTTCTAAAGTGATTATAAATACTTGCATTACACATTAAGGAATAGATTATGGTGGAAAATATTGTTAAGTGCTAAATCCATAAGCAATTAATGGTTCTCAAGTATCATTTCTTTCTAATCAACCATTTATCTCTACATCATTGATAGATCATTCCTTCTAAATTATTTGCATGAATGTTGTGGATATCCATATTCCAACTCACATCCAATAATATGGACTACCTTTTGAATTATCTCCATCTAAATCTAATGACAATCCACACTCAAATAGTGGTCACTTGAAAATATTGTGACCTTAAAAAGGGCATATAACAATAATTTATTATAGAAATAAATTTTCTCATTTATATTCTACATAATTGTAAATCACTTAACAATTTCATCTCATTGTTATTTTCTAGGGCACACACATTATTCCCCTCTTTCTATGCATGACATATATAAAATCATTTGATTTATGTGTAACCCTTCACAAATGCCAAAAAGACTCGTCAAGGACTCATTAATGCACATGTTTGTTTAGATTGTGTAGTGGGTACATGTAAATTTTGTTAAACCCATGAATTATTAATAACATTTATTCAATCTTCCATGATGTCCACTAAACTTATTGATTTTGATCAATAGAATGAGAACATTCACATGGAAACTAGATCTTAGAATGGGTATCATTTTCCACCTACAAATAAAGGTTTTGAGGTTACATTTCATGACACACTATAGAAAGTAATGTTATGCTACCAAAATTCCTCGAGGGAGACTTGAAACCATTATTTTTTTCCATTCACCATATATGATATTTTAATGCACATTCCTACCCAATTTTTGGGTTAGAGCACACAAGGAGACAAAGGACCCTCCCGAACCCAATCCCAAAAACCCGTGATACAATGTCATTTCCATGCCATGCCATTGTCATTCCTTGCCAATTCATTCCATGCCATGCCATTGGCATTTCCATGCCAATGTCAAACCTTTCCATGCCATTGCCATGCCTTTCCAAGCCATGCCATGCTATGCCATTAACATTCCATGCCATGCCATTTCCATGCCTTGCCATATTAAATAATTGACATGCCAATGCTATGCCTTGACAATACATGCCATGACATTCCATTGGCATTCCATTCCATTTCCATGTCATTTCCATGCCTTTCCAAGCCATGCCATTGTCATGTAGCTTCCCATGCCTTGTCATGTAGTTTCCCATTTTAACCTATATAAGAATAAATATAACTTTCCAATGTCATGCCATAACATTTTCATGCATCGTCAAGCGAATAAATGATATTAAAACTAAGTTACAACAGGATAAATATAACAACCCTTAACACAAGTAATAATTAAATGAAAGAGGGCTGAAAATGCAAGCATAAACTAGGGTTTAGATAACAAATGCTTACTGAAATGCAAGATGACACATAACAACCCTAGAATATTCAAGACATCAAGCAATTGTATGGTATGGTATGCATGGGAAATGGTATGGTATGCATTGGCAATGGTATGCTATGGTATGGTATGCATTGGAAATGACAATGGCAATGGTATGCATTGGAAATGGAAATGGTATGCATTTCCTTGTCATTGCCTTGTATGGTATGCATTGGCAATGGTATGGTATGGTATGCATTCCCAATGGTATGCATTGGCAATGACAATGGTATGCATTGGAAATGGCAATGGTATGCATTTTCTTGCCATTGTATGGTATGCATTGGAAATAGTATGGTATGGTATGCATTGGCATTGGCATTGGCAATGTCAATGGAAATGGTATGGTATGCATTGGAAATGGTATGCTATGGAAATGGTATGGTATGCATTGGCTATGGTATTCTATGCATTGGAAATGGCAATGGCAATGGAAATGCCAATGGTATGATATGTATTGGAAATGGTATGGTATGGTATGCATTGGCATTGGCAATGGAAATGAAAATGGCATGGTATGCATTGGCAATGGTATGGTATGGTATGCATTGGCAATGGTATGGTATGGTACGATATGGTATGGTATGCATTGACATTGGCAATGGAAATGGCAATGGTATGGTATGCATTGGAAATGTTATGGTATGGTATGCATTAGCATTGGAAATGGCAATGGAAATGGTATGGTGTTTGTTGCTTCTTGTATGCGTAGGGGTTATCAGACCCATGGTTCAGGTTGACCGTGACCAACAAAACCCTCAAGACACTGGCCCTTTCGGCATCACTTGCTTGCGCAAATGAAGTCTCACCCAAGGTATCTATTGGGGCTACAAGAACCACGTTTCTGCAGTAGTAAGGGAAAGTGAGGTTGATGCATGAATCATTTTTCCTGATCTTAACTTATGTATGTTCTTGATATTTACCTAAACTATCATATCCATACTTGAACATTCTAGCATAAACAATTCATAGACCAAATTCATTCTCCCTGATCTTAACTTATGTATGTTCATAACTTTTTTGTTGTCCTTCTATTTCTGTAAATTCGCACTATCATCATGTGTGCTTCCTTTTCTTGCTCGATTGATTTATCCTTTTGTCTTTGCGCTATCTACGTTCTTTGCCTCCTTCTGCGCCTTTTCTATCTTTTGTGTGAGTCCTTCTTTCTGTTCAATTCCTTCCTTCTGCACGCTTTCTTCGTACTTAGATTCTCCTAAAATTATATCCAAAATTACATGTCCAACAGGTCCCCGACACTCACCTGTGGCTCGTCCCAAGCCACTCAAGCATGTTGTTCTTCCATGCTGCAATGAAATGTTGCATGAAATCCTTAGCCGCTTCGACCTCTGGGACGATGGTGGCCTGATCTGGATGATTTTCGGCACAAAATGAGAGCGGAGATATATTAAAGAAATGTACAAAGATATCTCGAATATCCAATAATATAACATAAATGCATCAGAGATGCAACCATAAACATAGAGATACAGTAATACACAATTTTCTATTAATGAGCGAAAATGTACAAAGACTGTAAAAATACAGAGTGAGAGACTCGCTAGAATGGCGGCAGCTTATCTCTGAGAAGAGATGTGTCCGCTACTTGCATTTGAAAGAAGAAGATTTTACAATGAGGCTCCAAATGCCTTTTTATCATAAATAAAATCCAAAACCCTAATCCCGGAAGATGAAAAGCCAACAGTTTTGTGGACCCTGTTTTGGGTAGTTTGGTGTATCAACTTCCTGGGAGCGTAACTTTGGCATACGATCTTCGTTTGGGGCGCACGATAGCTCATTGGAAAGGTATCATCGAGGAGATTCATTTTGAGGGCTCAATTAGAGCCTTCATATATCATTGAGAAGCTCTATCTAGAAAAACCTTCATTTAGAACCTCAAAATGGCCCCGAAAGTTAAAAACTGTTAAAATAGTAAATTGCCAAAATTGCTAGAAAATTGTTTTGAGACAGATGGAAAAGGTGGGTGGCCACTGATATCCACCTGGATCAATTGGCCTCTTTGGAGATCATATCCTTGGTAGAATTCTCGGTCAAATCGTACATTTTATTCTCTGTATCAGCCATGACTTGCTTGACCTTCTTATGGATAGTGGTCGAATGTCCAATAATCTTGATCGCTTCCTCCTACCTAGATCCAAGTCTTTCTTGCATGACCTTCTATTGGTCCCTTAGTAACTCTACTTCAACATATGCTTGGAATTGTGCCAAAATGGTCGCCATGTGCTTGACCGATGGCAATGTTGTCACCTTTTCGATTGCCTCATTGGCCTATGCTTGTGTTGCTCACAGTTTGGCCTCTATTGCCTACATTTTTGGGTCTGCCATTAGTTCTTCCCAGACTTCGGTGCTTTCCTTGCAAAGGAGAGCACAGTCATCTTCAAATTTCTTAATCGTGGCAACTATTATTATTTTCATCCATAATATACTCTCACACACCTCAAGTGACGTTCTTGGTGTGGTCTATTGTTGGATATCCTGGACTTTCTCTCGAAATCTATTCATAACATCCCCAATTTTCAACAATTTTTCCTCCATGGTGGCCTCAACGACCAGGGGGACTTTAGGTACTTGCTTGTATAAATTTTGGACAACGGCCTGGGTCCTCTATACCATAGCATCTACATTATCCTTCTCCTTTTGGGATTTCATTTCCCTTCTTTCTGCACTCTCTTGGGTCCTCAAAATTTCTTCCATTCTATATTCCAATTATTTCTTTTGTCGCAGGGCCGTATCATAATACGTCTGTATGTGGGCACTTTCGTTCCTTAATTTGACTAAGTCTTGGTGTTTAGTGTTGCCTCGATGTTGTATCTCCTACACCAACTGTGCTTGGAGTTCCTTTATCCTGTGAATGGGTAAGTTGGAGACCACGATATTAAGTTGGCCTAAGGCCACAAGTTGTTCTTGCAATGCCCCCACTGACAAATCTAGCGTTGCCACCTCAATTTTTATAGTGTGATACTCCCCCGAGGTTTGGATTAGACATTCCTACGCATCGACCTTGGCTATCCTGTGTGTTGTAGATGGTTTGTCCCCTGTCTTAGGGTCTTTCACAACACATGTTGTTTCCAACAGCTGTTGTAGGACTCCCAATTGATCCTGGACCTTCTTCTAGTGATCTTCGTTCTTTGTTATAGCTTTCCCCCACAAATATTCAGTGGAACAGCATATCAAGTCCCTAATGCGCTCCATATCATCATCAATCAAAATGCAAAAGGGATCTTGTTGTTGTGCTTTTGATTTCTTTCGTGCTCCCCCTGTCTTCTCAAGTGTCCCTTCGGTCTATTGTGGCTCTTGATCTTTCCTTTTGAGGAAAAATTTAGGGATTTTTGTTTTGTCTAGGTGTTTTTTTGCGCCATTTTTCCAACTTTGATCCTCTTCCTCCTCACTTATTCATTTGTCTTCGTCCTCCTGGGAGGACTGTGGCTTATCGGTTGGGTTCTTCCATTCGTCCTCCCAGTCATTGAGGATGGTGTGCATCTCTTCCACTATTAGCCAATAATTGGTTGGTAATTCCTGTCACGTAGGATCCTTCTTAGCTTGCACATAGAGGTGGTGCATTCCTGCTCTGAACCACACAATGTCTTGGTAGGTGATAATGGCTTCATTGGGAATTCATACTGTAGTCTCTACCACTTTTGTGATTAATTGTAAATATGAGTAAAATCCAATGTTGGTATCCGTCTACCGTCGCTTTATGGTGGAATGTCATAATTTGGCATATCTAGAAGCATAGGGACTACATCTTGAAACTCTACTGGTAGAATGTGGGCTCCTACCATTTGACCAACGCAATAAGAATAAGTAGCCACACATAATGAAATTCCGTGTCTTTTTCTTAGGCTTCTATGAAATCCTGAAAGAATTTATTTATGAGGAAAGTTGCCCAGTTCATGTGCACGCCTTCCTTGCATCTCTCTCTTGCAGTGATGATGGACACTAGGACCTCGTCCTTTCGACATTTATGCAATAACTTGTAGGACAAAACCTGCAACACGAACTTGACCTCTGGTTCACTGGTGCTCTTTACATCCAGAGCACGTTTTCCTTGGAATGTATCGTACTTGTATTTTATGGTCTCAGAGAGGGCTCACTCTCCCATTTTAATAAGCATTAAGGTCGGGTCTTTGTCTTCCTTGGTCAACCCTGTAATGAGTGCAATTAGTGTTGTATCAACTGAAACTGGGGGATCTAGACAAAGTGTTCCCCCATGGAAGCAACTGAGAAATACCTTGACACAAGCATTGATTTCAATACTCTGTCCGAAATGTGGAATTTCAAACAACTTAAGTATCCCATATTTCTCCAGACTTGATGCCCATGCCTGTGATTCCACCTCAGTTTTTACTATAGTGGGGTATGCCTTTGTGCATAAATATTGATCCATGTCCAACTCAGGGAACTTCTGTGTGTTTGTGATGTCATGATCCATAACTTCAAGTTGGCCACTTTGTCGAGCATGTCCTCGTATTTACTAACACCCTTTAGGATTGGTGCTATGGGTAATGGATATTTGGCATTCAACGATATTGTGATTAAGGGTGCATTATCCATCCTCAGAGGTAAATTATCTGTGTAAAATATTTCTAGAGGTATCGGGGCCAAAGGTCCGGGAACTTCTTCGACCTCAACATGTACTGGTTTTTTGGAATATTTTCTTGTTGCATTAAAGGGTGATCCTACTCTCGGTGGTGCCATTTCTGATATCTGTTGAGCTTGTGAATGAACTCTCTATCTATGTGTGAGTCATTGTAACTTATCATGGGCCACTCTGCTTTGTTCTCTCAGGCTTGCATGAAAAATGGAACTTAGAAATTCCTTCCCACTTAGTTTATGGTTTGTTCGTGCCAAGTAGACCCGTCTTATCTTGCCTTAAATTCCTTGTCCAATCTAGCATTGAAGTGGGTAACTGGTTAACTACATGCTCTTTAAGTGCTAAATCCACCTTATGATCCTCCTTATGTATTGTTGATCACTCCATGATTTTCGGTGGCTTTTCAAATTTAATGCTGCTACAATGCTTTAATGACTCGTCATGTTGTTCATCCAACTGTCTTTTCTATTCTTGACTGTATTTAACATTATTTTCGTGCTTCCCTTCACAGTAATGTGTTTCTCGTCACAGGAAGGCCTGTCCCTATCTTCTCATGGAAATTTGACGTAGTGTTTACTTCTTGTAAGATGCTCAGGCCAATTGCACAAGTTCTGATACATTGGGATTCTACTTACTCTCTTCCTTTATCCTATCACTAATTTTTTTATGGTTTTTCCCTTTTTCTACTTTTTATGTGGTTTTTCTTGTTTTTCTTGCTACTATGGTACATCTACTATAATACATTGGTTTCTACACTGCACAAGTCATTGTGCAGACGGTCAGTTGTCTTTATAGAGATTCAACCGACTTCCATTTACCATTATGTCCAATATCTATTCATCCAAAGTTCCCAACCGCGCAACACCTGTATCTATTATCTATTGGATCACATATGGCCCTAACCAGTGCATGTGAAACTTCCCTGGGTGTTGTAGATACTTATTGTCATAGATAAGTACCATGTCTTCGACTTGGAATTTCTTGGTCTTAATATGTCGATCATGCCATACCTTCTCTCTGGATTTATGCACTTGTTGATGGAATCTGGCCAAAAACTTGTCCTCCTCCAGTTGGACTAACTGTTCCAATATCTCCTTTATTGCACCTACATCTAAAAGCTCTGTGATGGCTGTAATGCACAAACTAGGTACAATGAACTCCATTGACATTACTGCTTCATGTCTATATACCAACCGCAAGATTGTTTTCCATGCCATCTTCTTAGTTGTAGTTTTGTATGCCCATAGTATTGAAAGGATGTGTAAGTCCCAATCGTCTCTTCCAACATTGTAGATCTTGGTGAATACATTCTCCAAAATTTTATTGAAATATTCTACTATGCCATTAGCCTGAGGGTGATATGGTGTACTTTTCTGATGATGAATCTGAAATTCCTCAGTTAATGCAGCAATGGTTTGGTTAAGAAAGTGTGTACCTTGGTCGCTAAGTAGTATGCGCAGACATCCAAACATGGTGACTACATTCTCAAATAGAAACCCTACGACAGTATATGTAGTGCAATCAATAACAGGTGTTGCTTCTTCCCATCTGGTTAAATACTCGGTTACAGTGATGATGTACCTTTCTCCTGATCTCCTTGCTTGTGGTTTGATCGGACCCACAAAATAAATATCCCACTTATCGAATTATTGCAACATAACTTGTGGATTTAAGGGAATTTCATCACATCAATATGGTTTACCCACTCTTTGGCATATGTCACAAGACTGACAATACTCCTTTGCATCTTTGAATAGTGTAGTCCACCAAATCCCCGCGCATAAAATATTCCATGTCATTGCTTTGCCTACATAATGTCCTTCAACAATCCCATTGTTTGCTTCCTCAAATATGGTTGTTCTTTCTTGTTCCAGTACGCAATGCCTCAGGATTCCATCTGCCCCTAACTTTCACAAGTTCCCTGTAATTAGTTGCTAGTTTGCTTCCTTGACTACCAATATTTTCTTCTACGCCACTGTCATGTTGGAGGGAGACACACCAATATGTATAAACTCCACAATGTTCGCAAAATAATCATCCACCATACTGACAACAAATAACTGCGCATCTAGAAAATTATCATCCAAATTACCTGCATCCTCTCTTGTGAATATCCATGAGAGATGATCTGGTCCCGCATTCAGTTTCCTGGGTTTTACGATGACCTCAAAATCATATTCCTGAAATAGTAAAAACCATCTACATATTCTGCCTCCTAAGATGGGCTTATTGACTAAGTATTTTAATACATAATGGGCTATGTACATATTGAAGTGAGACCCAAGTAGGTAGTGTCTGAACTTCTGGATTGCGTAGACCATGGTCAGGCCTTCCCGTTCGACAGTGGTATAATTTTTTTTTAGATATAAATAATTTCCTACTCGTGAATGCAATCAAATGATCGATTGTGCCTTCGCTTGGTTGTGATAGTACTATGCCTAGTGCAATGGATGATGCATCAACATGGACATGGAACTATTTTCCCCAATATGGAAAGACTAAAATGGGTGCAGTGACCAGTCTTTGCTTCAGTGTGTCCATCCCCTTCTCTCAATCCTCATTCCTTTGGAACTTGACTTCTTTCTTCAGCAACTCTTCCATGGGTGTTGTAATATGCACACAGCCTTTAATAAACTTCTTGTAATACCCTATATGGCCCAAAGTAGCTCATAATTGTCTGACTGAGGTTGGTGGTGCTAATTCCATAATAACAACAATTTTGTTTGGGTCAACCAATAGGCCTTGCTTGCATATGATATGTCCTAGTAGAATTCTGAATGGTGCCAGAAAGATGCATTTCTTTAAGTTCAATGAAATGTGATACTGTCTGCATCGATCTGACATGAGCCAAAGAACTTCGATACGATCCTATAGTAGACTAAATACCATCCAATCATTTAAGTACACTTCCAAAAATTTATGGATGAACTCTTTGAATGCGGCCACAACCACTCTAGAAAACACTATAGGGGAATTCTTTAATCCAAATGGCATCACCATGTATTGATAACTGCCCCATTTTGTCGTAAATGTGATTTTATGTCTGTCCTCCTACGCATTTTTTATTTGATGGTACCCAGAGAATCCATCCATGAATGAATATGATTCTTGACCCCCTACGTTCTCCAATACTTCATCAGTGAACGATGTTGGGAATGGGTCATGTAAGCATGCGTCATTCAACTTCCTCAAGTCAACACATATCCTAATCCCTCTAGTTTTCTTGTCATGTACCACCATAGAGATAATCCATTCAGATTCATCAACCAGTTCATTAATTCCTGCATCAAGCATCCTATCTAGTTCAACCTTAACCTTCTCCTTATAGCTTGGTTTCAACCTATATGGTCTCTGTCGGATTGGCTTAGCTTCAAGTTTTAGTGGAATCTTCATCTCCCCTGAGTCTCCTGCTATCCCTTTCATCTTTGAGAACTTAGTTGGAAATAAGTCCTGATATTCCCGTAATAAGTCTACCACATTTTCAATTTTCTCATCATTCCAATAGTCTCCTATGTGCACAAACTTAAGATTCTTTGATGTCCCAATGTTGACTTGCTTTGTATTTATAGGTTGTGTGTATGCACAAGATACCAGCTCTGGCCCTTCTACTACGCATGTGCCTTCTGTCTCTAGTACTTGTATATTCCTGAGATCCCCTTCGTCGTATTCCTCCTCCATGACATTATATCATTCCAATATCTTTTGGACCGTCAGTTTGGTTGTGTGCGTCATGTCTAAGGGTTCTTCTTCAATCGATTCAACCTTCAATAAGATCTTTGTTTGAATGGCCTATAATGTTTCATGTACGGAGTGAGATTCATGTTCAAATGTGAACATGAATTTGACTCTCTGTACCAATCTTTCCCATGTTGTTGTCTCTCTATGCATCGCTGATTCTGAATACCAATTCCTTGAGATTGTATCCAATGTGTGGATGAATCGATGCGTCCATTCCATTTCTGATATTGAGCGCCATAACGCCTTACAATTTTCTACGTGATCCGTCAGGTCAGTTTCTCCTGTGTATTTCTGCACACTTACTTTGGCTTCAGGTCCAAAGTGTATCTGCATGAGTCTACTACATCGTGCCCATTCTTTAATATTATTTTTGTGTGCGACCCACCATCTAGTTGGAGTTGCTTTTAGGATGACATCTAGTGCTAAAAACCTCTGTTGTTTAGGTACTTGTAATTCAAATGATTTTATAAACATATTAACTTCAGTTAGTCCATCGTACTTTGGTGGGTAAGAAATTTTTGTGCCAATCCAGTGCAAGGATCGGTTTATATGGACACATCTTCTAGTTGATACTTCATGCATCCTATGTTTCCAATTCTCTAGATGAGCTTCTGAATCTGATGCACACAAACTGAAACTTCTCCAGTTAAGCACCCCATTCGTTGTTGGTTCGACATAATCCTCCATCCGCGTAGTCAAATTATATAAATTGTCCTCGTCATTCGCTCTTACCGACTTTGTATATCTCTTCCCTTCTGATGGGTCCAAGGGTGCAATAACCTTTAGATCCCCGACCTAGAAGATCATCTCCCTTCTTTTCAAGTTAATAATTTCCTATTTATCAACCACCCATTCCAATCCCATTAAAGTTGGATATGGTTGACTATCATCTACAATCTCAATAACTTCAGAATATTCCATGTTGCATACCCCATCTATGTTTAC
Organism: Picea mariana; assembly: GCA_032191745.1. Lineage (NCBI taxonomy): Eukaryota > Viridiplantae > Streptophyta > Pinopsida > Pinales > Pinaceae > Picea > Picea mariana. The sequence continues at coordinate 112,071 of JASDQU010102496.1, forward strand.
AGGTACCTTCGTCAGTTACCCGATCGAGACTATCTTATGTTGATTTGCAAGCCTTAACTGGAAAGGGGACCATATCAATTCATGTTCTCCTATCATCTCCCATGTTTGCTTAGGTAGTACATTCACATCCGATCCTAAGTTGAGAATAACATTATCCACATCATAGTCCCCAATCTGTGCATTAAACTTTATTTCCCCATTGGTTCTCTTCCTATGCAGTACCTGGTTTACCATTCATTGTGTGACAGGGATATCCCTTCCTTTTGTGCAATGATCAATCATGTTGTATAATATACTAAACCTAGTTCTATACTTCATCAATTCTACACAAATCCTTAAGAATGTGGTTAGTGTACTTACTTGCACACTTGACTTTTCAGGTACCGCTAGGTCTTCTAGATGAGGTAGTGATGATGTGGATGCTTCCCCATGTGGTTCAAGTATTTCCTTTTGTGTGTTATGATATGTCTCTTTTTCTTGTTGAAGGTTGGATGATGGCATAGGCCCCGATGACTTCCTTACCCACTGATCCATTTGATTTCCTTGAGTTTCTATATCAGTTCCCGTGCGAGCTCCTCCACATGTAACGATTGTGATTTTTGGCCCTTCATTGTGTTTTTCAACTGATATCATTTGCACATTCTGATTCTGATGTAGATTCTGATTTGGGTTGCCTCTAGCCTACCATTTTTCAACTAGTTGGGGACAATCCTTCGTTACGTGATTGAGTGCTCTACAATATGTACACGTGGTACACGGGTTCTAGCAATCTCGGGCCAAGTGTCCTGGTTGATTACAATTATAACAGATAATCGGTCCTCTTCCTCCTTGACCAAAATTCCCTCTACCTCAGCCTCTACCAAAATTTTTTTTGTTCCCCTGATTGAAACCTCTATGAGTGTTATATTGCACACCACTCCCATCTGTGCCAGTATTCTCTTCCTAGATCTTGTATATATCTGATGTGCGCTCCCTTAGTAGGTCGAACACACAACAATCATTTTCTTCATGTCCTACCGATTTGAAAAAGTTACAAAAAGGTTCTTTGGAGTACTCTGGTATTTCTGGAGTAATGGACACTCAGTAGGATGATGACCCTATTTCTTACAGATCTTGTAGTATCCTCCTCTAAGTCGTGGGCTTGGTGCTCTTGCTGCCAAGTACTACACGGAAGCTGGGCATTTGTCCTTGTGGTGTCCCTTCATCCTACACTTGGTACATCAAATTTGTTCTCGTTTTTACCTTCCTTTGGTAAGTTTATCTAGTTGAATTGTTAATGTGGCTAACTACGTCTAAAATTGTGCCATTCCCCTAGTGTCTCCTCCCAGTGACGACTCTAATTTCATCGCGATTTCCAGTGCCTCGGGCTGCGACACAACCTTATGTTGAATTAGTGGCCTACGAATGTTGGGTAGTAATCTTGCAATGAAACACTCTTGATTATGCTGATCTAGAATCTGGAAATTTAGTCTCCCCATTACATACTTAAAGCGATGATCGTAATCCCATACTGACTCTGTTTGCACCTGCTTGATCTCCTTCATTTTAGTAATACTGTGATTCTAACTTTAGATTTTTGAACTCCTTTAATAACACTTGTTTTTATCTCTGACAAAGTCCTATCCTGTCTAGTAGGTGTAGTACCCTGTAAATTCATGTACCATACCAACGTGCAACCCATAAACATTTTCTCTAACTATGTGATCTTCATTGGTTCTCACTGTATGTTTTTAGTGGCCCAAACTGTTTCGCAGACAAACAAGTGTCGTTTCAGGTCCTCTGACCCTACTCCCTTGAATTCATGAATTTTAAGATTATTATCTATCCCCACCATGTTGGTCTATGTATTCACTCCTCTTGGTGATGTTGGTACACTTTGATTTTGACTCTGCGCACTACTCCCACTATTTCGACTGGTACTTTTCTATCCTTTTTGGATAACTATGATGTCTTTCGACAAGTCGTCAAATGATATTTCTGATTTGGTGAGGAACATGGGGTCATGGATTCAACACAGGATCCTATCTGAGTAGGAATTACCAACTCTTTTATTACTGGACTAGACTAGAACCCTCTTCTCTACTTCCTATATCTGGTATCTCTACAATTCAAACTTGTGCGCAATGTTCCCGTACTTTTGGCTCAGTGTGTGAATATTCTCTCCCAGCCCCAGTCTTTTTCCTTTTATGCTTCCTTCCTCCATGAAAATATCCAAATTCGTAGTCTTCCTCTAGTGTACTACCTTCTTGCATCCTCAATCCCTTTCTTCCTCTTTCATGTCTTTCTCCCCTTTCTCAGGAAATCCTTATGTTATCCTTTAACTCCCCTATGTGCCCAAAATTTGTTTAGCTGTCGAAATTCATTATCATCAGATGTTTTTCACATAGTAGAGTATTTATCCACGTATTAAATAATTTCAAGAACCCCCCATGTGGGCCTTTGAAAAAATTTCTTTCTGCAACATTGTATGATTGAATGCAATCTACGAAAAAATTGTAACATAACCCCCTAGTATACTATCACACCAAAAATCAACTGCTCGAGTAGTTAAGTTACTTACCAAATTTAACTCTCTTACCAGTTCCGACATCCAATTCTTTGGTGTTGCAACACTAAAACTTTTTGTCTTCTCTACTAACCTTTCTATCAACTCGGTCAGAATTTCTGGGAATTTGCCAAAGATAATTTCATGTTGATCTGTGAATACATACTTTTTCATCCATTTCTCCTCACTCATCTGAGGGTTCATGTTCTCTTGTCGTGCTAAATACCATTCTTTTCATTCCAACCAGTCGGTGATTTCTTTCTTAGTCGACCTCCAAAACATTCCCTTAGTAAAAAATTCTCGGTCCCAACAATGGAACCATTTGTTGGTTGCTTCTTGTCTGCATAGGGGTTATCATATCTAAGGTTCAAGTTGAACGTGACCAAAAAAAACCTCAAGACACCGACCCTTTCAACATCACCTTCTTGCGCAGATGAAGTCTCACCCGCGGTATCTATTGGGGATGCAAGAACTAGGTTTCTGCAACAATAAGGGAAAGGGAGGCTAATGCGTGAATCATTCTTCTTGATCATAACCGATGTATGTCCTTGACATTTAACTAAACTATCACAACCATACATGAACATTCTAGCATAACCAATTCATAGACTAAATTCATTATGTGAATTATATCATCATTCATGAATGCATAACGAAAAGTAAGAACACAAGACACCATATCCTTTCTAAACTCCTTCTTTATTCATCTTCTTTCTGACTATTACATTCATTATTATTCCATACCTTAATTCTCTTTCATGTGCACACTCTCACACTTACATACGTAGATACCTATATCTCTCTCTATATATCTCTATCTGTGTCCCTCTCTATCCCAATCTCATTACATATTTATACCCCAAAATCTAGGGTTTCAAGTTCTATTCTTATCTATCCCAAAATAACCTGTTACAATGCATGGCATAACTAACTTCAGTTAACTGGCTATTTTCCTTCTTCTACTTCTTGTTCTTTATACAACTTTTATGTTGTCCTTCTATTTCTAGAAAGTCGCACTATCATCGTTTGCACTTCCTTTTCTCGCTCGCTTTCTTTATCCTTTCATCTTTACACTATCTATGTCTTTTGCATCCTTATGCACCCTTTCTATATTTTACACGAGTCCTTCTTTCTGCGTGATTCCTTCCTTCTGCTCAATTCTTTCCTCCTGCGTACTTTCTTTGTACTTAGATTCTTCCCAAAATTATATCCAAAACTGCATGTACAACATATGGTATGGTATGGTATGATATGCATTTCCTTTGCCAATGCCAATGCATACCATACCATACCATTTCTATTTCCAATGCATACCATACCATACCATTGTCAATTCATACCATACAATTAATACAATGGTATGCATTGCCTTGCCATTGTATGGTATGCATTGGAAGTGGTATGGTATGCATTGGCATTGGCAATGGCAATGACAATGGTATGGTATGTATTGGAAATAACAATGGTATGCATTGGCAATGGAAATGGTATGCATTGGAAATGGTATGTATTGGAAATGGAAACTCTATGCATTGGTATGGTATGCATCGACATTGACAATGGCAATGGAAATGGTATGGTATGGTATTGTATTCATTTCCAATGCATACCATACCATACCATACCATTTCCATTTCCATTGTCAATGCCAATGCATACCATACAATGCATACAATGGTATGCATTTCCTTGCCATTGTATGGTATGCATTGACAATGGTATGGTATGGTATGGTATGCATTGGCAATAGCAATGGTATGCATTGGCATTTCCAATGACAATGGAAATGGTATGGTATGCATTGGCAATAGCAATGGTATGCATATTGACAATGGCAATGGAAATGGTATGGTATGGTATGGTATTCATTTCCAATGCATACCATACCATACCATACCATTTTCATTTCCATTGTCAATGCCAATGCATACCATACAATGCATAGAATGGTATGCATTTCCTTGCCATTGTATGGTATGCATTGACAATGGTATGGTATGCAATGGCATTTCCAATGACAATGGAAATGGTATGGTATGCATTGGCAATGGAAATGATATGCATTGACAATGATATGTATTGGCAATGGTAATGGTATGCATTGCATTGGTATGGTATGCATTGCCAATGCATACCATACAAGGAAATTTCAGGGCAATGGTATGGTAAGCATTGGCATTGGCATGGCAATGACAATGGAAATGATATGGTATGCATTGGCATTGGCAATAGAAATGGAAATGGAAATGGTACGATATGCATTGAAAATATAAATGGTATGCATTGGCAATGACAATGGTATGCATTTCCTTTCCATTGTATGGTATGCATTGGAAATGGCAATGGTATGCGTTTCCTTGCCATTGTATGGTATACATTGGGAATGGTATGGTATGGTACCACATGCATTGACATTTTCAATGGAAATGGAAATGGTATGGAATCCATTGGCAATGGTATGCTATGGTATGTTATGCCATGGCATGGTATAGTATGCCATGCCTTTCCTTGGTATGGTATTCCTTTCCATGCCATGCCTTGCCATGCCTTGCCTTCACTTGCCATACCATGCCTTTACATGCCATGTCTTGCCATCCCATGCCTTGCCATGTCATGCCATGCCATGCCTTACATTCACTTGGCATACCTTGCATTTTCCATGCCATGCCTTTCCATACCATGCGATTCTTTTCCATGCTATGCCTTGCCATGCCTTTCCTTGCCTTCACTTGCCATGTCTTGTCTTTCCATGCCATGCATTTCCATCCCATGCCTTTCCATGTCATTCCATTCCATTCCTTGCCTTGCATTCACTTGGCATGCCTTTCCTTTTCCATGTCATGCCTTTCCATACCATGCCATTCATTTCCATGCCATGCCTTGCCTTCATTTGCCATGTCTTGTCTTTCCATACCATGTCGTTCCATGCCTTGCCTTGCATTCACTTACCATGCCATCAAAGGATTCATACGTAAAAATTGCAATCAAAGGATTCATACGTAAAAATTGCAATCAAAGGATTCATTAAGCATGTAATTCTACAACTTGATATCCCATATTTATTATATAAAAATACTTGCATGAGAATTCCGATGTTTTGGTTAATGAGGCATAGTGCAATTTCTAAAGAGGGGGTCAATTTTCAAGAACACTGTGTCGAGAATTTGTGGGTAGTGTATTCGTGTGGGCCTTAGCCAAATAGACTTATGGGAGCTTATGGAACTCTGTTATGCCACTCGGTTTGTATTTTATGCCTCCAGACCAAATTGACCACATGTCCCTGAATGACTTGAAGAGGCGAGTTGCAACTCACGATAAAACTCAAACCAGGACTCAGATGGGAGAACTATCAGTTGCATTAGATCCGAAGCACCGGGTTTCAACTAGGGGGGGCCTCCACTGGCATTTCTTCCACTAAAAAACCGTTTGTTGGAGTATCTCCTACACTAGGGTTTTAGTCAGTGAGGCATAGTGCAATTTCTGAAGAGGAGGTCAGTTTTCAATAACACTGTGTCAGGCATGTGTGGGTAGTGTATTCGCATGGGACTTGGAAAAATAGACTTGTGGGAGCTTACAAAGCTTCATTATTCCATTCAGTTTGTATTTTATGCCCTAGGACCAAATTGGCCACATGTCCCTGAATGGATTGAAGAGGTGAGTTGCAAATCATGATAAAACTCAAACCAAGACTTGGATGGGAAAACTGTCAGTTGCATTGGATCTATAGAATCAGGTTTCAAATAGGGGGTCCCCTCCACTGTCATTCCATCCACCGAAAAACTGTTTGTTGAAGTATCTCTAGCACTAGGGTTTTGGTCAATGAGGCATAGTGCAACTTTTGAAGAGGGGGTTGATTTTCAAGAACACTGTGTCGGGAATTTGTGGGTAGTGTATTCATGTGGGAATTTTCCAAATAGACTTGTGGGATCTTACGAAACTCTGTTATGCCATTCAGTTTGTATTTTATGCCCCCAGACGAAATTGGCCACATGTCCCTGAATGGCTTGAAGAGGTGAGTTGCAACTCGTGATAAAACTCAAACCAGGACTCATATGGGTGAGTTGTCTGTTGCATTGGATCCGAAGAACTAGCCTTCAACTAGGGGGGCCTACGATGTCATTCTGTCCACTAAAAAACCATTTGTTGGAGTATCTCTAACACTAGTGATGGGTGTTCTATATGCACTCAAAACCCTCAATTAAATTGTCAACCCAGGGTAAGTAAACTTAGAGTTGTAGCATTATATGTGCCAAGGCAGAAAGGCTAGAGGTAGTATAATCTAATTAAATAAATGGGGTATCTAAGGGCTAATCTATTCAAGCAAAGGCTATTAATGATCAAATCCTATCAAGAAACTTGAACTATTTATCCTAAGTAACTCTTGAACAAATGATTGATGGATTGTTCTAAGAAAGAAAATGAAAACCCTACTTAAAGCAAATTAACTTAATTATGACAATAAGCAAAAGAAAACTATCTATTTAATCTATCTAATGAGCAATAACAACAACAAACTACTTTAATTAACCTACTCAAATTCAATAAGCAACAACAAGTAAGTAAATAAACAAGTAAACAACTACCCTATTAAAGCAAATAAACAACAAACAACTACCCTATTAAAGCAAATAAACAACAAACAACTACCCTATCAAAGCAAGTAAACAAACAAGCAATCAACTAACTAACCTATGGTAACTTCTACAACAAGTAAACTAATCAAAATTACTCAATAAGTAACTAATCAAACTAATAAGCAAGTGAACTCTATTCTTAAGTTAAACTTCATAATTACTTCTAATTTACAAAAGGAAATATTAATCTACTAAATTCAAAGCATCGGGACAATAAAAGTAATTAACTACTCTTTAATCTATGATAAAAAAACTATTCTTTAATCTACCAAAGCAAGAAGACTACTCTCTAATCTACAAAAGCAAGGAAATTATCCTCTAATATAAAAGCAAGAAAACTCAAATATAGTGTTGATGGTTATGTCTTCGGTGTCTTATGATATAACGATGGCATTTAACAATTAATGATAAATCAAGAGGGATAAACTCAATATTGACTTCTGTAGCAAAGTGAAAAGTATAAATTAGACAATCTAATGAGAACTTAGCCATTATAGAAGAAATATCATCTACCCTGCAAATCCATGTGATTCTTTAATTCATGCATTAATCATCAACAGTATAAAAACATTATTCTATTTTATTCAATTGCATTCTATGCTAATGTAAACAAATTCATACTACTAGAGATTCATAACTAAAAACTAAACTCAATAATCAAACTTCGAATTAAAATTGCAACCTAGATCTAGAATGGAAATTGCATAAAGTAAATTAAACTAATCCTATTTTAACAAATTAAGTTGCAAAGGTAAATACTCATAAAACATAAATCAAATCCTATTTCTATTTCAACATATAACAAGATAACAAAACTAAGAACTAACTGGGCAAACTAGATAAACAAATTCAAAACTAACAACAAATCATCCATCGAAACCTTGCCAAAGAAACCATTAACTAAATACTTTGTTTTAACTCTGTTTTAAATTCTATTTCAGCATATAGAAATTCTAACTATCATCTAATTACACACATGGGTTAGTATCTAATCTTGCAAGGTATTTCCTATAAATTAAAAATTCATTGCATATTAACACTAGCCTTCATAAGTACCCTGCAAAACTGAACTGAAGCAATTAAACTATGAACAATAATTATACAGTAAATAATGATAATACAAACTCATGTACAAGAAATAAAAGAAATGACAACTACACTACGTGAATTCACAAGATAATTGACTGAATATTCACTGAGACCATTGGTGCCCCCCCCAACAGGTCGTGGCTACTCCTCAACAATGAATCACGAGCTCAAGCAACACGATTTCAACATTAAAATTAAAAACACAGTTTTACACAGTTTTAGAGAAAATGTCTTGTAAATGCCAAAACATAACTTAACTATCCTTAGCTATTTGTCTGACCATTGTTGTGGTATTTATAGAGTTTACAAGTTGAGAGGTCGACCACTGGAAGGGTTGGCCTCCCCTAAAAATAGTAAATTACAATTAACGTGACTTAACCGCCAGTGGCTTCTAGAAACAAGGAGAGCCAATAAACGCCCAACATAACAAACCAATCCAAGTTGTCAGAAGCTTAGTAGCTGGAGGCCATGAGCACAAAGAAAACCCATGTCGTTGATTTTCCCATCACTGGTCGTCGATATGATAACTGCCAACTCACCCATGGTTTTAGTGCAGGACGGAGTGTCGGATGGAGTATCGGATGCAATGCCGGATGGAGTACCGAACAGAGTGTTGGATGCAAAAACGACCTGCAATTTTTTGTTGTGACAAACAAATCACGAATTAGTTTCCTAGAATCATTAAAACATGTTGAATTATACTTGAAACCATCATAAAACATCAATCATACTTGAACATTCCATCATAACCAATTCATAGACTAAATTCATTATGGGAAGTATATCATCATTCACGAATGCATAAAAACAAGTAAGAACACAAGACATCATAGCCTTTCTAAACTCCTTCTTTATTCATCTTCTTTCTGACTATTACATTCATTATTCTTCCATAACCTTAATTCTCTTTAATGCGCACACTCTCACACTTACATACACAGATCTCTATCTCTCTCTATATATATCTCTATTTGTGTCCCTCTCTATCCCAATCCCGTTACATATTTATACCCCAAAATCTAGGGTTTCAAGTTATTTTCTTATCTATACCAAAATAACCTGTTATAATGCATGGCATAACCAACTTCAGTTAACTAATTATTTTCCTTCTTCTACTTCTTCTTCTTTATACAACTTTTATGTTGTCCTTCTATTTCTGGAAAGTCGCACTATCATCGTTTGCGCTTCCTTT
>JASDQU010102496.1:121580-141830 GCA_032191745.1 Picea mariana
ATTTGCGTTATCTCCATCCTTCACGTCCTTCTGCGCCCTTTCTATCTTCTGCACGAGTCCTTCTTTCTGCGTGATTCCTTCATTCTACGTGATTCCTTCCTTCTACATTAAAATACTTAGTCAATAATCCTGTCTTAGGAGGCAAAATATGCAGATGGTTGTTACTATTTTAGGAATATGATTTTTAGGTCATCATAAAACATGGGAAACTAAATGTAGGATGTTGGCTACTTCTTTTTTGTGTGGGGTTTATCAGACCCTAGGTTCGGGTTGACTATGACCAAAAAACCCCTCAAGACACCAACCCTTTCAACATCACCTGCTTGCATAGATGAAGCCTCACCCGAGGTATCTATTAGGGCTGCAAGAACCAGGTTCCTGCAACAATAAGGGAAAGGGAGGCTGATGCGTGAACTATTCTTCCTGATCTTAACTTATGTATGTTCTTGATATTTACCTAAAATATGACATCCATATATGAACATTCCAGCCTAACCAATTCATAGACTAAATTCATTCTACAAAGTATATCATCATTCATGAATGCATATAGACAAGTAGTAACACAAGACATGATATCCTTTCTAAACTCCTTCTTTATTCATCTTCTTTCTGACTATTACATTCATGATTCTTCCATAACCTTAATTCTCTTTTATGCGCACACTCTCACACTTACATACACATATATCTATATCTCTATTTGTGTCTCTCTCTATCCTAATCTCGTTACATATTTATACCCCAAAATCTAGGGTTTCAATTTCTATTCTTATCTATCCCAAAATAACCCATTACAATGCATGACATAGCCAACTTCAGTTAACTGACTATTTTCCTTCTTCTACTTCTTGTTCTTTATACAATTTTTTTTTTGTCCTTATATTTCTAGAAAGTCGCACTATCGTCGTTTGTGCTTTATTTTCTTTCTCGATTGCTTTATCATTTTGTCTTTGCGCTATCTATGTCCTTCACCTCCTTCTACTCCTTTTCTATCTTTTGCATGAGTCCTTCTTTCTGTGCAATTCCTTCCTTCTGCACACTTTATTCGTACTTAGATTCTCCCAAAATTATATCCAAAACTGCATGTCCAATAGGCCCCCAACACTCACCTGTGGCTCATCCCGAGCCACTCAATCCTATTGCTTATTCTTCCATGATGCAATGAAATGTTGCACAACATCCTTAGCCGCTTCGACCTCTCGGATGATGGTGTCCTCTTTGGCGATCATCTCCTTGGTGGCCTGCTCGGTCAAATCATCTAGTTTATTCTTTGTATCATCCACGACTTTCTTGACCTTCTTCTGGACAATGGTCGAATCTCCAATAATTTTGATCGCTTACTCCTGCCTAGGTCCAAGTCTTTGTTGCAGGACCCTCTGTTGGTCCCTTAGTCACTCTACTTCAACATATGCTTGGTGTTGTGCCAAAATGGTCTTCATGCACTCGACCAATGACAATGTTGTTGCCTTTTCGATTGCCTCATTGGCCCATGCTTGCACTGCTTGCAGTTTGGCCTCTATGGCCTGCATTTTTGGGTTTGCCCCGAGTTCTTCCTAGACTTTGGTTCTTTCCTCGCAAAGGCAAGCACAATCATCTTCAAATTTCTTAATCATGGCAACAACTATTATTTTTTTCTGCAGTATACTCTCGCACACCTTAGGTGGCGTGCCTGGTGTGGTCTATTGTTGGAGATCCTGGACTTTCTCTCAAAATCTCTTCATAACATCCCTAATTTTCAACAATTGTTTCTCCATGGTGGCCTCAATGACCAGGGGGACTTCAGGTACTTGCTTGTATAAATTTTGGACAATGGCCTGGGTCTTATGTACCATAGCATCTACATTATCCTTCTCCTTTTGGGATTTCATTGCCCTTCCTTCTGCACTCTCTTGGGTCTTCAAAATTTCTTCCATTCTGTCTTCCAATTCTTTCTTTTGTCGCAGGGCCGTATCATAATACGTTTGTATGTGGGTGCTTTTGTCCCTTAATTTGACTAGGTCTTGGTGTGTAGTGTTGCCTCGATGTTGTATCGCCTACACCAACTGCGCTTGGAGTTCCTCTATCCTATGAATGGGTAAGCTGGAGACCATGATATTAAGTTGGCCTAAGGCTACAAGTTGTTCTTGTAATGCCCTTGTTGACAAATCTAGCGTTGTTTCCTAAAATTTTATAGAGTGGTACTCCATCGAGGGTTGTATTAGAGATTCATGTGCACCGACCTCAGATATCTTGTGTGCCATGGATGGTTCGTCCCTTATCTTAGGGTCTTTCACAATGCATGTTGTTTCCAATAGTTGTTGCAGGACTCCCAATTGATCCTAGACCTTATTCTAGTGATCTTTGAGCTTTGTTGCAACTTCCCCCAAAATATATTTAGTGGAATAACAGATCAAGTCCCCAATGCGCTCCATATTATCATCAATCAAAATGCAAAAGGGATCATGTTTTGTGCTTTTGCTTTCTTTCGTGCTCCCCCTTTCTTCTCAGGCATCCCTCTGGTTTGTTGTGGTTCTTGATCTTTCCTTTTGAAGAAAAAATTAGGGATTTTTGTTTTGTCCAGGTGTTTTTCCGTGCCATTTGTCTGACTTTTATCCTCTTCCTCCTCGTTTATTCCTTTGTCTTCATCCTCCTGGAAGGACTGTGGCTTATCAGTTGGGTTCTTCCATTCGTCCTCCCAGTCATTGATGATGGCGTGCACCTCTTCCACTATTAGCCGATAATTGGTTGGTAATTCCTGTCATGCATGATCCTTCTTATCTTTCACATAGAGGTGGCTCATTCCTTCTCTGAACCACACAACGTCCTGGTAGGTGATAATGGCTTCCTTGGGAATTCATATTGTAGTCTCTACCACTTTTGTGATTAACTGTAAATATGAGTAAAAAATAATGTTGGTATCTGTCTACCGTTGCTTTATGGTGGAATGTCATAAGTTGGAATATCTAGCAACATAGGGACTACAACCTGAAATTCGCATGCACCGATAGAATGTGGGCTCCTACCATTTGACCAATGCAATAAGAATAAGTATCCATGCATAATGAAATTCTGTGTCTTTTTCCTGGGCTTCTGTGAAATCCTCCAAGAATTGATTTATGACGAAATTTTCCCAGTTCATGTGCACGCCTTCCTTGCATCTCTCTGTCGCGACGATGATGGCCTTTAGGACCTCGTCCTTTCGAAATTTATGCAATAACTTGCAGGACAAAACCTGCATCGTGAGCTTGAACTTTGGGTCACTCATGCTCTTTACATCTAGACCGTGTTTGCCTCAGAATGTATCGTACTTGTCTTTTATGGTCTCAGAGAGGGCTCACTCTCCCATTTTGATAAACAGTAAGGTCAGGTCTTCGCATGCCTTGCTTAACCCTACAATGCGCACAATCAGTGTTGTATCAATTGAAATTGGGGGATCAAGACAAAGTGTTCCCCCATGGAAGCAACTAAGCAATACCTTGACACAAGCATTGATTTTGGTACTTCGTCCGAAATGTGGAATTTAAAACAACTTAAGTATCCTAGATTTCTCCAAACATGATGCCCATGCCTGCACTTCCACCCGAGTTTTTCCTATAGCTGGGTATGTCTTCGTGCATAAATATTGATCCGTGGCCAAGTCATGGAACTTCTACGTGTCCGTGATTTTATGATCCATAAACTTCAAGTTGGCCACTTTGTTGAGCATGTCCTCGCCTTTCCTAACTCCCTTCGGGACTGGTGCTATGGGTAATGGATATTTGGCATTCGACGATATTGTGATTAAGGGTGCATCATCCATCCTCGGAGGTAAATAATCCATGTAAATTTTTTTTGGAGGTGTCAGGGTCGAAGGTTCGGGCACTTCTTCGACCTCAACATCTATTGGTTGCTTGGAATATTTTCTTATTGTATTGAAGGGTGCTCCTACTCTTGGTGGTGCCATTTCTGATATTTGTTGAGCTTGCGCATGAACTCTCTATCTCTGTGCAAGTTGTTGTAACTTGTCATGGGCCACTCTGCTTTGTTCTCTCAGGCTTGCATGCAAAATATAACTTAGAAATTACTTCCCACTTAGTTTATGGTGTGTTCGTGTCAAGTAGACCTGTCTTATCTTGCCTTAAATTCCTTGTCCAAGCTGGCATTGAAGTGGGTAACTGGTTAACTACATGCTCTTTAAGTGCTAAATCCACCTTATGATCCTTCTTATGTACTGTTGATCACTCCAGGATTTTCGGATTTAATATTTCTACGATGCTTTAATGAATCGTCATGCTAGTCGCCCAACTGTCTTTTCTGTGCGTGACTATATATAACATTCTTTTTGTGCTTCCCTGCGCAGTAATGTGTTGCTCATCACAGGAAGGCATGTCCCTATCTTCTCATGGAAATTTGATGCATTGTCTACTTCTTGTAATATGATTAGGCCAACTGCACAAGTTTTGGTACCTTGGGATTCTACTTACTCTCTTCCTTTATCCTATCACTAATTTTTTTATGGTTTTTCCCTTTTTCTACTTTTTATGTGGGTTTTCTTGTTTTTCTTGCTACTATGGTACATCCACTATAATACATGGGTTTCTACACTGCACAAGTCACTATGCAGACGGTTAGTTGTATTTATAGAGCTTCAACCGATTTTCATTCACCATTACGTCCAATATTTGTTCATTCGAAGTTCCCAACCTCACAACACTTGTATCTATTATCTATTGGATCACATATGGCCCTAACCAGTGCATGCAAAACTTTCCTAGGTATTGTAGATACTTGCTTTCGTAGAGAAACACCATGTCTTGGACTTGGAATTTCTTGGTCTTAATATGTCGATCATTCCATGCCTTCTCTCTAGATTTCTGCACATGTTGATGGAATCTGGCCAAAATCCTATCCTCCTCCAATTGGACTAACGGTGCCAATCTCTCCTCTATTGCAACTACATCTGAAATCTCTGTGATGGATGCAATGCACAGACTAGGTACAATGAACTCCATTGACATTACTGCTTCCTGTCCATAGACCAATCGCAACAGTGTCTTCCCTGTTAGATTCTTGTAGTTTTGTATGCCCATAGTATCGTAGGAATGTGTAAGTCCCAATCGTCTCTTCCAACATTGCAGATCTTGGCCAACACATTCTCCAAAATTTTATTGAAAGCTTCTACTATGCCATTAGCCTGAGGGTGATATGGTGTATTTTTCTAATGATGAATCTAAAATCCCTCAGTTAATGCAGCAATGGTTTGGTTAAGAAAGTGCGTACCTTGGTCGCTAAGTAATATGCGTGAAAATCCAAACCTAGTGACTACATTCTAAAATAGAAACCGTGCGGTAGTATCTGCAGTGCAATCAGTAACAAGTGTTTCTTCTTCCCACCTGGTTAAATACTCGGTCACAGTGATGATGAACCTTGCTCATGATCTCCTTGCTTGTGGTTTGATCGAACCCACAAAATAAATATCCCATTTATCGAATTTTTGCAACGTAACTTGTGGATTTAAGGGAATTTCATCACATCAAGATGGTTTACCCACCCTTTTCCATACGTCGCAAGAATAATAATACTCCTGTGCATCTTTGAATAGTGTAGGCCACCAAATCCCTGCGCATAAAATCTTCTGTGTCATTGCTTTGCCTACATAATGTCCTCCAACAATCCCATTGTGTGCTTCCTCCAATATGGTTGTTCTTTCATGTTCTAGTACAAAATGCCTCAAGATTCCATCTGCCCCTAACATATACAAGTTACCTTCAATTAGTTGATAGTTTGCTTCCTTGAATACCAATTGTTTCTCCTGCACCACTGTCATGTCGGAGGGAGCCACAACCAATATGTAGAAACTCCACATTCCGCGGAATAATCATCCACCATCCTGACTATGAATAACTACGCATCTAGAAAATTATCATCCAAATTACCTGCATCCTCTCCTGTCAAGATCCATGAGAGATGATCTGGTCCTGCATTGAGTTTCCCAGGTTTTACGATGACCTCAAAATCATATTCCTGAAATAGTAAAAATCATCTACATATTATTCCTCCTAAGACCGGCTTATTGACTAAGTATTTTGATACATAATGGTTTGTGTACATCTTGAAGTGATACCCAAGTAGGTAGTGTCTGAACTTATGGACCACATAGACCATGGCCAGGCCTTCCTGTTCGATAGTGGTATAATTTTTTCCAGATATAGATAATTTCCTACTCGCGAATGCAATCAGATGATTGATTACGCCTTCGCCCGATTGTGATAGTATTGCGCCTAGTGCAATGGATGATGCATCAACATGGACATGGAACTGTTTTCCCCAATATGGAAAGACTAAAATGGGTGCAGTGACCAATCTTTGCTTCAATGTGTCCAACCCCTTCTCTCAATCCTCATTCCATTTGAACTTGACTTATTTCTTCAGCAACTCTTCCATGGGTGTTGTAATATGCACATAGCCTTTAATAAACTTCCTGAAATACCTTGTATGGCCCAAAGTAGCTCATAGCTATCTGACTGAGGTCAATGGTGCTAATTATAGAATAACGACAATCTTGGCTGAGTCAACCAATATGCCTTGCTTGCATATGATATGTCCTAGTAGAATTATGAATGGTGTCAGAAAGATGCATTTCTTTAAGTTTAACGAAATATGATACTATCTACATCGATCTAACATGAGCCGAAGAACTTAGATATGATCCTATAGTAGACTAAATACCGTCCAATCATCTAAGTACACTTCCAAAAATTTATGGATGAACTCTTTGAATGTGGCCACAACCACTCTAGAAAACACTACAAGGGAATTCTTTAATCCAAATGGCATCACCATGTATTGATAACTGCCCCATTCTGTTGTAAATGTGGTTTTATGTCTATCCTCCTGCGCAATTTTTATCTTATGGTACCCAAAGAATCCATCCGTGAATGAACATGCTTCTTGACCCCCTACGTTCTCCAATACTTCATCAATGAACGATGTTGGGAATGGGTCATGTAAGCATGCATTATTCAACTTCCTCAAGTCAACACATATCCTAATACCTCCAGTTTTCTTGTCATGTACCACCATAGGGATAATCCATTCAGATTCATCAAACAATTCAATAATTCATGTGTCGAGCATCCTATCTAGTTCAGCCTTAACCTTCTCCTTATACCTTGGTTTCAACCTATATGGTCTCTGTCGAATTGGCTTAGCTTCAGGTTTTAGTGGAATCTTCATCTCCCCTAAGTCTCCTGCTATCCCTTTCATCTCTGAGAATGTAGTTGGAAATAAGTCCTGATATTCCCGTAATAAATCTACCACCTTTTCAATTGTCTCATCATTCCAATAGTCTCCTATGTGCACAAACTTAGGATTCTTTGTTGTCCCAATGTTGACTTGCTTTGTCTTTATAGGTTGTGTGTATGCACAAGATACCAGCTCTGGCCCTTCTACTGCGTGTGTGCTTTCTATCTTTGGTACTTGTACATTCCTGGGATCCTCTTCATCGTATTCCTACTCCATGACATTATAGCATTCCAATATCTTTTGGACTGTCAATTTGGTTGTGTGCGTCATGTCTAAGGCTTCTTCTTCAATTGATTCTACCTTCGAGAAGATCTTTGTTCGAATGGCTTGTAGTGTTTCCTGTACGGAGGGAGATTCATGTTCAAATGTGAATGTGACTTTGAACCTTTGGACCAATCCTTCCCATGTTGTTGTCTCTTTGTGCATCTCTGATTCTAAATACCAATTCCTCAGGATTGTATCTAATGTGTGGATGAATCAGTGCATCCATTCCATTTATGATATTGAGCACCTTAATGCCTTACAATTTTCCACGTGATCTGTGAGGTCACTTTCTCCTATGTATTTCTGCACACTTACTTCTGCTTCAGGTCCAAAGTGCATCTGCATGAGTCTACTGCATTGTGCCCATTCCTTAATATTATTTATGTGTGCGACCCACCATCTAGTTGGAGCTCCTTTTAGGACAACATTTGGTGCTAACAGACTCTATTGTTCAGGTACCTGTAATTCAAATGATTTCATAAACATATTAACTTCAGTTAGTCCATTGTACTTGGGTGGGTCAGAAATTTCTGCGTCAATCCAGCGCAAGGATCGGTTTATATGGACACATCTTCTAGTTGATACTTCATGCATCCTATGTTTCCAATTCTCTAGACGAGCCTCTGAATATGATGCGCACAAACTGAAACTTCTCCAACTGAGCACCCCATCCGTTGTTGGTTCGACATAATCCTCCATCCGCACAATCAAATTATATAAATTGTCCTTGTCATTTGCTCTTATTGACTCTGTATATCTCTTCCCTTTTGATGGGTCCAAGGGTGTAATAACCTTTAGATCCCCGACCTAGAAGATCATCTCCCTTCTTTTCAAGTTAATAATTTCCTAGTCATCGACCGCCCATTCCAGTCCCATTAAAGTTGGATATGGTTGAATATCATCTACAATCTCAATAACTTCAAAATATTCCATGCTGCGTACCCCATCTATGTTTACAGGTACCTCCATCAGTCAACCGATCGGGAATATCTTATGCTGATTCGCGAGCCTTAACTGGACAGGGGACCATATCAATTCATCTTCTCCCATCATCTCCCATGTCTGCTTAGGTAGTACATTCACATTCGATCCTAAGTCGAGAATAAAATTATCCACATCGTATTCCCTAATCTGTGCATTAAACTTGATTTCCCCATTGTTTCTATTCCTATGCAATGCTTGGTTTACCATTCATTGTGTGACAGGGATATCCCTTCCTTTTGCACAATGATCAATCATGTTGTATAATATACTAAGCGCAGTTCTATACTTCATATGTTCTACACAAATCCTTAAGAAGTTGGTTAGTGTACTTACTTGCGCACTTGACTTTTCAAGTATCGTTGGGTCTTCTAGATGAGGTAGTGATGATGTGGACGCTTCCTCATGTGGTTCAAGTATTTCCTTTTGTGCGCTTTGATATGTCTCTTTTTCCCGCTGAAGGTTGGATGTTGGCATAGGCTCCGATGACTTCCTTACCCACCGATCCATTTGATTTCCTTGAGTTGCTATATCAACACCTGTGCGAGCTCCTCCACGTGTAACGATTGCAATTTTTGGTCCTTCATTGCATTTTTCAATTGATATCATCTGCACTTTTTGATTATGATGCAGATTTTGATTTGGGTTGCCTCTAGCCTACCATTTTGCAACTAGTTGGGGACAATCCTCCGTTGCATGATCTAGTGCTCTGCAATATGTTCACATGGTACACAGGTTCTACCAATCTCAGTCCAAGTGTCTTGGTTGATTATAGTTATAACAGATAATAGATCCTCGTCCTCCTTGACCAAAATTCCCTTTACCTCGGCCTCTGCCAAAATTTGCTTTGTTCCCCTGATTGAAACCTCTCTGAGTTTTATACTGTGCACCACTTCCATCTGTGCCAATATTCTCTTCTTGGATCCTGTATATATCCGATGTGCGCTCCCTTAGTAGGCCGAACGCACAACAATCTTTTTCTTCATGTTCTACCGATTTGCAAAAGTTACAAAAAAAGTTCTTTGGAGTACTCTGGTATTTCTGGAGTAATGGACACTCAGTAGGATGATGACCCCATTTCTTACAGATCTTGCAATATACTCCTCCGAGTTGTGGGCTTGGTGCTCCAAGAGTGCTCATGGAAGCCTTCTCAAGGCTCTTGACCCATTTCCTCAATAGGAAATGTCACTTACATGCATGAAACCTTCATAATAGGCCTACAACCTCATTTTCAACATAAAAACCAACCCAACAATGGTTGTCCTTAAGCATAACATGGTTGGTGCTTAGTGCCCTTCATGTTCTCCAAAACCAACATGAAAATATGACCCAAAAAGGCACTTGAATTTCCTTTTCTTCTCGTGCAAGCTTGACTCACATGTTTTCCAAAAAGTGGTTGTACACAACCCATGTTGTCATAATTGTGTGATTTGACCTTTCCCACCTACCACTCTTACATTACTTTAATATCTCTTTGATATTTCAAAGGTGGATGAACTTTAATATGAATTGGTTAAATTAATACAAATGGGTAACCCCTTGGACCCCTCTTTAGCCCCCTAGTCATTACAGTTCTCCTTGTACAACAACCAACGATTATTATTTATTAATTATTTTAATGTAAAAATACATAATTAGGCCCTTGGCCATATTAATCAATATGGGCTATCTCACTCAACCATATCGACTCACCAACATAATTAATATTTGCACAATTACATTATAATTGCGTGGATTAGAACTGGGGATATTACACCACTATCAAGGTAAATTCTCATGAGATACACGGTGACACTAGTCACTGGGCTAACCTAAAAATGTCTTGGGATGAGAAAATTTATAGAATTTTTGATATAGAGGAGGTTGAGGATGGACACCATTTCCTTTCAACTCAGCCTAAATGTATAAATTTACCTAGCATCATAACATGGCTACTCCTCAAGACCTCATTGCTTATGAAAACTCTAATGATCTTTCCTTGAAATGGTATTCTAAACAATAATTACCATGATTCCCTTTATTATATGATAAACCTTATTGGTCATACAAAGTATGGTTAACATCATCAATATCATTAATATAATTAAATAAAAAGGATGAAAGGGAATGCTTAAACCTTTTCACACATGTAATATGTTTTGCGAGAGACATGTGGCTTGAGTAAGGAGACGTTTGATAAGGGATAATTTTAAGAGAAGGGGATTTTGTTACATAGGAAATTTATGGGAGGAGAGTGGATATAATTAGGGAATAAAGGATACACAAATGATGAACCATGAGAAACAAGAGGGACATTGTCTTCTTTTGCACGCCTCGTGTACCAAGTGGAAAGAAGAGTACATAAGGTTGTTGGGTAATAAAGCATTTATTTCAATGACTTTAAATAAGGTACCGAGATGCAAGGTGTGATTCACTCCAATCTTCAAAATTGTTGTGGAGATAGACTTACCTCTTTGTGTGTGTGTGTGTGTGTGTGTGTGTGTGTGCACGCGCGCGCAAGTACGACTATGTTCATTGGATGTGTTATATCTTAAAAAAAATGGTTTAACTATTAAATGAAATATCTACAACGTTACCTGTTCAATTAAGAAGTTCATAGAACACAAGATATCATGATGATTTTATATATCTAAGGAAATCCTTAGTCAAATGTTGCCTTATAAATTGGACAACATCATTCAAAAGCAACAGTTTAATCTCCATCAAAGCACATAGTCATTATAGATTGTCTATTCAAACACATCGTCTTGCCGATGTGGACATCCAATGCCAAGTAAAACTTGATTACTAGAGTGGATGCAATCATGGTTACATTGAGTATTCATATGACCACATTGAAGGGCCAATGTGGTATCCAACATAAAATGGGAAATTGGTTAGATATTTCAAGTTATGATGCATTTTAGGCAATGGTGATGATGGTTACACTTTGGTAGCTTTCAATCCTTCAATCTCCTTTTTTATCCTATCCCTTATTCCATTTGTTACATGTAGAGTTTATTTTTGTCTATTGTGAGTTTTAGATCAAGTTTTAGTTATGAATTTTGCATGTAATTTTTACAAAATAATATTGGATAACCTTGGTTTTTCTATTCGCGTATATCAAGAAATCGTCCACATAATAAGGCCTAAATCTTGATATTGATATTTCACCTTCAATCCATTTGTGTCCAATGTTATTAAACTTTGTTCTCCAAACCTTAAGCATGGTTCAACCCCTCTAAAATGTAGGGTTGTTAAGCTTAAAGGTTCCAAGGTTCCATTGAGTCAACTTGTAAAGTTCTTGCTGAAGTTGTTTTATCACCCATGCCATCACTAAGGAGGCTTGTTATGTATTTTTTTTTATAGTAATTAATACCCCTACCCTTTCTCTATTATGTCCTTATCCCAATTTTACCTCTTCCAAATTTTACAAAATAAAAACTAGAATACTAAGGTGTACCTAAGCCATCTCTTCCAAATTTGACAAATTAAAAATTAGATTATTAGGGTTTACCCAAGTGAGATGTACATGGATTTTTCTCGAGCTATTTATTAGATGGAGTTTTGGGGATGCACCTTGCATAATATATAAATTATAAATTGTACATGTTCTTGAAACAAGGCCTACTTGAATAGTAGGCCATAAGTAGGATATATAAAACATAACTATATTCATTTTTCACTAATATAACTATTATATTTGATATAGTCAACTTTTAATGTTATTTGAGCGTAGTGTAGGTTTATCAAATTTTAAAGATCCTTTAAATTGACTTGTAAAAATTTATCAAAATGAAAATTATAAATTAGTTGATTATAAATTAGCCAATAATAATTATAATCTAAATTCCCTAAACAATTATCTTAATACCTACATGATATAATTGGATTTAAAAGTACTATAAATAAACGATGTCGATCTATAAACAAATTTCTTTTATATATACAAAATTTGTGAATTGATCTCTTTATGGTTTACTTGACCGAATGGCATTGGTTGCCAATGAGTTTGTCACAAGGAATCGCACCAGTCTAGCTGAGATATACAAATTATTCATAAGAACTCGGCGTGAATATAATTAGATGCACTTGGATCAATATACTTACTTAGGGTTTTACACTAAAATAACTAATTAAGAAATTAACTACGATTTTATTGATCTCGGTTGTGAGTATACAGTTAATGAAATAAAATATTTGCAGGGTTTAAGTCATAAATATAGGGCTCAACAATATGATATACTTTACAACTATGATTACATAGTTGTCACAAGGTTTGGCCGCACCGAACTCTGGTTGAGTATCCACTGTGAGTTATTTCATGCCATTCTGCAGTTATGGATTTGATACAATACAACCCGAGCTGTTGATACAAGACGCTTTTTAATTGCAGCACATTATCTCTTCCCTGTGAAATTGCAGATCATTATCTCTTCCCTGTGAAATTGCAGCACAGCAACTGTTGATACAAGAATCTCTTCCCTGTGAAATTGCAGCACAGTAAGTTTCCCTGCAATACCCGTAAATTGCAACAATATACCCGCGATATATCCCACATTAACAACCAGTACCATTTCGTTAGGGGAATTCCCAATCTGCATCTGCCACGTGGCACATATCGACGGTAAATCTTGTGGCTCGCACCTTCCACGTGGCAAATATTGAACGGTTCGATTTTGTGGCTCACACCTGCCACGTGGCACATATCCAACGCTCAGATCCTGTGGTTCTGGCACATATCCAACAGTTAGATCTTGCGTGTCGGCTTTGCCACGTGGCATATATCTAACAGTCAGATCCAGACCGTTGGATGTACGCCACGAGGCGGGAAGAGTTGTTAGATCTGACCATTGGATGCAAGCCACGTGGCAAAATGAGAGCCGATGGATCTGGCCGTTGGATGCACGCCACGTGGCGAGAAGAGAGTTGTTGGATCTAGCCGTTGGATGCACGCCACGTGGCGAGAAGAGAGTTGTTGGATCTAGCCGTTGGATGCATGCCACGTGGAGAGAAGAGAGTTGTTGGATCTGGCCGTTGGATTCACGCCACGTGGCGAGAAGAGTTGTTGGATCAAACCGTTCGATGCAAGCCACGTGGCTGGATGAGAACCGCTGGATCTGGCAGTTGGATGCACGCCACATGCCGAGATCAGAGCCCTTGGATCTGGCCGTTGGATGCATGCCACGTGGCGGGTGCAGAGCCCTTCGATCTGACCACTGGATGTATGCCACGTGGCGAGTCTAGAGCCCTTGGATCGAGTTATTAGATGTATGCCACGTGGCGTGTTACCCTTGGATCGGGCCGTTAGATGCATGCCATATGGCTTGTCCAGAGCCCTTGGATCAAGCCATTAGATGCATGCCACGTGGCGATTTATCAGCCGCTGGATGCATGCCACATGGCGAGACCAGAGTCGTTGGATGTGTCCCACGTGGCGTAATAAAAGCCGCCCGATCTGACCGTTGGATGTACGCCATGTGGTGAGTCCAGAGCTCTTAGATTTGGCTGTTGGATTCCTGCCACATGTCGAAAATCGAACGGGCCGTTTAGAATGCCGTACGACGAAAATTGTACGGATCCACACTTGTTAGTAGACCGTACGTGCCAAATGGTACGGAATCCGGCCACACGATCCCAGCGTTGGATCTCTGCCACTTGGCAAGTGCAGAGCCGCACGATCCGACCTTCCGCTTTCACCTGGTTGCTGCTATAGGAATTCAACCTCCATGTAGTATGACCACGACCGAAGACTATAACCTGGTCTCTTGCAGCTATACATAGACCATCACCTGGTTCCAACAATTAGGAGTTCCGAACACAGCGTCACTTACTCTTCTGCACAGGAGTCTCGCATCAGAAGAGTATTTTGGAGCGTCTGAAGGTATTATCCCCGAAATTGATGCGCAGCTATTGGGACGAAAGAGGCATTGGATGGGCGAGAGAGACATCGATGACACAGCCATGGGCCTTCGAATCTTGAGACTGCATGGATACAATGTATCCTCAGGTAAAATGTTGGTGTAGAGAGACGATCATGCAAGAAGCAAAACTCTGTACCGAAAGGTATCTGAGGAATGTTCTGGAAGATGTGTCTCTTAAAAAGAATATTCCGGGAGAGGTATGTAATATTGCTGGCTCTGTATTCTCAGAGTCTTGCTATCCAAATTTCACATTAATGATGATATAGAGTTAAGCGTATGGAAGACATTGTCCCATAGAGGGGATTAGGGATTTTTTTTTTTAAAGTGTCCATTTGCAATATAATAATATATTCGATCATTTAGTGCTGTTCTAAAACTTTGAAAATTTTATTTTCAGGTCGAATAGGCACTCAAATATCCTTGGCACAGAAGTATGCCGAGACTGGAGGAATGAAAGTATGGGAATCCACAGCTTGAATCCTGTAGCGAGTTAACAATTTCCATTACTGAAGCCATAAATATGATTGAACTAAACGATAGAAATAGGCAAACTGAACCATAATTCATTTGAATGATAAAAACTGAAGCATGTGCCATACATTTTGCTCTCGAATGTGCCATTAAAAGAAAAATAAGAGTAATTAAGGAGTCTCCATCCCCTTGTTTCCCTTGCATCTCAAACGTTGAATCGGCGCGAGATGCAGGGGGTTGCAGGGCACGAGAGGTAGCGATCTGTACTTAGAAGATAGGATTGTACAATAGGATAGGATTCATTCATAGCTCCCAATCATTAGAAGATAGGTGGGTCATTTACATCAATTGTGAAGATATGTGGGTCATTTACTAACAGAGAAATTAGATTGGTCCTGCCTGCCATTTTCTTGAAAATGAGGTCCATGGTAATAGCAATTAGTTTGTATATATACAAAGCTTTTTACACCTGACAGGCTGACACCATTACCTCAATACAATGCCATAAAAGTACAGGAACTGCCATTCAACATAAAAGTACAAGAACTGTCTGAACTTCTAATAATTAACACAAAACCTTTTCACCAGATTGGAGGAACTGTCTGAACTTTTAATAATTAACACAAAACCTTTTGACCAGATGGGATGCCAATGCCAAGAAGCACAGATCTGGAAACTCTCCAACAGTCTTTTGCTCTGTAGCACAATGGGAAAATTCAACTCCAAAATTTAGCCCTTTAAACTGAATTTGCTACTACTACCACAATAGGCTCAAGTCCAAAAATTAGCCCAGGACATATTTTACTGAATCTGCTATCACAATAGGCATACCGGTTTCTGTAAGTCAATGAAGACAAATCTGATTGTCCTGCCCTCAGATGTCTTCTGCTTAACTAGTCCATTTGTATTTGCTTTCTATGTAAGAGAGTAACAACATGGCAGGAATCCAAACCCAGTTCCTTCCTTCATCATTAAAAGGAGAAGAGAACTTTGCAGCCCTAGTTTTAGACATCACATGTTATGGATTTGCATAGTTTCAAAATACCTTCAGCAAACAAACAGATAGTGTTACAAAATTACCTCCCTCCCAGGTATTCAACTACTTGAAATAATGTAATAAAACAAATTGTTGCAGCAGTTGAAGCTGAAAGACTTAACTAATCAATCAATGCCGCTTCCTCAAACCTCCTGACATTCTGTCTCCTGTCAAAAACCTTGGAAGATTCAAAAGGGTGTTCAGTCTACTAACACATTGTAGTGCAGACCAATCATCTTCGTTAGCCACAGAGAGACAATGGGCACATGTATGATGTGAAAGGTAAAAACTCTGTAATGCTTATATGCCAAAATTCAATGGCTGCAAGGGGTACATGTGAACAGTAAAAGTCTGTAATGTTTATAGGCCCAAATTCAATGCCTGCAAAGTGCACATGTGAATGGTAAAAGTTTGTAATGTTTATAAGCCAAAATTCAAATTCAATGTCTGCAAAGGGTACACGTGAATGGTAAAAGTCTGTGATGTTTATAAGCCAAAATTCAACACCGGCAAAGGAAACATGTAAATGATAGAAGTCCGAAAAATCAATGCCTGCAAATATCACATGTGAATGGTAAAACTCTGTAATGTTTACAAGGCCCAAAATAAATGCATGCACATTACACATGTGAATGGTAAAAATCTAATGTTTATAAACTTTTGTTAAGATTTAGGGTTGATGACTTGGGTAATACAATAACCTACATATTTTAGTAACATATTCCTTTTTAGATATCTATAGGTTTAGTTATTTTATAAGTAATTTTTAGATAATAATTACTATAAAATATAATTATATTTATTTTTCTTATATTTGATATAGTTAATTTTTAGTGTTACTTTTAGTGGATATTGTTTAATCAATCAATCAATAGTGTAAAATTATTTTAAAATAATTTGTATATAAGTAGGTTTATCAAACTTAAATTTTAAAATAATAAATTAACTAATATAGTTTATAATCTAAATTCCCTCAACAATTATCTTAATACATAGGATTTTAAAATACTTGTATTCAATTTGAGTGGGTCTAATGATTAAAAATATGTGTTTCCTTCAGATTATGAATTGATCTCTTTATGGTTTACTTGGCCGAATGACACTCTAGCTGAGAAATACAAATTATTCATAGGTATTGGGGGTGAATATGGTGTGAATATAATTGGATGCAATTGACATAAGAATATCTTCTTATCCAAATCTATTCTTTAATTTAGAGATTATCTTAATAGTTAAGAGTATCACCAATCCATCCTAATTATATTATTAATGTGTTAATATTTTTTAATAGTATGTTTGGAAAGAGAAAATCAAATGATAAAAGTATGTTTAAAAAAATTAAAAGCAATTTTTGGATGGGGTGATACTGGTCGGTACTAGGTATTAGACACACCCACGTTGAGACACTAATGATTGATGAGATGACAACCAAGGGCATGACAACTAGTTGATCACTAGTGCATACGAAGAAGTGTGGGAGGTGAAGCAACTCGAAACTAGAGGGATTCACTCGTTCCATGCACAAAATTGATGATAGCCATTAATGCAGGAGGTGGTCTACGTAGTGGGGGTACGAGGCCATCAATGTTGTAGAAGGAGAAGTCTCAAGAAGAAATAATGGAGAGTACCAGGAGAAACAATGCAGAGGAGTGGAAAGGTGTCCCAATGTAGGTTCAATGGGCGGTAGTTGCATCCCAGATAACTGGAGAGGGGTTTTCTAGCAATGAACCTCCCATTGTAGAATATTGAGGGCAGAGTGCATGGTTTTGTTTTATCAAGAGATTAGTGGTGACGTAGTTGTGAGGTAGGTAGGATCCTGAGTTTTGGGTGTCGTGCAAGGAGTTGGGGTGTCTAAAATGCGTAGGAGTGAGCGCAGGGTTGCTTGTTTGGAAAAGTCAGAAGGTGGTTGTTACCTAGGATAGGTGAAACAACAAGAGGAATTATGTAAGGTTCTCGAAAAATTGGCAGTGTTGGTCTCCGCCCCCTAGTAATATAAGAGAGTTGATTCTTGTCCAATATGGCTAGAGGATTGAAAAGAAGGAGAGGGGGAGCCGGCAAGAGGACAAGAAAAAAGAGGCTTCCCCTCCCCAAGGGCCAATGAACAATACGCATAAAACTCAGGGGGCTTGGATGGCGGGAACTTGATGCCTAAAACTTTGCTTAGAGGCAAAGAAAAAGGTAGCGGAGGAGGTGGAAGAGATGGTTCGAGGCCAAAGGAAAATAGTTGCATAAGAGAATATATTGGATGAGGAATGGGTAGAGTACCCATATTACTCTAGTACTAGAGAAACCAAGTACTTTAACATAGAATAAACATAATGGATAGTGAAGGAAATTATTGGGTAGGCCTTGGAAAAGACCAAGGAGGAATAGGGGAACATTTTGCATGCACTCATAATTTTTGAGGTAAAATTTGAGTTATTTTGCAACTCCCAACGTGGAATTAGATTCAGGTTTACTTCAAGAGGTCAATGACCTGAACAACAAGAGGAGGCAAAGGGAACTATGAGCCCATTGAGTTAAAAAAAATTCCCAATAGACGTGGATGAGTACCAGCCAACCACAACATCTAGGGATGACACCAAGGAAGCTCATCACTAGGAAAGAGCGTAGGGAGCCTAGGTTTGAATTAGATTTAATGATGATGTTTCTTATGCTTATAAATATGATAGTAGGTATAGTTTATATCGAACTCAGACTTATAGTAATAGCAAGGTAGGAACATTTACTTATAGTAATAGTAGGGTAGGAACATTTCCTTATAGTAAATTTGGTTATCTCAATTACTATGAAAGTTTAACTTTAACTAATTAACATTTCACTTTATTTCTATATGATTCTTGGTTTCATATACTATTGTAAATAGTTAAAATATTTATTAATCTATACCAACATTGTACTGCTCAAGTGTTACACTCTAATAATAAAAAATACATATTAAACCATGACACAAATGGTGTCCAATAGGACATCTACATCTACGACAATGGATCCATCAACTTACTACATTAAGAATAATTTTGAACTATAAAATACAAAGGTGGTTATGAAGCATTGTACACTAAAAAATTATGAATTAAAAACTTCCCTCCCTTACTTTGGTACTACCATTGTTATGTATTATTATCTTTATGATGCCTTCTTAATTACAAGATTATTGAATCCCTATTGTTATCTTTGTCTTTGTGATGCTTTCTTAATTACAAGGGACTCCTTACTCAAGTTACATCGTTGATCACTTTGTAGTGCTTTCTTAATAATAGGGTTTTTACTACCATTTGTTATCTTTACATCATTGTTATCTTTGTAATACCTTCTTACTAATACCATCAAAATCAACATGAAAGTTAGCTCCCTCTCCTTGCTACCAATATCAACAACAATCCAAAAGCTTATTTCCTTGTGTTATTAAGATTGATATGAAACCAAAGATTAATTCTCACACTTTGATATTAACAATACTTACAAGCATGTATATGCATTGTGTGTTATGTCTTATACATTTTAAGTTACAAACTCAAAAAATCAAATTAACATAACCTATAACCAAGTATTTATAAGAATTTAAGAGCCAACTCCTAAAAGGACAATGCATACTATCTAGTATATTATATTCAAAGAGATTAAAACTTCTATACAGAAAGTCAAAAACAAGTTTATCTTTCACTGGACTACAACTTTTAAATTTCCTTTGGTCGTACTATTTTTATATGTATTCACTATCTATTTTATCATTCAAATTTTCTTAGTGTAAATATTTCCAATGCCAYGAATCTAATTTAATGCTAGTAGGGAACTTAATAAATATGACAAAACTTTATAATATTTTAATAATAACAACTGAATTACTTAACAATAAATATTGATGAAGAGGTGAGAATCCTTAGCAAACAATGTATAGATTAATATAAAAATGTTTGGTGCCCATTGTGAAACTCATATATCATCATGTATAAACAAATTTTTCCCATGGTTCCACGACATAGAGCAATGTTTGGTCTTCCACTTAACTTTTTCATTGAGAATTATCTCCAAGGGACTCTACCAGATTTGAACCTGTGACTTATGGTCTCCACGTCAACACCATCCACTGGCTAGATAGTTTAACCCATTTAGCTAACCATTGGGGCTCCTTGATTGATCTATGTAACCAAAATAATTTATTAATTGTGAGTGGCAAGAATTAATGATATCCTAGTTAACAAGATAATTCAACACCAAGAAAGTTGATATAATTCTCATTCTAAATTGAAGTTGATCAAGATTAGAGATGTATGTATTGAGATTGACCAAAATTGAAGTTCTTGTTGATCACTTAAACATCCAACA
>JASDQU010102496.1:142767-159230 GCA_032191745.1 Picea mariana
GGAGTGACCTCTAGTAACCCTGTTTACCCCTCTTTGGCCCTAGCTATAGTCTAACGGGGAGGTTTAGACCATTAAGCCTCCTCTTTGGAGCTCCTATTTGGAAAGGGACATTACAAATATTCTCTTCCTGGATCATGTATATATCCGATGTGCGCTCCCTTAGTAGGTCGAACGCACGACCGTCCTTTTCTTCATGTCCTACCGATTTGCAAAAGTTACAAAAAAAGTTCTTTGCTCTGGTATTTTTGGAGTAATGGAAACTCAGTAGGATGATGACCCCATTTCTTACAGATCTTGCAATATCCTCCTCCGAGTCATGGGCTTGGTGCTCCAAGAGTGCTCATGGAAGCCTTCTCAAGGTTCTTAACCCATTTCCTCAATAGGAAATGTCACTTACATGCATACAACCTTCATAATAGGCCTACAACCTCATTTTCAACATAAAAACCAACCCAACAATGGTTGTCCTTAAGCATAACATGGTTGGTGGTCTTTTTCCATCACTCAGTCCCCTTCATGTTCTCCAAAACCAACATGAAAATATGACCTAAAAAGGCACTCGAATTTCCTTTTCTTCTCGTGCAAGCTTGACTCACATGTTTTTCAAAAAGTGGTTGTACACAACCCATGGTGTCATAATTGTGTGATTTGACCTTTCCCACCTACCACTCTTACATTACTTTAATATCTCTTTGATATTTCAAAGGTGGATGAACTTTAATATGAATTGGTTAAATTAATACAAATGGGTAACCCCTTGGACCCCTCTTTAGCCCCCTAGTCATTACAATTTTGCTTGTACAACAACCAACTATTATTATTTATTAATTATTTTAATGTCAAAAATACATAATTAGGCCCTTGGCCATATTAATCAATATGGGCTATCTCGCTCAACCATATCAACTCACCAACATAATTAATATTTGCACAATTACATTATAATTGCGGGGATTAGAACTGGGGATATTACACCACTATCAAGGTAAATTCTCATGACATACATGGTGACACTAGTCACTGGGCTAACTAAAAATGTCTTGGGATGAGAAAATTTATAGAATTTGTGATATAGAGGAGGTTGAGGATAGACACCATTTCCTTTCAACATAGCCTAAATGTATAAATTTACCTAGCATCATAACATGGCTACTCCTCAAGACCTCATTTCTTATGAAAACTCTAATGATCTTTCCTTGAAATGGTATTCTAAACAATAATTACCATGATTCCCTTTATTATATGATAAACCTTATTGGTCGTACAAAATATGGTTAACATCATCAATATCATTAATATAATTAAATAAAAAGGATGAAAGGGAATGCTTAAACCTTTTCACACATGTAATATGTTTTGCGAGAGACATGTGGCTTGAGTAAGGAGGCGTTTGATAAGGGAGAATTTTAAGAGAAGGGGATTTTGTTACATAGGAAATTTATGGGAGGAGAGTGGATATAATTAGGGAATAAAGGATACATAAATTATGAACCATGAGAAATGAGAGAGACATTGTCTTCTTTTGCACGCCTCGTGTACCAAGTGGAAAGAAGAGTACATAAGGTTGTTGGGTAATAAAGCATTTATTTCGATGACTTTAAATAAGGTACCAAGATGCAAGGTGTGATTCACTCCAATCTTCAAAATTGTTGTGGAGATAGACTTACCTCTTTGTGTGTGTGTGTGTGTGTGTGTGTGCAAGTACGACTATGTTCATTGGATGTGTTATATCTTAAAAAAAAAATGGTTTAACTATTAAATGAAATATCTACAACGTTACCCGTTCAATTAAGAAGTTCATAGAACACAAGATATCATGATGATTTTATATATCTAAGGAAATCCTTAGTCAAATGTTGCCTTATAAATTGGACAACATCATTCAAAAGCCACAACTTAATCTCCATCAAAGCACATAGTCATTATAGATTGTCTATTCAAACACATCGTCTTGACAATGTGGACATCCAATGCCAAGTAAAACTTGATTACTAGAGTGGATACAATCATGGTTACATTGAGTATTCATATGACCACATTGAAGGGCCAATGTGGTATCCAACATAAAATGGGAAATTGGTTAGATATTTCAAGTTATGATGCATTTTAGGCAATGGTGATGATGGTTACACTTTGGTAGCTTTCAATCCTTCAATCTCCTTTTTTATCCTATCCCTTATTCCATTTGTTACATGTAGAGTTTATTTTTGTCTATTGTGAGTTTTAGATCAAGTTTTAGTTATGAATTTTGCATGTAATTTTTACAAAATATTATTGGATAAGCTTGTTTTTTCTATTCGTGTATATCAAGAAATCGTCCACATAATATGGCCTAAATCTTGATATTGATATTTCACCTTCAATCCATTTGTGTCCAATGTTATTAAATTTTATTCTCCAAACCTTAAGCATGGTTCAACCCCTCTAAAATGTAGGGTTGTTAAGCTTAAAGGTTCCAAGGTTCCATTGAGTCAACTTGTAAAGTTCTTGCTGAATTTGTTTTATCACCCATGCCATCACTAAGGAGGCTTGTTATGTATTTTTTTATAGTAATTAATACCCCTACCCTTTCTCTATTATGTCCTTATCCCAATTTTACCTCTTCCAAATTTTACAAATTAAAAACTAAAATACTAAGGTGTACCTAAGCCATCTCTTCCAAATTTGACAAATTAAAAATTAGATTATTAGGGTTTACCCAAGTGAGATGTACATGGATTTTTCTCGAGCTATTTATTAGATGGAGTTTTGGGGATGCACCTTGCATCCCCAAAAAGACAATCATACTTGAACATTCCATACTTGAACATTCCATCATAACCAATTCATAGACTAAATTCATTCTGGGAAGTATATCATCATTCATGAATGCATAAAGACAAGTAAGAACACAAGACACCATATCCTTTCTAAACTCCTTCTTTATTCATCTTCTTTCTGACTATTACATTCATTATTCTTCCATAACCTTAATTCTCTTTAATGCGCACACTCTCACACTTACATACACATATCTCTATCTCTCTCTCTATATATCTCTATCCCAATCCCATTACATATTTATACCCCAAAATCTAGGGTTTCAAGTTATATTCTTATCTATACCAAAATAACCAGTTATAATGCATGGCATAACCAACTTTAGTTAACTGATTATTTTCCTTCTTCTACTTCTTGTTCTTTATACAACTTTTATGTTGTCCTTCTATTTCTGGAAAGTCACACTATCGTCGTTTGCGCTTCCTTTTCTCACTCACTTTCTTTATCCTTTCGTATTTGCGTTATCTCCATCCTTCATGTCCTTCTGCGCCCTTTATATCTTATGCACGAGTCCTTTTTGCATGATTCCTTCCTTCTGCATTAAAATACTTATTCAATAATCCTGTCTTAGGAGGCAAAATATGCAGATGGTTGTTACTATTTCAGGAATATGATTTTTAGGTCATCATAGAACATGGGAAACTAAATGTAGGATGTTGGCTGCTTCTTTTTTGCATGGGGTTTATCAGAACTTGGGTTCGGGTTGACTGTGACCAAAAAACCACTCAAGACACCGGCCCTTTCAACATCACCTGCTTGTGTAGATGAAGTCTCACCCGAGGTATCTACTAGGGCTGCAAGAACCAGGTTCCTGCAACAATAAGGGAAAGGGAGGCTGATGCGTGAACTATTCTTCCTGATCTTAACTTATGTATGTTATTGATATTTACCTAAAATATCACATCCATATATGAACATTCCAGCCTAACCAATTCATAGACTAAATTCATTCTACAAAGTATATCATCAATCATGAATGCATACAGACAATTAGTAACACAAGACACGATATCCTTTCTAAACTCCTTCTTTATTCATCTTCTTTCTGACTATTGCATTCATGATTCTTCCATAACCTTAATTCTCTTTCATGTGCAAACTCTCACACTTACATACACATATATCTATATCTCTATTTGTGTCTCTCTCTATCCTAATCCCGTTACATATTTATACCCCAAAATCTAGGGTTTCAATTTCTATTCTTATCTATCCCAAAATAAACCATTACAATGCATGACATAGGCAACTTCAGTTAACTGGCTATTTTCCTTCTTCTACTTCTTGTTCTTTATACAATTTTTTTTTTTGTCCTTATATTTCTAGAAAGTCTCACTATCGTCATTTGTGCTTTATTTTATTTCTCGATTGCTTTATCCTTTTGTCTTTGTGCTATCTATGTCCTTCACCTCCTTCTGCTCCTTTTCTATCTTTTGCATGAGTCCTTCTTTCTGTGCAATTCCTTCCTTCTGCACACTTTATTCGTACTTAGATTCTCCCAAAATTATATCCAAAACTACATGTCCAATAGGCCCCCAACATTCACCTGTGGCTCATCCCGAGCCACTCAATCCTATTGCTTGTTCTTCCATGATGCAATGAAATGTTGCACAACATCCTTAGCCGCTTCGACCTCTCGGACGATGGTGGCCTCTTTGGCGATCATCTCCTTGGTGGCCTGCTCGGTCAAATCATTCAGTTTATTCTTTGTATTAGCCACGACTTGCTTGACCTTCTTCTGGACAATGGTCGAATCTCCAATAATTTTGATTGCTTACTCCTGCCTAGGTCCAAGTCTTTGTTGCAGGACTTCAATATATGCTTGGTGTTGCGCCAAAATGGTCTTCATGCACTCGACCGATGGCAATGTTGTTTCCTTTTTGATTGCCTCATTGGCCCATGCTTGCACTGCTTGCAGTTTGGCCTCTATGGCCTGCATTTTTGGGTTTGCCCCAAGTTCTTCCTAGACTTTGGTTCTTTCCTCGCAAAGGCAGGCACAATCATCTTCAAATTTCTTAATTGTGGCAACAAATATTATTTTCGTCCGCAGTATACTCTCGCACACCTTTGGTGGCGTGCCTGGTGTGGTCTATTGTTGGAGATCCTGGACTTTCTCTCAAAATCTCTTCATAACATCCCTAATTTTCAACAATTGTTCCTCCATGGTGGCCTCAATGACCAGGGGGACTTCAGGTACTTGCTTGTATAAATTTTGGACAATGGCCTGGGTCCTATGTACCATAACATCTACATTATCCTTCTCCTTTTGGGATTTCAATGCCCTTCCTTCTGCATTGTCTTGGGTCTTCAAAATTTCTTCCATTCTATCTTCCAATTCTTTCTTTTGTCGCAGGGTTGTATTATAATACATATTATTCCTCCTAAGACGGGCTTATTGACTAAGTATTTTGATACATAATGGTCTGTGTACATCTTGAAGTGAGACCCAAGTAGGTAGTGTCTGAACTTATGGACCACATAGACCATGGACATGCCTTCTCGTTTGGTAGTGGTATTAATTTTTCCAGATATAGATAATTTCCTACTCATGAATGCAATCAGATGATCGATTGCGCCTTTGCCCGATTGTGATAGTACCGCACCTAGTGCAATGGATGATGAATCAACATGGACATGGAACTGTTTTCCCAATATGGAAAGACTAAAATGGGTGCAGTGACCAGTCTTTGCTTCAGTGTGTCCAGCCCCTTCTCTCAATCCTCATTCCATTTGAACTTGACTTCTTTCTTCAGCAGCTCTTCCATGGTTGTTTTAATATGCACATAGCCTTTAATAAACTTCATGAAATACCTTGTATGGCCCAAAGTAGCTCATAGCTGTCTGACTGAGGTCAGTGGTGCTAATTCTAGAATAACGACAATCTTGGCCGAGTCAACCAATATGCCTTGCTTGCATATGATATGTCCTAGTAAAATTGTAAATGGTGTCAGAAAGATGCATTTCTTTAAGTTTAACGAAATATGATACTGTCTACATCGATCGAACATGAGCCGAAGAACTTAGATATGATCCTATAGTAGACTAAATACCGTCCAATCGTCTAAGTACACTTCCAAAAATTTATGGATGAACTCTTTGAATGTGACCACAACCACTCTAGAAAACACTACAAGGGAATTATTTAATCCAAATGGCATCACCATGTATTGATAACTGCCCCATTCTATTGTAAATGTGGTTTTATGTCTATCCTCCTGCACAATTTTTATCTTATGATACCCAAAGAATCCATCCATGAATGAACATGCTTCTTGACCCCCTACGTTCTCCAATACTTCATCAATGAACGATGTTGGGAATGGGTCATGTAAGCATGCGTCATTCAACTTCCTCAAGTCGACACATATCCTAATACCTCCAGTTTTCTTGTCATGTACCACCATAGGGATAATCCATTCAGATTCGTCAAACAATTCAATAATTCATGTGTCGAGCATCCTATCTAGTTCAACCTTAACCTTCTCCTTATACCTTGGTTTCAACCTATATGGTCTCTGTCGGATTGGCTTAGCTTCAAGTTTTAGTGGAATCTTCATCTCCTCTAAGTCTCCTGCTATCCTTTTTATCTCTGAGAATGTAGTTGGAAATAAGTCCTGATATTCCCATAATAAATCTACCACCTTTTCAATTGTCTCATCATTCCAATAGTCTCCTATGTGCACAAACTTAGGATTCTTTGTTGTCCCAATGTTGACTTGCTTTGTCTTTATAGGTTGTGTGTATGCACAAGATACCAGCTCTGGCCCTTCTACTGCGTGTGTGCTTTCTATCTTTGGTACTTGTACATTCCTGGGATCCTCTTCATCATATTCCTACTCCATGACATTATAGCATTCCAATATCTTTTGGACCGTCAATTTGGTTGTGTGCATCGTGTCTAAGGCTTCTTCTTCAATTGATTCTACCTTCGAGAAGATCTTTGTTCGAATGGCTTGTAGTGTTTCCTGTACAAAGGGAGACTCATGTTCAAATGTGAACATGACTTTGAACCTTTGGACCAATCCTTCCCATGTTGTTGTCTCTTTGTGCATCTCTGATTCTAAATACCAATTCCTCAGGATTGTATCTAATGTGTGGATGAATCAGTGCATCCATTCCATTTATTATATTGAGCACCATAACACCTTACAATTTTCCATGTGATCCATGAGGTCACTTTCTCCTATGTATTTCTACACACTTACTTCTGCTTCAGGTCCAAAGTGCATCTGCATGAGTCTACTGCATTGTGCCCATTCCTTAATATTATTTATGTGTGCGGCCCACCATCTAGTTGGAGTTCCTTTTAGGACAACATTTGGTGCTAACAGACTCTGTTGTTCAGGTACCTGTAATTCAAATGATTTTATAAACATATTAACTTTAGTTAGTCCATCGTACTTGGGTGGGTTAGAAATTTCCGCGCCAATCTAGCGCAAGAATTGGTTTATATGGACACATCTTCTAGTTGATACTTCATGCATCCTATGTTTCTAATTCTCTAGATGAGCCTATGAATATGATGCACACAAACTGAAACTTCTCCAACTGAGCACACCATCATTTGTTGGTTCGACATAATCCTCCATTCACGTAGTCAAATTATATAAATTGTCCTTGTCGTTTTCTCTTATTGACTCTGTATATCTCTTCCCTTTTGATGGGTCCAAGGGTGCAATAACCTTTAGATCCCCGACCTAGAAGATCATCTCCCTTCTTTTCAAGTTAATAATTTCCTAGTCATTGATCGCCCATTCCAGTCCCATTAAAGTTGGATATGGTTGAATATCATCTACAATCTCAATAACTTCAAAATATTCCATGCTACGTACCCCATCTATGTTTACAGGTACCTCCATCATTCAACCGATCGGGAACATCTTATGTTGATTCACGAGCCTTAACTAGATAGGGGACAATATCAATTCATCTTCTCCCGTCATCTCCCATGTCTGCTTAGGTAGTACATTCACATCCGATCCTAAGTCGAGAATAAAATTATCCACATCGTATTCCCTAATCTGTGCATTAAACTTGATTTCCCCATTGTTTCTCTTCCTATGCAATGCCTGGTTTACCATTCATTGTGTGACAGGGATGTCCCTTCCTTTTGCGCAATGATCAATCATGTTGTATAATATACTAAGCGCATTTCTATACTTTATCTGTTCTACACAAATCCTTAAAAAGTTGGTTAGTGTACTTACTTGTGCACTTGACTTTTCAAGTATCGTTGGGTCTTCTAGATGAGGTAGTGATGATGTGGACGCTTCCCCATGTGGCTCAAGTATTTCCTTTTGTGCGCTTTGATATGTCTCTTTTTCTCGCTAAAGGTTGGATGTTGGCATAGGCTCTGGTGACTTCCTTACCCACTGATCCATTTGATTTCCTTGAGTTGCTATATCAGCGCCTGTGCGAGCTCCTCCACGTATAATGATTGCGATTTTTGGTCCTTCATTGCGTTTTTCAAATGATATCATTTGCACATTCTGATTCTGATGCAGATTATGATTTGGGTTGCCCCTGGCCTACCATTTTGCAACTAGTTGGGGACAATCCTCCGTTGCATGATCCAGTGCTCTGCAATATGTTCACATGGTACATGGGTTCTGCCAATCTCAGTCCAAGTGTCTTGGTTGATTATAGTTATAACAGATAATCGATCCTCGTCCTCCTTGACCAAAATTCCCTTTACCTCGGCCTCTGCCAAAATTTGCTCTGTTCCCTTGATTGAAACCTCTCTGAGTGTTATACTGTGCACCACTCCCATCTGTGCCAATATTCTCTTCTTGGATCTTGTATATATCTTATGTGCGCTCCCTTAGTAGGCTGAACGCACGACAGTCCTTTTCTTCATGTTCTACCGATTTGCAAAAGTTACTAAAAAAGTTCTTTGGAGTACTATGGTATTTCTGGAGTAATGGACACTCAGTAGGATGATGACCTCATTTCTTACAGATCTTGCAATATACTCCTTCGAGTTGTGGGCTTGGTGCTCCAAGAGTGCTCATGGAAGCCTTCTCAAGGCTCTTGACCCATTTCCTCAATAGGAAATGTCACTTACATGCATGCAACCTTCATAATAGGCCTACAACCTCATTTTCAACATAAAAACCAACCCAACAATGGTTGTCCTTAAGCATAACACGATTGGTGCTCTTTTTCCAACACTCAGTCCCCTTCATGTTCTCCAAAACCAACATGAAAATATGATCCAAAAAGGCACTCGAATTTCCTTTTCTTCTCGTGCAAGCTTGACTCACATGTTTTCCAAAAAGTGGTTGTACACAACCCATGTTGTCATAATTGTGAGATTTGACCTTCCCACCTACTACTCTTACATTACTTTAATATCTCTTTGATATTTCAAAGGTGGATGAACTTTAATATGAATTGGAGGCTTGTTATGTATTTTTTTTATAGTAATTAATACCCCTACCCTTTCTCTATTACGTCCTTATCCCAATTTTACCTCTTCCAAATTTTACATATTAAAAACTAGAATACTAAGGTGTACCTAAGTCATCTCTTCCAAATTTCACAAATTAAAAATTAGAATATTAGAGTTTACTCAAGTGAGATGTACATGGATTTTTCTTAGGCTATTTATTACTTGGAGTTTTGGGGATATACCTTGCAGAATATATAAATTATAAATTGTACATGTTCTTGAAACAAGGTCTACTTGAGTAGTAGACCATAAGTAGGATATATAAAACATAACTATATTCATTTTTCACTAATATAACTATTATATTTGATATAATCAACTTTTAATGTTATTTAGAGTGGGCATTGTTTAGTCAATAATGTAAAACTATTTCAAGATAATTTGTATGTAGTGTAGGTTTATTAAATTTTAAAGACCCTTTAAATTGACGGGTAAAAAATTTATCTAAATAAAAATTATAAATTAATTGATTATAAATTAGCCAATAAAAATTATAATCTAAATTCCCTAAACAATTATCTTAATACATAGGATTTTAATTTTAAAATACTTACATGATATAATTGGATTTAAAATTACTATAAATAAAAAATGATGTCCATCTATAATCGTACTATAAACAAATTTCTTTTATATATACAAATTAAAAATTTGTGAATTGATCTCTTTATGGATTACTTGGCCGAATGGCACTTGTTTCCAATGGGTTTGTCACAAGGAATCGCACTAGTCTAGCTGAGGAACACAAATTATTCACAAGTACTCTGCGTGAATATAATTAGATGCACTTGGATCAATATACTTACTTAGGGTTTTACACTAAAATAACTACTTAAGAAATTTACTACGATTTTATTGATCTCTGTTGTGAATATACAGTTTATGAAATAAAATATTTGCAGGGTTTAAGTCATAAATATAGGGCTCAACAATATGATATACTTTACAACTATGATTACATAGTTGTCACAAGGTTTGGCCGCACCGAACTCTGGTTGAGTATCCACTGTGAGTTATTTCATGCTATTCTGCAGTTACGGATTTGATACAATACAACCCGAGCTGTTGATACAAGACGCTTTTTAATTGCAGCACGTTATCTCTTCCCTGCGAAATTGCAGCACAGTAACTGTTGATACAAGAATCTCTTCCCTGTGAAATTGCAGCACAGTAAGTTTCCCTGCAATACCCGTAAATTGCAACCCTCGATATATCCCACATTAACAACCAGTACCTTTTCGTGAAGGGAATTCCGAATCTGCATCTGCCACGTGGCACATATCGACGGTAAATCTTGTGGCTCGCACCTTCCACGTGGCAAATATTGAACGGTTCGATTTTGTGGCTCACACCTGCCACGTGGCACATATCCAACGCTC
The DNA here is from genome assembly GCA_032191745.1 of Picea mariana. NCBI lineage: Eukaryota > Viridiplantae > Streptophyta > Pinopsida > Pinales > Pinaceae > Picea > Picea mariana. The sequence goes on from JASDQU010102496.1 coordinate 153,418, forward strand.
AGATCCTGTGGTTCTGGCACATATCCAACAGTTAGATCTTGCGTGTCAGATTTGCCACGTGGCATATATCTAACGGTCAGATCCAGACCGTTGGATGTATGCCACGAGGTGGGAAGAGTTGCTAGATCTGACCATTGGATGCAAGCCACGTGGCAATATGAGAGCCGATGGATCTTGCCGTTGGATGCACGCCACGTGGCGAGAAGAGAGTTGTTGGATCTAGCTGTTGGATGCATGCCACGTGGCGAGAAGAGAGTTATTGGATCTGGCCGTTGGATTCACGCCACGTGGCGATAAAAGAGTTGTTGGATCTGACCGTTTGATGCAAGCCACGTGGCGGGATGAGAACCGCTGGATCTGGCTGTTGGATGCACGCCACATGCCGAGATCAGAACCCTTGGATCTGGCTGTTGGATGCGTGCCACGTGGCGGGTGCAGAGCCTTTCGATTTGACAACTGGATGCATGCCACGTGGGGAGTCTGAGCCCTTGAATGGAACCATTAGATGCATGCCACGTGGCGGGTTCACAGCCATTGGATAAAGCCGTTAGATGCATGCCACGTGGCGTGTTCACAGCCCTTGGATCGAGTCATTAGATGTATGCCACGTTGCGTGTTAGCCCTTGGATCGGGCCGTTAGATGCATGCCACATGGCGTGTCCAGAGCCCTTGGATCAAGCCATTAGATGCATGCCACGTGGCGATTCATTAGCCGCTGGATGCATGCCACATGTTGAGACCAGAGTCGTTGGATGCGTCCCACGTGGCGCAATAAGAGCCACCCGAGCTGACCGTTGGATGTACGCCATGTGGTGGTTTCAGAGATCTTAGATTTGGCCGTTGGATTCCTGCCACATGTCGAAAATCGGACGGGCCGTTTAGCATGCCGTACGACGAAAATGGTACGGATCCTACACTTGTTAGCAGACCGTACGTCGCAAATGGTACGGAATCGAGCCACACGATGCCAGCGTTGGATCTCTGCCACTTGGCAAGTGCAGAGCCGCACGATCCGACCTTCCGCTTTCCCCTGGTTGCTGCTATCGGGATTCAACCTCCATGTAGTATGACCACGGCCGAAGACCAACACCTGGTCTGTTGCAGCTATACATAGACCATCACCTGGTTCCAACAATTATGAGCTCCGAACACAGCGTCACTCACTCTTCTGCACAGGATTCTCGCATCAGAAGAGTATTTTCGATCGTCTGAAGGTATTATCCCCGAAATTGATGCGCAGCCATTGGGACGAAAGAGGCATTGGATGGGCGAGAGAGAATCCTGTCCCTGACATCGATGACACAGCCATGGGCCTTCGAATCTTGAGACTGCATGGATACAATGTATCCTCAGGTAAAATGCCGGTGTAGAGAGACGATCATGCAAGAAGCAAAACTCTGTACCGAAAGGTATCTGACTAATGCTCTGGAAGATATGGCTCTTAAAAAGAATATTCGGGGAGAGGTATGTAATATCGTTGGCTCTTTATTCTCAGAGTCTTGCTATCCAAATTTCACATTAATGATGATATAGAGTTAAGCGTATGGAAGAAATTGTCCCATAGAAGGGATTAGGGAAATTTTTGTTTTTTTAAAGTGTCCATTTGGAATATAATAATATATTCGATCTTTTAGTTCTGTTCTAAAACTTTGAAAATTTTATTTTCAGGTCAAATATCCTTGGCACAGAAGTATGCCGAGACTGGAGGAATGAAAGTATGGGAATCCACAGCGTGAATCCTGTAGCCATAAACATGATTGAAGCCATTAACAATTTCCATTACTGAAGCCATAAACATGATTGAACTAAACGATAGAAATAGGCGAACTGAACCAGAATTCATTTGAATGATAAAAACGGAAGCATGTGCCATACATTTTTCTCTCGAATGTGCCATTAAAAGAAAAATAAGAGTAATTAAGGAGTCTCCATCCCCTTGTTTCCCTTGCATCTCAAACGTTGAATCGGCGCGAGATGCATGGGGTTGCAGGGCACGAGAGGTAGCGATATGTACTTAGAAGATAGGATTGTACAATAGGATAGGATTCATTGATCTCTCCATGCAAAAATGTCCTGCCATTAGACTGTTGTGAGATTCCCAAATCAGCTTTGCACGCTTGCTTGTAGGAACACAGAGATGCCACAAATGGCATAATAGTCCATCCTGAATGTGAAAATCAGTGACAGTCGTGCCTGTACCCAAGAGCTGACATGTGGTGGCAAAGTCCGGATCTTGATGATAAAGTTGGGGCCACTCAAATGCCTCATGTCCACAGGAATGGAGCACAGTGGTGAGTGTAGCCACGGGAGGTTGATTGAGTCAGTCAGCGAAATGATTTGAGACCCCTGTCTTATACTTGATGTTGAAATGGAACTGTTGCATGTAGGTGGACTACTTATGATGGCGGTCGTTCTGCAATTTCCCCTGTGTCTGTATGAACTATAGAGGCTTGTGATCAGTGTGGATGATCGTCTCCTTTCCCAGAATGTAATGTTTCCATTGACGATAGGCTTGTACAATGGAATACATTTCCTTGTCATAGGTGGGGCATTTTTGGATAGTATCTGAGAGTGTCTCACTATGGTATGCCACCAAATGATCGTGTTGAGTGAGAACTTCGCCTACAACATAGTCAGATGCATCAGTATCAATCTCGAATGGTTGTTACAGATCAGGCAAGGGGAGTACTAGAGTTGAGCACAAGTGATGCTTCATATCATCGAATGCTCATTTTTATTCCTTCCCCCACACGAATGTTTCCCTACCACCGCCCTTGGTCACCTAGCTAAGGGCCCATGCAATATGGGAGAATCCCTACATGAACCGTCGAAAGAATTTGTCCAGTCCCAAGAAGCTTTGAAGCGTAGTTAGTGTGGTCAGGGCTGGCCAGTCACGGATGAATTGTATCTTAACTGGATCAACATGTACCCCATGCTCATCAACAATGTAGCCCAAGTATTGCACCATGTTCATGCCAAAAGAACATTTTTCCAAGTTGGCATATAGCTTGTGTTGTCGCAGAGTGCTCAAAACTTGTTGAGTATGTCAAAAGTGCTCCTCCCAAGTTCTGTTGAAGATGAGGATGTCATCCAAATATACCACCACAAAAGAGTTGGTGAAGGGTCTCAATAACTCATCCATCAACCTCATGAAAGTGGTTGTTGCATTTGTTAAGCCAAAGGGCATGACTAGCCATTCGAAGAGACCTTCTTTAGATTTGAAGGATGTCTTCCATACATTAGTTGGTTCGATGGGAACCTAGTGGTAGCCAGACTTTAGGTCAATCTTGCTAAAGAAATTCCCCCCCTTGAGTTGGTTAAGAAGGTCATCAATCCTGGGAATTGGGTATCGATTCCTAAATATGATTTTGTTTAAGGCTCTGTAATCAATGTAGAGTCACCAAGTCTCGCCCTTCTTTTGCACCAGTACAATCGGGCTTCTGCAAGGGGAGGAGTTAGGTCTGATGTGCACCTTTTGAAGAAGCTCTTGGATCTGACGCCTGATTTCGTTATTTTCCATCGGTGAGAAATGATAAACTGGTTCATTAGGTAGAGGTGCATCGGGGGTCAGAACAATTGGATGCTTGACTTGGAAGTCTGTCTGTACCCCGGTGGGTGAGGAGAAGATGTCTCTATATTCCTCCACAATCACGTCCACTTGCTTCTGCTACAGAGAGAGGCTCTGTGTAGAGGCCATAGATGTGGTGGCGAACTTCTACTTACTGTGAGCATGGATCACAAAGAAGATGAAATTCTCGATCTATGAAATGACCTTACTGCATTGCTTAGCAGAGATTAAAGAAATAGCGGTAGGTGGCGCTACCTCTGGTATCCTGTACAATTGTCTACCCAAAGTAATAATAACATTGCGGGGTATAGACTCATACACAACATGATGCTTCCAAAAATATGGTTTTCCTAAAAGAACATCACAAACTTCAAGGGGATCAATATCACACAATACCTCATCTTTGAAAGGCTTGATGTCGTAGGGAAGACGACACTGTTGGCTGACACGAAGATATCTTCCTTGGCGAAGTCAACCAATGGTGTAGAGTTGCGGGTGTGATTTCATTGGCAGGTCCAGTCGCTTGATGACCTCTGCTGAAATCAGGTTCTTCTGACTTCCGCTATCGACAATGAAATGAAGCGGAGCCCCCTTTACCCACATATGTGAGTGAAAGAGGCATTTCCCTTCCTCTAGTTCTTTTGGTTCGCTTGGCCGGACTTTGGTGGTAGCGACAATGACACTAGGTTCATCATCGATAATCCACTTCCCTCCTTCAGTATTTGATTCAAAATTAGAATCGGCCTCTGACTCAGAAGCCTTCATCTCGTCCACGAGTGACTTCTTGGAGCGACATTGTTCAGTGTTGTGCCAAGGAATTTTATGGTACTCACACCATTTTCCCATGTCCTTCTTCGTCTTCTCATTTCCCTTTGGACTGGTTGTCCTAAGAGTGGCCATCTGTGCTCTATCACTTGTTGTGTGGGTTGGGGCCGCCTTTTCCCTGCTTCGGCTGTGAGGAGTTTGCAGATCCAAACTCTCGCCTCTTCTACTTAAATTTTTGCTCGATCTTGACAATGTATCTATAAGTCGTACCCAATGAGGTAATGTCTAGAAACTCCATTTTTGTTTGAATTTATCTATGCAAACATCCGTGGTATTTGAGCACCAGATGTCTCTCAGAGTCTTTGATACCCAATTTGGTGTGCAGGGTATGGAAAATATTGGTGAAATATCGTACAGTTTGGTCACTTTCTTAACGCAGGGTGGTCTAGCTAGTGTACTGGTCCTCGTAGCTTCCAACAGGGTAGAACTTTTCTTTAATGGCATCCGAAAGGAATCCCATGTCGGGGAAACCATAAATATTGTAGATTCCTATATGGCCCTTTGCTCAGAGTAAGTGTCATGCCAGTCCTTAACACAGGGGACGACCTTGAGGACTGCAAAAGTAATATTTTCCCTATCGGAAAAATTGTGGACCGAAAAATACCCTTCGACCAGATTCAACCATTTATCTACAACATCCGCATCTATCAGTGCTTCAAATAATGGAATATAAAAATTTACATGTACCTTGAAGGGGGTTGCATGGTCACTTGATGAAGATGCTTCTCTTGTGGGCAGTCGTCGAAGGATCTGTGCAAAGTTGTCCATCATTTCGTTCCTTTTTCATGCAAGGGATTCCTCAAGCAACATTTTAAAAGGATCTCCTGCTCCATCATCTTTCTTTTCATCTCCCATGGGTTGTTGTTGGGCTCGACATGACCGATATTGCAACGACTCAATTTGTTCGATTCCCAACTTCTTGTACCCAGATATTGTTGGGGACATGCATGAAGAAAAATAAATGAAGAGTAGACCGCTCTGATACCATTGATCTGAATTTAAGAGCGGGACAAACTAATTAACAGACTGAATACAATAAACACAAAGATATAAAGAACAACACATATATCTAGTGAACAATATCTTCTATTGAATAAATGAAATAGGTTGAAACTGTAAAATTGCATATCTAAAACACTTGCTCGAATGGTGGTATCTATATCTGAAAAGAGATGTGGATGTTGTTAGCGTCAGAAGTCACTCCTAGATTGCAGCAGGAGCAGAGCCCGACGCCCATCATTTTATGTCACGATTTGTTTATAAAAAGGGGTGATCGAATGGAAGTTAACTCAAAACAATGTTGTTCTAACTCTGAAACTAGGCCAGACATGCATGGGCAAGTGAGGTCTTAGATAAACTTCAGACAGTGAGTTGTAGTAAGGGTGAGTAGGGGGAAGACTTGTATAAGAGAACTGCAAAG
>JASDQU010102497.1:1172-20221 GCA_032191745.1 Picea mariana
TGCATTGCATATTAAACGCTCACACTTTTAGACCTAATGTTGGATCCAACTTGCCATTGTTGACCATTTTCTTATGCATTCCTACTAATTTATATCCTTGAAATTTATGCCTTTGCGACTCGACCCTTTAACCCTAGAGGAACATCCCCCAAGTGTCCTTATCATGCACATGCTTCCTTGCATTGAGCATAGGTATATTCCTTGCACTTTGGAACTAATTTTATTTCCCGCAACACTCGTTTCCTCCATAGTGCTATATAATTCTTTTATTCCTTTTCATCATTTAGTAACATGAAAAAAAAAAGGTGTGAAAGTGTTTATCTTTTTGTTGGGAGCAATCTTGTCGTCCTTGAACAAAGAACAATATTTGAGTCAATGTCTAAATATTTTGGGTTTAGTATGGATTTAGGATACTTTTTTTTTGCATTTTTGAGTATAATATCCTATGGTTGGTTATTATTTCAACCATATGGAGATTTTGATGATGCAACTTGTATCACTAATGTATCCCAGTTTATAATAAATGTTGTCTAAGTTACATAATGTGTCATGCTTTTGTTCAACGGAATTTTTAGCCTGAGTTGAATATTCTGCAGAAGGTCTCTAAACTTTTAAGTCGACCTTCCTGTGTCACTCAAGTACATCTCACTAGCATAAGTATCTTTGTATCTCGCTTGTTCTAGTATAAAAGGTGCCCTTTGAATTCTTGTTGGTGGGCCTTCTCTTATTGACTGTAGTATTGAAGATACAAAATAGTATGTAGAATAAAAATATCTTAGCTAGAAATGGCATAACAACAATGATATAACCAAAAAATACCAAAATAATACCAGAATAACACCAAAAAGAGCACCTTGATTAATGATAGCAATGTTCACTTGCCTCTTCGAGGGGGAAACCTCTAGCAGAATAGAGTTCTATTAAAATAATATCCAAGACAATATTTCTCATACCCTCTACTCCTATTTATACAAAATTTATCTATCCAAAAGAACATTCTAAAAGAAGATCCTTCTCGAAGAGGAAGCTTCTATTAGGTCTTCTTACATTTGACTTATTCTTCCTTATTACTAAGCCTTATTAATATTGTCCTTTATTAGATGGAATTATATTATTCTACCTACGTGACAGGTTAGGGAGGTTAGGTCTCTAACATTCCCTCCCCCTTGAAGAGCATCATTGTACTCAAGGCTTCATATGAGGAAACTGTTGTTGAATGGTGGTCATCTCGCAGGTGGCATATTCTAGAGTTGTATCTTTCCATTGGACTAACACTTCCTTGATGGTGCACTAACAGAGATGATGCTCTCATTGGTCCATTATTTCTTGTGGTTGCAATCATATGGAACCTTCTTGATCCAACTCACAGAGAATAATTTGAGTTTGGAACTTAGTTCCAATCACCAAATTTAAACAAGAAACATGAAAAAGAGGATGGAGCTTCGACTGATTGGGTAGAGCTAACTGATAGGACATCGATCCCACATGCTTGAGCATTGTATAAGGAACATAAAATTTGGATGCAATATTCTGACAATGTTTAGCTTTGAGTGAAGTATGCTTATAAGGTTGTAGTCCAAGAGACACCTAGTCCCCTTCAACAAAATGGCATTCAGAATGACCTTGATATTCTTGTTTATTCATGTGATTATGAGCCATGATGAAATTGTCTTTGAGAGCATGAAGAATAGCCTCACGGAATGTAATATTTTTGTAAACCTCCTTAACCTTAGAGACCTATGACATATAAGAGACAACTGATGGGGTATTGTTTCCATAGACTTCCTTAAAATGAATCATCTAAGTAGCTTTATGGTAATATGTATTGTACCACCATTCAACTAGGCATAACCATTGACCCTACCAATTTTTCCTCTTAGATGAAAAACACCTAAAATATGTTTCCAAACACTTGTTGACAACTTCAGTATGGCCATCCGTCTAGGGTTGATAGGAATTTTTGAGATGCAATTGGGTGGCTTGTCGTTTGAAAAAATCTTTGCAAACATTGCTAGTGAAATTGGGGTCTTTGTCCAAGAGAATAGAATAAATCATGCTATGAATCTTGAATATATTATCCATGAATTTTTGAGCCACTGTGGTAGCTACGAATGGGTGTTGAAGAGAAAAACAAATGATAATATTTTGAGAGACGATCTATGACCACCATAACGACTGAATTATTTCCTGATTTAGGTAATCCTACAATGAAATCCACAGAAATATCTCGCCAAAGAGTGGGGGGAATCGAAAGAGGTTGGAGTGTGCCCAAAGATTTGAAAATTTCTCCCTTGTTATGTTGATAGACCTCACATTCATCCACAAAGGTGTGGATGTACTGTTTCATACCCTCCTATAAAAAATAACGCTTGACCCATTCATAGGTTTGGGTAAACCCTAAATGCCTGGCTATGGGTGAGGCATAAATTTCAAAAATCCCTATGGATTTAAGTTGTGATATCTTGCATAAATACAAATGCCATTTGTAGAGAATCTCTTCATTGTACCAAGAGTACCCTGGAGAAATTGAATAACTGTGTTGAAATTGGTGGAGCAAGCTAGAAATTGGGGGGTCTTGCAACCATTATTAACGAAGAACTTGGTGCCAATCTGGTACAATGAAGGAGATGGAGAAAGGGGACCTACATTCTTCATATTTGTGGGAAAGATAATTGACCACTACATTTTACTTTCCCTTCTTGTCAATGATCTCACAATCATAGCCAAATAGCTTGGTCACCCATTTTTTCTGCACTGGGGAAGAAATTCATTATTCCAAGAAATACCTGAGATTGTGATGATCAATTTTGATTTGGAATCATTGACCCAATAAATTAGGAAGGCAGATATCCATAACATATAGAATAGCTAACATTTCCTTTTCATAAATAGATTGGCCCAAATGTCGTTGTGAAATTTATTTGCTAGTGAAGGCCAAAAGCCTACCATATTGCATGAGGACGACTGCACTTCCTTTACCGGAAGCATCACATTCCAATACAAATGTCTTTTTGAAGTCTGGAAGGACTAGTACAGGGGTAAAGCACATAGAATATTTCAAGTCTTGGAAGGCATGATCCACAACTGAAGTACAAGTAAAAGCATTCTTTTTAAGGAGATAAGTGAGAGGAGCTGCAATTTTCCACAATTCCAAAAACATTCCTATAATATCCTGTTAAACCCAAAAAAAAATGAAAGCTCTTATGAGTTTTAGGGAGAGGCCAATATTGCATAGATTAAATTTTCTTAGGATCCACTCGAACACCACCCTTGCCAAAAATATGACCCAAGTATTCCACTTCTGAGGCACTAAAGGAACATTTAGATTGTTTGAAGAAAGGTTGGTGCTTAGAGATTATATGGAGAACCTCATTCACATGGGAGAGATGGGATGGCCAAGTTTTACTATAGATGAAAATATCATCAAAGAAAAATAAGACAAAATGACAGAGAAAAGGATGGAAGACATGATTCATAATACTTTGGAAAGTAGAAGGAGAATTACACAATCCAAAGGGAATTACTAAGAATTCATAATGACCCTCATGAGTGTAAATGCAATCTTGGGAATGTATTCTCATTTCATAAGGATCTAGTGGTATCCAGAACATAGATCCAATTTGGTGAAGTACTGAGCACCACTCAATTCATCCAAGAGGTCATCAATGACAAGAACGGGGAATTTTTATTCGATTATGAGTTTGTTTAGGGTACAGAAATCAGGACACATGTGCCAAGTGCCTTCTTTATTGAGTACCATGACCACAGAGGAAGAATAAGAGATAGTATTGGGATGGGTAACACCTGCTTCTAGAAAATCATGAACAATTTTCTCAATTTAATTCTTCTGGGAAAATGGATGATGCTAAGGCCGAACATTTGGAGTAAGACTACCTAGGATGAGAGGGATGGAATGATCATGGAATCCATGGGAAGGGGGAAGTTCTTTGGGAGTGGTAAAAACAACTAGGTTCAAAGAGAGAATAGATTGGATGTCGGGATGCAGAAAATGTGTCTCAAGAACATGAATGGAGTGGAGTTGGGATATAATGCTTGAATGACCTTTTTTGAGGATATTTTCCATGTGATGGGAACTGGTGATCTTAGGGGAGCCTGTTGTGATTCCTTCTAACTTATATTTTTGTCCCTCATGTTGGAATTGCATGGTTAAGTCATTAAAATCCATGAGAATTGGGCTGAGATTGCGTAACCATTCAACACCAAGAAAAATTTCATGACCACCCATATCTATCACAAACATATAGGATTTCAGGTGATACTGTCCAATTTGGAGTCACACATTTTCACATCGTCCCCCACATTTCATGGAACCTCCATTGGGAATCATGATTTGAAAATTATTGATGGAACATATGTAAAAATTGGCTTCTAAGGAAATGTGTCGATGAATAAAATTATGGGTGCTACCACTGTCCACAAGGATGATGAGTTTCCTATTTTTGATGTAACCAACTAATTTGAGCAGCTGGGGAGTAGATACACCAGTGAGGGCATTAAGTGAAATCATCGGGCCAATGTCTAGTGGATCAGAGGGTGGGGTGATGTCATATGGTGGTGGTAGTTCGTCCACAGGTGGAACAACAACATCTTCTTCAGAAAGATCATCATTAATAGCCATACAAATATTTTTTTTCTTACACTTGTTCCTGGAATATATTTTCATCACAATCATAACAAAGTCCCTTGAGTTCACGTTCAACCATTGTAGTCTTGGTTAATTTATGGATCTTGAAGGGATTTGCAAGAGAAACATAATTTTTGGGTTTAGGGCGAGGAGGAAAGGAGGGTTTGTGGGTATGGGAGGATACAATATGTTGTTCTTCCTTAGCTCATTGAGTAGCTTTGACCCAAGTCTGGGGGCATGCCATGAGAACATGGGCATGAATTTCATCTTTGAGGCCACTTATAAAGAATTACCTAAAGAAAGCATCTAACATGACCTCCATTATGAAATCCAAGTGCTCAAATGCGACAATAAATTCTTCCATTGTCCCATAATGCTTTAACTTGGTCAAACAACCTAAATGGTGGGTGTCATAGTCAAAGAGGTCATAAATTGTAGCCACAAACTATGTCCAAGCAACATACCCTCCGTGTTCATTTTTTCTCCATTGCCACCATTTTCATCATTGCAGTTGCATATGTAGGACACCATATTGAAGCTCGGATAAATCATCAGTGATTCAATGAAAAGAGAAATAATGTTCCATTTGGGTGACCCAGCCTATGGGATCTGATCCATTAACCTTTTTCACCTAAATTCTAGGAGGGCGAAGGTCTCAAGAAAAGTGGGTAGTATGAGGACCTTGGTAATGGGAAGAGTCACGGTCATCTTGATAACATGGTTTTTTAGAAGAAGAAGGGTTATGGGAATGACCCATGAAGTATTCTTTGAGGTATTTAAGGTCTTTCATGTAGGAACATTGTTCCTGAAGGACCTGAATAGACTAATTTATTGAGATAAGCTTGTTATTGATATTCTTGATGTCTTCTATGTTATGGTGGGTTTCATCAATCAAGGTATTGATTTCTTGGGCTTGGGTGGTAGCCATTTGTATAAAATGGTTAGGAAAAAGGTATAGGGGAAACAAAAGGGGGTTGGAGGGGTGGGTGGGACCACTGAGAAGAAGGGTGTCAAATGATAGGTACGACTATGATCAGGGAAAAAAGGGGGATATAATGGGATAGGGGACACATAAGGGTGTCAGAGAAGGGTCGTGTCCAAAACCAAAATTGTGTTAAAAATAATAGGTATCACTAGAATCGGGGCGAAGAGAGGAACCTAGTGGGATAGGTTCTAGAGAAATGTGTCGGCACGAACACTATACTAATTTATTTATTTTTACTCCTGCGGAGTTATAGTCCTATCCATATGAAGGGTGTCTAAAGACAAGGGTTTTCCCTGTGCTATAGCTCTGTAATATACATGTGGGATCCAATAGTAGTACTCGACCCAATATCTCAGAGAATGAACTAAGGAGGCTATACCTTGTCCTTATTCGTACTACCCATCTACAAAGTTACTAGAGAGTATCTTCCCAAGTGATGTTTGCGGTGGCACTATAGTTGTCAGGGGGTCAATCGATTTATCTATGAAGGGATTCAGGAGATCTAGTCTGATCCATGTACAGGTGTTGTGTGATGTGCAACCACTCGAAGGGGTACCAATAGGGGTTACAAGTCTGTCCAATAGATGTTCCCTTAAGTACCACTTATATTTCCTACATGTATGACTCCTAGGCAGTAGGGTTATGCGTGTAATGATAGATATATGTAGCTTTAAGACGCCAAAATACATCTCTACCCTGGAAAAACTTAACCCAAAATTTTCTGCCAAGGAAAGTTCTCTGATAGCACTTGTAGTATTCCAAATATAAAATAGTATGAAAAATAGAAATATTTTAGCTAGAAATGGCAGAACAACAATGATATAACCAGAAAAATACCAGAATAATACCAAAATAACACAAAAAATGTCACCTTTATTAATGATAGTGATGTTCACTTGCCTCTTGGAGGGGGAAACCTAGAGTAGAGCATATCTCTATTACAATAATATCTAAGACAATATTTCTCATACCCTCTACTCCTATTTATACTAAATCTATGTATCCAAAAAAACAATCTAGAGGAAGATACTTCTAGAAGAAGAAGCTTTTATTAGGTCTTCTTACATTTAAATTATTCTTTCTTATTTCTAGGCCTTATTAATATTGTCCTTTATTACATGGAATTATATTATACAACTTACGTGAGGGGTTAGGGAGGTTATGTCCCTAACATCGAATCTGACACATTTCTATGACTATATGACCTAGACATGCACCCTGGGCCTATTTCCATCATTGATAGGTGACCTTGAAGTCATAAGATGAAAAACCATCATTGGTCTTTGTCTAGGTGGTTTCCCTTGTGTTTAATGTCAACAATAATAATCAAATATAGAGATTCATGTTGTACATTGGTTTCCATCTAACCCCATTGGTGGATTCCTCATCCTTGTCAGTAGTCTTTACCATTGGCTATTATTCAAAGAGTCTTTGTCATGCACTATACCTTATGGTGCATGTCAGATTCGTACCTGAGTGTAGTCCTTACAATATATTCATATGATTCCTTCAAAATATTTATCCTTTTGCTATCCCTCGTGTTGGATAATGGATTATTCCTTAATTCCTTCCTTCCAACGAATCTCTTCCTATCAACTTCAAAACATATTTCTCTCGTATAGGGATCTATATCTATTTGTATTACCCTTGGGCTTGCATTCATTAGTCTAAGGTTCCCTCACTATTGATAGTGGGAATATATCAATGTCCCCTGATTGATAGATTCTACCAGGTGTTCGACACCAACTCGTTTATTCACAATTGGTATACTGTAACATGGTAACTTGACGCCCATTATCCTCATTGGTGGGTCGTCTCATGTTTGTTAAAGGTATACATCAATGGTCAGTAATCACACTGTGTCTAAACCTAGCACATCTATTCACGTGGTGTAGACTAGTACCACGACAGATCATTTTGAATACTATGGGTGAAGTACGAGCATCACATATTTTTTGTTGATAGCCAACATATATTGTACCAACCTTTAGACATTGATACTTGTGGAGGATTAGTTTTTTCACTCTATTGGTTCCATATATCCTCTTATTTTTATTTCAAGAGATAGTTGCACTCTATATTCATTCGTGGATATGATCTAATTTTTGCATGGATCCACCATGTATTCCTCGTGGCCATGATTGCTACTTTATATATATCACATGGATACGTTGTTTATTTTTCATGCCGATGGACATGAATAATAATTTCATATATTTCATGGATCCACAATGTACTTCATTTGCAAGCCATGGTTACATCACTCCTGAGCATGAGTATGCCCGACTTGAGAAGAGAATACTCTTACTTGAAATTTGTTGATGATTTTTTTTCTTGGATCAATTGTTCGACAAATTTTGTTGGATCTAATTCAATGCATCCTTGCCTCTCACAGTTATAATGTATTTCAACCATCACTTGCACTTATGACCTCACACATTAGGGGACATATTTTATTCCACAAATTGCAACATCAATTGCATTTGTGAGATGGCCTATCCCTTCTCCGCATATTGCAAACTTAAATCCCATCCTCCATCATCAAAATCATATTAAAAACAACTTTTTTATTTTCATCCATGGGTCTGTCATGTGAAATTCATGCATGTCCACAATTTTCTATTTTTCAACTGGAGGATGCGCTCAAACAATATCAAAAAATAAATTATTCCACATTTTTGGGTGGTTTTTTGGTTGGGCTCTTTGCCCAACACCCCTTCGCCCATAAACAACAAAATTAAACCACCTCAACCCCTTGAGGATTTTATAAAGGAACCTTTGAGGGCATGGATGAGGGGGAAAAACTACATGTAATATTATGTTGATGAACTTGAAAGATTCCATTTTTTCCTTGATCATTTGAATAACATCCCCCTGAACTTGTTTTCGAACATTCCTTCCTCTCCCATATGTGGTTGTAGGGTGTTTTCCTATCACTTCTGAGTCATCTAATGAAGATCTATCATGGTGAGTTGGTTATTGAAGGACAAGTGGAAGAACTTGGGCACATAGCTTTGAGGCAGTGCGAGTGGTTAGATTCAGGTTGTAACTAACTACTTATATTGTTTTCAATAAAACAATTCTCTTTCCCTCCATACATGTTTAAATTGATTCAATATTTTGATATATGTTAGTTTATTTCATATAATTCAATTTTTCCACATTATATGTATGATTTGAATCCATAACTACCTTTTTGCAGTGCAGACTTGGTCTCTTTTTGTACATTGATACCAATTGAGATCATGGAAAAAATCAACGGTGGAGAGAGAGGATCAACATCTGACTTAGGATACAAGGTCTGAGGCCTCTCTTTCTCTCCTCCTCTCCTTCTCTCCTCAAAGTAGTTATTTTCTTATAGAATTGTTGTGTGTGAGGGTAGGCTTTGTATTTGACATATGGTCTCGCTCTACTATGACATGACCCAAAGGGGAAAATCCCATAATAGCTCCCAATGGGGGAAATGATTTCTTGTATGAGAAGGATAGGGAAGGGTCTATTTGCTTTAATTTTGAGATTATATGATATAAAATTATTTGGGAAATTCTTTATCTTAATTATCCATGACTCTCTGGAGATATTCCATCCCCAAATTTCTCATCCATTTAGAATAACAAGAGGAATGGGAGTATTAAAGGGGAGTTTTTTCTTATCTCATATCCAAAGATCCACTGATTTGATTTTTTTTTTCAGTCCCATTATAAGATTTCCATCCTCCATTTATCCTTTTCACAATGTTTAATTCCAGTTCATCTTGTGGTGAATATTGATTCCAATATATTTTTATGAAGGAACTTCCTCAAAGTTGTGATTTTCATATAAGAAATTATCATATGTGATGTTATTGGATTTAATTATCATGAATTTCATTTTGTCTATGTTAATAGTTAATACTGATATTAGAGCATAAATCCTTGATGATTCTTACTTTCTTGCAGAGATTGTGGGGACTCTTCACCATACGAGCAATATCATCAATGTAGATAAGAGTAATGATGACTATACAAGTTAAAGTTGGGCCAAGATAACCCTATTGTTCCAAAAATTCTTCTAACTTGTCAATGTATATGCCAAAAAGGGTAGGGAACAAGGGACAACCTTGACTTAATCTGATATTTTAGCTAATATACTTTTTCTAGCTCTCGATTTTCCTAAATTTAACAACAACATTATCATACAACCCTATTGCAATAGACCTCAACTAGATAGAAAAATTCATCTCATCCAACCTATCCTTGAGTTTTATCCATTGTATTCTGTCTAAATATTTTATAAAGTTAATGACACAACATAGGAGATTTATTTTTTTTATTGTCATGCTCCTCTGGAATGATCCTAAGTGTAACAAGGTGATTCAAATTTTAATGATATCTCCTAAATCTATATTGGTCTTTATCTCTTTTTCCACGTCTTTACATCTATAGGATAATATTCTTTCCCAAAATAATTCCACACCGCTTGGACAAAATGGGGCTAATCATAATGGTCCTATAATTAGATGGAATATTTGTATCCCCACTTTTAAAAATATGTACAATGAGGCTTTGTGTACATGGTTTAGGTAAGCCATACTTGATTACTAAATTGAAGAGATTATCTATGTGAAGGATGATGATAGGCCATCAAGTTTTAAAAGTTTCATCTTGGTAGTTTTTAATGTGTTCATCTTTCCCACTTATGAGCCACTGGATGCCAAACTCTATGTCTTCCATAGAAAAAATCCATCCTTTGTAGAATCATTTGGAATGGTGTCCAAGGTGTTAGGAAATTCGTAGAGACTTTTTTAGAATTCTATACCTTCAAGGGAATCATATTATTTGATTTAGTTTTACAAATTAGAATTTTCCTCCATAACTTCTTAGTACCAAGCTTAGATAGGTGCAAAATACCTTATTTCTTTATATTTATATAGTACCTTTTTCTTTCGTTTAATAGGGGGGTTTTATTTATTTATCTTATTAAGTTTTAAGTACTCATTACACTCAACCATAATTGATTTCCTAGAAATTTTGCATTCTTTATCATACTAACAATCGGCTTTTGTATTATTCTTTTTACATGACACCTAGAAATAAAATTTGTTAATGTAAGTGGAAGGGGTTGTTGTAAAACTATGATAGATGTCTTCAATATTCTCCTTATAAGTTAGGAGATTCAATTCACTATTTAAATCCTTTAAAAAATATAAAATTTACTTTTTTTCAAAATGTAGGTGTCTTGTATTATCAAATTTCACTTCGGTGAGATTTTCTACACGACAAAGTTTAGAGTTAGTGTTAAATATCTATGCTCAAAGTCAGGGTCTTGGTGATTTAAGAGGTAAAAATTTACTATTTGGTTGGATATATGGATATAAAATATCCCAAAATTCATGACATTGCAAGCTATCCCATGAATACAAGTCATTTGGTTAGAGTTCAACCACTTCATTACACCATTGCAAATTATTAGTGTAACATACTGAGTTTCACATTAAAAAAAAAAAAAAGTTAGATTGAAACTATGAAAAGATTTTGTCGATACTTACCTTATAAGTATACATATAGTTATGAATATTAAGGGGTAATATAGATATTTCATGCACCCTAGTATTGTCTCTTAATTTATTTCAATAGTTGCACGACAAAAATTGGACAGTTGGCTTCCAAGTTTGGATGAGTTTTCTATATGTTATTGTATTGATTCCACCCTTGTTATTCTTTTCTATGACAAGTCACGACCTTGGCAGTCCAAAAGTTTGAGCCCTAGCGACGTTGGGTAAGAAGCATAGCAAGGATCGAGGATAAAAATTGTAACGGTTTATATATATATATATTAATTATAGAATACATTTGAATATGTTCAAGAGTTTAACGTCTTCTCCAACACAAGGGTTGGTGAAATCTTTAATTCACTCATCAACTTGAAAGTTAAATTTACAAGGGGAAAGATGTGTATAAACCTCTTTGAACTCAAGTTACATACGGGTATGTCAAACCACTCTCCTAACAAATACGATCAACTCTTTTTGTGAGCATCACATGGCTTGCAATAAGGAAATTTGTATCCCTCGAGGTACGTACGGGTGATGGACTCGAGGCCCCGTCACTTGTTGAACACGGTGGATTAGTATTTTTTTCCCAGATATTCATTTCTATCCCTTGAACCTCCAAAGGGTTTTACTAAACAGTAGAGATAATTTTTACAAAACGTTTCCGTAGGAATACTCTTCATGATCATTCTGGTGGCAAAAGATTCGTTGAACGGTGGTGACGAGTAGCTGTGTGGATTATTTGCACTCAGAGTACTCTTTAGGTAAGGAATTCTGCCTTACAAGAGAATGAGAACTCCGTTTATTTTTAAAATATAAAAGGAATATTTAACTCTGCGTGCATTTCATGGATAGTCGTCATTATTCCCTTTTAAATTCTTTCTTTCACAACAAAGGGTAAGGATTACTAGTTTTTAAAAGTCTATAATGGGTTATTTTTCTTTGTTAGTTATGTAGTCGATTACCCAGAGTCTGGTAAGATAGTTTTCTTTACACTTTTACGTATCTATGATTTTATCTCGCCTTCTGGTAGTTTGGAGGTCGAACTCAAATATCTCCGGATGATTAATATAAGTCTTTGTGAAAGGGTTTTATTCACATAGTAAATCTCACGGTCTAGGTATAATCAAGAGAATGTATCATTCTGTTAAGTGGGAGTTTACTCTGTAGCAAGGAAATTTCATACCGTTATCAACATTTCCTTCTACGATGCATAGCTTCATGAGTTCTAATCGGTTCTATTCTAAAGATGGTGATGTCAATATTCAGATATGGTTTATAATATATACGTTTTGGTTATATTATATTGTACTTTCGCGTCCAAGTTTTTCTATAGTAATATCATGTTGCACTCTTAGTTCTTTCTTTTTTTGTGAAACAATAATAGAGGAGAACAAAGGTCGGTAAGGGTTTTGTTGTTGAAATATCACCTCAATTTTTTCTATGGTAATATCATGTTGCACTGTTAGTTCTTTCTCTTTTTGTGAAACTATAATAGAGGAGAACAAAGGTCGGTAAGGGTTTTGTTGTTGAAATATCTCCTCACGATTTCTTTTATTGTGAACTCAAAGAATTGTAACGCGTTCCTCTTGCCACTAAATGATATTTCTCGTATGTTTTCCATTTATTTTCCATACTACTTGCAATTAACTTCATTAGAATTATGTTCTATTTCTGTTATATTCTTTTTCCAAAATAATAATATACTCTTGGTAAAAGAATGGAAAAAAATTCTACCGATGGGTCTCTCTTTGGAAATGTGAGGGAACACATTTGTTATCATCAGGCCACCTTATCCTTCCATGCTTCAAAGTATCCTACATGAATTCATTTATCTTGACAAGGGCCCTATCAATACCGAATTTAGAAAAAGATTTGCAGTTACATCCTCTCCATGCAAGGATGGGATTTTTCTGAGTACATATTCAACTATGATTCGCTTTTGGTGGGGAAATTACTTGATCTGGTTTTAAAAAGGATATAAATTTTTCGGTGATCTTCTTATTTCTTTGTTTCCTGTAATTTTTATTATACTTATATCATTTTTTTTTCTTCTGAAATAAGGATTATTTTAATGTAGTATTTATTGTTTCTTGCAGGTGGAGAACTCGTCGTCGGTGTAACGACCCCTTCGTTACGACTACAAGCGAAGAAAAAGGTGCAATTTTTTTTTTTTTGTTTTAGGCAAGAAGGCGACGATGACAACAGTTTAACCACAAAACTGAATGCAAGCACACAATGCAAGCAATAGGCAACTATGACTCCATGCACTGGCATGAGAGCAACTGGGTGAAACATGCGTAGAACACCCAGAAGAAACGACTACCTGCTCACACAAGCAAGACCACACCTACAAGCTAAGGGACCATATCCCCCTCTCGACACAACGACCTTGACAACCAGAGACTAGAACCTCAAGGCATGCGAACCCAACGCATGAAAGTGTTCAACCGATGCGCTAGAAGCAAACTTACAATGTTGAACAACACTCACAAGGAAGGCACCAACTCTGGCCAAGTTATCATTTTTCGCTATCCGATAGGGCGCGCCATGATCCCCTCTTCCGGAATCATGTCATCCCTAGGTGATAGACGTGTCAATAAACTTCGTACAACCTAACCTAACGGAACCAAGGACTCAAGAAAAACCCAAAGCGCTAGCAGCTGAAATAGTTGATGAGAAGACTATGCCCACACCCCATGCAACCGGTCGATAAGATGCTAGACAACGCCACTCAAAGGAAACTATGCGACTATTACGCGACTTCGCCAACAACCAAAACCATTATCTATTAAACAAACGTCTATGAGCGAAGGAGCGATCTATTATCAAGCTACTAGTGGTCTTAAGTGTTATCAAAATGCGAACTAAGTTAGGCACTTAACATATTCAAATACGTTTGTCAACAATTATAAACCATCCATTTAAAATAAGTGAGCTAAGTACAAATTTAAAAGTGCTCCATGTTGCTTATAAAATGATCAACATGGTTGTCTAATTAGGGATAATCTGCAAGTAGAATGATGTATGAATATGCTACTTCAATGCTATTTGTTGCTATTCGATGTTATTCGTTGTCTAAAAATAAATGCCATTTAATGCGATTTTTAATGCTATTTTAATGTTGTTTTGTGGTTTTAAAAAAAATAAATGTCATTTCTAGCTATTTAATGCAATGGATGMTATTKGCTATTTACAATTATTTGCCACCTAGATGCTTTTCAATGAGAATTAATCCYGYCTTGCTTSTCATAAATAAATGTCATGTCAAAGCTATTCAATGCAGATTGCTGCTATCTTGTTGTKCATRATTAAAYGTCAGGTCAAGCCATTCAATCCARTGGATGCTATTGCTATTTAAAATTAATTGCCACCTAGATGCCTTTCAATGAAATTTATTGCTACCTTGCAGTTCATAAATAAATGATATTTCAGAGTCATTCGATGTAGTTTGATGCTAAATGGATTTTTATAAACAATCATCATTTAATGCTAAACAAAGTCGCTGAAAATTCACAGTCCTAACATTGATGAATGCAGACCTTTCATAAACCAACGCAGGCATACCATGCCTTGCTATCCATTGTTGTTCTTTATTATGATAGTTTGTTGTCCATAACCAGAACAAGTAGATTCACTGTAATAAGAAAATACATTGAAATTAACAGGAAGAATTAGATTCAATGTGATACGATAATTCACTGAAATTAACTGGAAGAATTAGATTCACTGAATTTAAACTGGAGTGACCACCATTAAACCATTGTTTTTTTCAATTAAACTGCTGAGCTCTATGGCTGACAATTTGCCTAGTCTTAACCTCAAATTGCTAAGCTTAATCCGAGAAAGATGGTTGAGTTTTACAATACAAAGGGCATTGAGTTGTTGAAGAAAATCATATTCGGTGAAAGTAAAACCAAGGTAAAAACTCGCAAGTAACAGGTCATGGTTTGGTAGTGGGAAATAAATAGACAAATTGTTAAGCAAGCGATTCGATTAGCAGTCATCCTAAGGATACAAATCATGTGAAGTAAGGAGACAAAAATGTTGTCTTCCACAGGTTTAAAAATGCAGACCACCAGGGGGAAATCCGTTGCCCAACAAGACATGATCTTGCTGAGTCTTAACATAAGAAAACACATTCATTAAATGGGTAAATTCACCTTTTAAAACTTGTAACAATTTGCAGGCTAAGAGTTGTAGATCACAGTGTATTAATAATAATATGAAATACCTCTATACAATACATAATACATCGATATAAAGTTCGGTAATACATATGGAGGGTAAAATTAAGTAAACATAGTGATCACGTGCCGAGATCATTTAGAACACAGGAGGATATATCAAATGCAAAGCCCAATCAATGAAGAGATCAAACGTAGAGATTGGGCCTTCAAATCAGCAGTTATCAATCAAGGAAAAATAGGGATAATCCTTCAAGGAAACGCAAGGGTTTCCATAGTTTACGCAATTAGACGCAGAGGAAATCAATCGCAAAAAGGTGCAATGACCATCAATCAACCAAGAACAATCAACAAGGCTAAACGAATGGGCAGAAACATCCATTGCTCATCATTCACATACATAAAAGCAGGGCGTCTAGATCCATAGGTCTATTAACACTGAAGTGACGATTGTAGATCAAGCTCCTGGATGACTACTCAAGCGTGAAATGATGAGTTAGGGACGAAGGAAAAAAAATATAAACCAGAAATCATCACAAATAAATAAAACCATAGGACAGTCACGACATGCAGGGATCTAAAGCCAAGGGAATCAATCAACCACGAACTTAAAGCTATAGGAAAAATCAATCATCAATTAAAATGCTAAGTCAATCATTTTCTTTACCCAATTAAACATATAGACTAAGAGCATAAAGTATACTAATAATCTACCATGCATAAATAAGGAAGCATATTGTATCCTAATTGACCCACTCTAAGTTGTTGTCCCATGTGCTCCATGCAGCTTCCGCTTGCTGACCGATGAGACTTCACTGGTACCTCCCAACCAATGCTAGGGGTACTCTTCTTCCCCCTTAGCCCCCCAAGCCACAAAGAGGAAACATGCACTAGCTAGAGAACAACTAACTCCCATCTTTCCTCGCAAGGCCGAGCTACCACTCCTCACTGAGTTGGGTATCCCAACTCCCACAAGATAAGTCAGTCAACTCTAAAATTATGCAGCGTAACATTACGCATAATAGAGGAGATCCATCATCCTCCTCCTCCCTCCTTTATATAGATTTTCTAAGTCAATTACTTTCCCAAAATCCCTTTTAATTTATTGTTAAATAATTTAATTCATAATAATATTTCCCATACATGTGTCACCCATCCCCTTCATTTCACCAAAAAATAAATTAATTAATTAATTAATTACCCCTATTTCCCTCACCCACCTAAAATCATTCCTAGAATTGCTCCAAGGTGTCCCCATATCCCCTTAGAAGTTTTAATGACTTTCTCCCTTACTAATTTACTATTTGAGTTTAATTTAGAAAGTTCTTAAATGCTATATACCTTACTAAGTTAGACTCTCAACTTTTCCTTGTGTTTCCCCTTTCTTTTTGTGTTTCCCTGTTTTTCCTAGTTTCCTAATTCTTTTAGATTTCAATCTTTCCCTCTTCATTTGAAACTCAATTAGGGAGGTCTATAAAATCAACTTTTTCCCCTTTTTCTTTTTAATTAATAAATTTTAATTAGCATAAGTGACAAAACAATTATTTCCCCCTTTTTAAATTTTATCCCCCAAAAGATTTTTTTAAATTAAAAGAATTACTTACCTCCTTCTCGACACATGATTAATGATGATTATCATTTTTATTTATTTATTTTTATTTTTATTTTTGCATACATATTTTTCTTTTACTGCAAGTTTCACCTACACCTAGATTTTAATTTTTCGAGGTTGGGTGACATTTTATTAGGGATATTGTTTTAAATTTTTCTTATCACAACATTTTTCTTAAGGCCATCTAGGTTTATTCATTTATTATTTAACAACGTAATGTGCCCTTCAGGACACACTAGGTTCTCCAAGGGTGCCACTCGCCTCATTTTGTTTCCCTTGTGCAATGTGCCCTTTAGGATGCACTACGTGCTCCAAGGGTGCCACTCACCTATTTCCATTTTTCTTGTGCGACATGCCCTTTAGGATGCACTTTATGCTCCAAGGGTTTCACTCGCCTCTTGACTGACTTGGTAGACATCAAAAACCCCTGGAGTCAATACTCTCACTGGTGATCTTGTGGGAGACTAAGGGATTCTAAGGAATAAGGCCCCTTCATTATTGCATGCCCCTTAAAATCATTGTGAGCGATTGTTGCAGCCTACCCTCACGACATCGTGGGTCTTCTCGAAATAGCTATTTGTTAACCTACAATTCGAGCCATGATGAGAGTGTTAGTATATTGTGGCAGGGTTGTTGTTCACACCTCTCCCTCAACGTCTCTAGTAGTCGTGCATGGCCCCTCTACTTCACATGTGAGTCTGGTTAACAAGATATCATCATCCTGCATCATCAACTGATCATGTCAGAAATATATCCATAATCATATCATCTAGTCAGATGTACAAATATCATATATACAAAAATCAAACCACAATAGTCCACTCCCCGACTCAATATGAAGTCCAAGGGGTTCCATCGATGCCTCTGCATCCTCAAGTTCCACAATCCTTCACACTTAGTAAAACCGAGTCAATAATACATGTCTATGTCAATGCAACAAAACAACATGTCATCAACCCATAACGCCTCATAATCACAATCAAATTCTTTATATTATAATAATCCAGATTAGTTGTGAGAAAGTGTCCTCAACGAATACGTTTGCTCAGTGTGTGCAAGAGGGGGATGTTACATACACCCCCTCTTGGTCTAAACTTCATCCTAAAGTTTCACAGTATAAGTGCCGAAATAATGTATATCACAATATCAAAAGTCTATCTATCAAAGAAAAATGAAAATTGTTGGCGCATGTCATATGCGTCCTCCGAGGTCGCCGAGTGCAGACTATAGTTGTCCCACTTGACCTTGAACTGATCTATTGTTCGATGTCTTAGATTTCAAACGCGATGATCCAAGATGTGGATTGTCTCATCCGTGAGCACCCCCTTGTCTGATACCTGCAAGGAACTCATGTCAATAACGTGTGTAGGATCACTAATATAATGTCTCAAAATAGATACATGAAAACCATCATGCATATGCCTTAAGGAATCGGGAAAGGCTAGTCGATAGGCCATGGGCCCGTTCCACTCCACAATCTCTAAAGGTTCCACAAACCTAGGAGAGAGTTTAGCTCCCTTTCCAAACTTGATCGAACTCTTATGCAGTTTTACCCGCAAGAAGACTCGATCGCCAACTTTATAACTACTATCAACACTGTGCGCATCGACATAGCTCTTATGTCGATACTACGATTCTTTGATACTTTGTCTTATTGTTCTCATTTTATCTTCTATTTCTTGGATCACTTCTGGTCCCACCAGGACCCTATCCTCAATTCGATCCCAAGTCAAGGCATCCAACATGGTCGCCTGTAAAGAAATTCGAAAGGAGCCATCTTAATGGTGCTTTGGTAATTATTGTTATAAGCGAATTCTACCAGTGGCAAAAATTCTTCCCAACACTTTTGTTGGTCCATCACGTACATGCGCAACATGTCCTCCAAGATCTAGTTCGTTCGTTCAGTCTTCCCATCAGTCTCCAAGTGATACGCAGTACTAAAGTTAAGTTGGGTTCCCAAGGCCTCTTTGAAACTAGTCCAAAACATTGATCCTCGATCTGATATAATCCTCTTAGGCATGCCATGCAACCTCACAATCTCACTGATGAAAACTCTAACTATGTTAGGTGTCTGATACATCGTACGCACG
>JASDQU010102497.1:21979-34907 GCA_032191745.1 Picea mariana
TTGCTTACGACTTGATTATAGTGACTTCCGACTTTATGTTTATTAATTTACGCCGAAAGGCGTATGACTATTGATGAAGGGGAACAATCAATGATCTTTTAAATCTTACTTAACCTTAAACCCTTATCTGATGGCTACGCATTGAAGATGCTAGCATATTCTTAGTCGTCCTCAGAAATCAATGGGTCACATTTATCGTTCATAACTTTCTTGCATTTATCACAGCATCCGTTAACATGTTCACTTTTTTAACATTTACCTATCACATAAAAGAAAATTTGTTGTAAGGTTATATAATTACCACGTTTAATGATCAAATAGAATTAAACTGCGGCAACTGAATAATCATCCACAACTGCCAGCCACGTTTCGACATTCACCAGTGCTATGTACCTTTCGGCGTTAGTGTTCTTCCTATGTCTTTGGCGCTTGATAGCTTGGCATGTGACCTGTATGGCTCTAAAAGGCACTTGATAGCTTGGCATGTGGTCTTGGGTATGACAATTAAAGTATTTAAATGTGAAATTATTTGTAAAGGAAACAAAGCATGGCACGTTGGTAGGGCATCCATTGTCAAAGCTTTTCACGGTGGGGAGGTTCGGGGTTCAATTCCCACGGACTCCATAAATGTTTCTTTGTTTTACTTAAAAAAAAAAAAAAATCAAAATACCCAATTAATTTTAATTTAATTTAATTAATTTAATTTTAATTTAATTAAATTTAACTTAATTAAATTTAATTAATTTAACTTAATTTAAATAAAAAATATTTTTTTTAAAAACCCTTTTTCTTTTTTTTTTTATAATTTTAACTAAAATAAGTAAAAAAAAGAATTTTTTAAAACATTTAATTTATTACAATTAAAATAATAATATGAAAAATAAACAACAAACAACAAGAAGAATAAAATAATAATAAAAAGTTACTCGTGAATAGGACTCGTGGGTCCTCGCATGAGGCCCACGTGCCCGACCTCTGGCTCTCAATACCAAACACCTAAGCTCGCCTCTCTCCTTCTCGACAGGCTTGCTGCTCGGCTCCCTCGCAAATGCTTTTGCATTCTGTAACATGGGCGCTCCTCCCATTCATTCTGTAAAATAATATCTATTTTTTGTGTTTGCAGCGCTAGCTCCCGGATAGAAACCTTTTTGCAAGGTCCAATGACAGCCTGCTACTCCTCCTCCTACTATCACATGTCAAGACCGAGCTCCCCTCAAATAACATTGTTGTTGCTGCTGCTGCAGTCGGTCGGTCGGTCCGCGCGTGCGCTGGGCGCTGGTGTGGTGGAATAGTATCGTGGGCTAGGCACTTAGCACTGTGCTATCTAGAAAATTATGAAATGCTCATCGAGAGCTATGTTTGTAGAGAAGAGGCCTCTCACGCTCTCTGCTAGTGTGTGGTAATGAGGTAAATGCGTTGTTTTTTTTTTTTTTTTTAGTTCTCTTTTCGTTTCACCTTATTTGATTCCGGAAAACCTGGTATACATAGAATTGTGATTTCTCTTCAGTTTTGTATAAGTAGTAGTCCACTCTCCCGTTTTCACTTGTGGCTGACATAAGGCCGTTGGGTTGAAGGACTTGTGAAGTTTGTACAGGACGCCCACCACCTTTTTTTAATCAAGTTTCAACTTAAACCCATTCGAACCCATTCAAAATTGTTGCATATGTTATGCTGGAATAGCTCTATTCCTGTGGATTAGACTCAAAATAATAAGGGCTCTTGTTGTGCAGTTTCTCGGAAATCATAAAGGAGAAAACATTGCTACTGTTTGATATATATGTTATGGAAATTCAAGGGACATACATCTTTGAAATTCAACAAATATAACCCAATATATATTCCATCCCCAATTCATCCATGACTTTGTAATTTCGCAGCAGTTTATCACGGAATCTGTTATGGTATGTCATGATAGATTTGGGTAAACCGAAGTGTGTTTTGAACAATTTTCAAATATCTCGGAACATTCTTTCATAATATTGCAGGCATTGAGTTTATTGTATCTTGGCAGTATATAATACACGAGGGCCTGGTACATTACATTCATTATCTAAATAGTAATTGATTGCTCTGAATGAACTAACTTACCCATGACAAATCTCTAAATGGCTGACATTTTTTTCTGAGACATTTGCACTTGGGTCAGATGTTGCCATAAGCGGCGAGAACATTGCTCAAATTTCATTAATCGTGCCTAAGATGGTCCAAATTCATGTAAAGCATGTTTCTGCAGTGCTTATGAAATTGAATATCTCTTTGAACAGAGGTGAAAGGTGCATCTCATGGAATCCCACCCAAGTTTGTAGTATGAAATGCCCTAATTCATTTTTGGTACGTGTCACAGATCCCAACAAGGGAGGTAGAATTGGATTACAAGAAGCTCAAGTTTCAAACGAAGCAGAAGAAGACAATGAATTATAGTATTTGACAAGTGGCTATGGATGGAAAGTTCTATTTTTAAATCAAAAGAGGGAGGAAATGGATGTGGTGGAAGAAATTCAAGCTGCAACCTTTCACGTTCCATCGCCTAATTGGGACAGCTTTGTCTGCATGATTTTCAAGGTCAAGCTTAAGTCTGTATATGTTTTTTAGATTGTCTTGTTTTTTGCTCCTTTTTTTTTGGTTAGATTTATTTTTATTTTATCCTCAATAATCAATCAAGTTTTGAACACTATAAAACCATGTATATGGTTAGGGTATAAAATTGAGAGTACTTAATACTTCGTCTGTGCATTCCAGGTCATCTAAGGTTATCAGTGATTGACCAATACCAATTAATAAAAGTTTGTGAACTAGTTCTAAATTGTTCAATCTTTCCATTCTTAGTCGGAGTGACTTGTCCTCTGTTTTACTTTGGTAATTTTGTAATGTATTTATATCTATTTATTTATTTACTTTTTTTTTTAATTTTATGTGTTTTGTTTCCAGGTTTAGCATGGCTGGAGTTTTGGCCCTTAAGGCCCAAATTTTTATTCACCCTAATACATTTATTTAGGGATTTACTATAATTAAACCTCTTATTTAGGCCCTTGGTTCCAGATTTGAACCAGGGCTCTGATACCAATTGTAATGGCCGGTTTTAATTTAACATCTAGTAATTCTACCAACAATACAGTAATTTCTACTAGGTTTATGAAGTACAATAATTCCAAAATATTTTAACACTTACGCATGTAAATTTATCAATGAATAATAAATGTAATATCTAATTAATACAAAAACAATGCATAATTCTTGGTAAATACCTGAACCTGATGCTATTATCCCTCATGTTGTCCGCAACTTGCTTCCTTCCCGCTTATGCAAAACACTACCCAAAACCGTCCTTCCTGCCAACTAGGTAGCTCCCTAGTCCCAGGATATCAACGGATATCCTGGCCCTCTGTGCTCAAAACCCCCAGCAACTCCGGTGCACTGTATAAATCCTCCTCCAAAAATTTCACTCTCCCTGCCAATCCAGAGCTCTCAAAATTCATCTCCCAACTTCCCGTAGAATGCCTCCTATCCAACTCCTTCCCTTCCTTATCCCCCCTTCATTAATATCTTATCCCTTTCTTTAATGCCTTATCCTCTCCTGCATACATAAAGCATTTTAATTAAACAATTTAAAATTATTAAGCCCCCCTTAAATTATTACCAATATCATTGAGTGTGATATGTAATAATTAATTAATTAATCAAAAGTTAAAAACAATTAATTAATAAATAAATAATCAATTAATATTAATAATACTAATCATTGTTTAATTAGAACCATATTAGGACAATTATTTATCTAATAAATTTTACTTAATAATCCCTAAGCATGTATCCATCTAGGGTTGTTACATAATATAAGTCTTTGTGAAAGGGTTTTATTCACATAGTAAATCTCGCGGTCTAGGTATAATCAAGAGAATGTATCATTTTGTTAAGTGGGAGTTTACTCTGTAGCAAGAAAATTTCATACCGTTATCAACATTTCCTTCTACAATGCATAGCTTCACGAGTTCTAATCGGTTCTATTCTAAAGATGGTGATGTCAATATTCAAATATGGTTTATAATATATACGTTTTGGTTATATTATATTGTACTTTCGCGTCCAAGTTTTTCTATAGTAATATCTTGTTGCACTCTTAGTTCTTTCTTTTTTTGTGAAACTATAAAAGAGGAGAACAAAGGTCGGTAAGGGTTTTGTTGTTGAAATATCGCCTCAATTTTTTCTATAGTAATATCATGTTGCACTCTTAGTTCTTTCTCTTTTTGTGAAACTATAATAGAGGAGAACAAAGGTCGGTAAGTGTTTTGTTGTTGAAATATATCCTCACGATTTCTTTTATTGTGAACTCAAAGAATTGTAACGCATTCCTCTTGCCACTAAATGATATTTCTCGTATGTTTTCCATTTATTTTCCATACTACTTGCAATTAACTTCATTAGAAGTATGTTCTATTTCTGTTATATTCTTTTTCAAAAGTAATAATATACTATTGGGAAAAGAATGGAAAAAAATTCTAATGATGGATCTCTCTTTGGAAATGTGAGGGAACACATTTGTTATCATCAGGCCACCTTATCCTTCCATGCTTCAAAGTATCCTACACGAATTCATTTATCTTGACAAGGGCCCTATCAATACCGAATTTAGAAAAAGATTTGCAGTTACATCCTCTCCATGCAAGGATGGGATTTTTCTGAGTACATATTCAACTATGATTCACTTTTGGGGGGGAAATTACTTGATCTGGTTTTAAAAAGGATATAAATTTTTTGGTGATCTTCTTAATTCTTTGTTTCCTGTAATTTTTATTATACTTATATCATTTTTTTCCTGAAAAAAGGATTATTTTAATGTAGTATTTATTGTTTCTTGCAGGTGGAGAACTCGTCGTTACTGTTATGAACCCTTCGTTACGACTACAAGCGAAGAAAAAGGTGCAATTTTTTTTTTTTTGTTTTAGGCAAGAAGGCAACAATGACAATAGTTTAGCCACAAAATTGAATGCAAGCATGTAGTCCAGGCAATAGGCAACTATGAATCCATGCACTGGCACGAAAGCAACTGGGTGAAACATGCGTAGAACACCCAGGAGAAACGACTATCCGCTCACACAAACAGGAACACACCTACAAGCTAAGGGACCACATCCCCCTCCCGACACAATGACCTTGACAACCAAAGACTAGAACCTCAAGGCGTGCGAACCCAACACATGAATGTGTTCAACCCATGTGCCAAAAGAAAACTTACAACGTTCAACAACACTCACACGGAAGACACCAACTCCGGCCAAGTTATCATTTGCCGCTATCCGATAGGGCGTGCCATGATCCCCTCTTCCAGAATCATGTCATCCCTAGGTGATAGACGTGTCAATAAACTTCGTACAACCTAACCTAACTGAACCAAGGACTCAAGAAAAACTCAAAGCGCTAGGAGCTGAAATAGATGATGAGAAGACTATGCCCACACCGCATGCAACCCATCGATAAGATGCCAGATGACATCACTCAAGGGAAACTGTACAACTATTACGCGACTTCGCCAACAACCAAAACCATTATCTATTAAACTAACGTCTATGAGCGAAGGAGCGATCTATTATCATGCTACTAGTGGTCTTAAGTGTTATCAAAATGCGAACTAAGTTAGGCACTTAACATATTAAAATACGTTTGTCAACAATTATAAACCATCCATTTAAAATAAGTGAGCTAAGTACAAATTTAAAAGTGCTCCATGTTGCTTATAAAATGATCAGCATGGTTGTCTAATTAGGGATAATCTGCAAGTAGAATGATGTCTAACAATACTACTTCAACGCTATTTGTTGCTATTCGATGTTATTCGTTGTCTAAAAATAAATGCCATTTCAATGTGATTTGTAATGCTATTTTAATGTTGTTTTGTGGTTTTAAAAAAAATAAATGTCATTTCTAGCTATTTAATGCAATGGATGCTATTGGCTATTTACAATTATTTGCCACCTAGATGCTTTTCAATGAGAATTAATCCTGCCTTGCTTCTCATAAATAAATGTCATGTCAAAGCTATTCAATGCAGATTGCTGCTATCTTGTTGTTCATAATTAAATGTCAGGTCAAGCCATTCAATCCAGTGGATGCTATTGCTATTTAAAATTAATTGCCACCTAGATGCCTTTCAATGAAATTTATTGCTACCTTGCAGTTCATAAATAAATGACATTTCAGAGTCATTCGATGTAGTTTGATGCTAAATGGATTTTTATAAACAATCATCATTTAATGCTAAAAAAACCATTGGCGTTCTATCCATTAATTATTAGCTGATTTGAATGTCATTGTGGTCTAATAAAAGGAATTTAGCAGAGTAAAAACAAGTAACTACACAGTCGCTGAAAATTCACAGTCCTAACATTGATGAATGCAGACCTTTCATAAACCAATGCAGGCATACCATGCCTTGCTATCCATTGTTGTTCTTTATTATGATAGTTTGTTGTCCATAACTGGAACAAGTAGATTCGCTGTAATAAGAAAATTCGTTGAAATTAACAGGAAGAATTAGATTCAATGTGGTACGATAATTCACTAAAATTAACTGGAAGAATTAGATTCACTGAATTTAAACTAGAGTGACCACCATTAAACCATTGTTTTTACCATTCAACTGCTGAGTTCTATGGCTGACAATTTGCCTAGTCTTAACCTCAAATTGTTGAGCTTAATCCGAGAAAGATGGTTGAGTTTTACCATACAAAGGGCATTGAGTTGTTGAAGAAAATCATATTCGGAGAAAGTAAAACCAAGGTAAAAACTAGCAGGTAACAGGTCATGGTTTGGTAGTGGGAAATAAATAGACAAATTGTTAAGCAAGCGATTCGATTAGCAGTCATCCTAAGGATACAAATCGTGTGAAGTAAGGAGACAAAAATGTTGTCTGCCACGGGTTTAAAAATGCAGACCACCAGGGGGAAATTCGTTGCCCAACAAGACATGATCTTGCTGAGTCTTAACATAAGAAAACGCATTCATTAAATGGGTAAATTCACCTTTTAAAACTTGTAACAATTTGCAGGCTAAGAGTTGTAGATCGCAGTGTATTAATAATAATATGAAAGACCTCTATACAATACATAATACATTGATATAAAGTTCGGTAATACATATGGAGGGTAAAATTAAGTAAACATAGTGATCACGTGCCGAGATCATTTAGAACACAGGAGGATATATCAAATGCAAATCCCAATCAATGAAGAGATCAAATGTAGAGATTGGGACTTCAACTCAGTAGTTATCAATCAAGGAAAAATAGGGATAATCCTTCCAGGAAACGCAAGGGTTTCCATAGTTTACGCAATTAGACACAGAGGAAATCAATCGCAAAAAGGTGCAATGACCATCAATCAACCAAGTACAATCAACAGGGATAAACGAATGGGAAGAAACATCTGTCACTCATCATCCATGTACATAAAAGCAGGGCGTTTAGATCCATAGGTATATTAACACCAAAGTGACGACTGTAGATCAAGCTCCTGGCTGACTACTCAAGCGTGACCTGATGAGTTAGGGATGAAGGAAAAAAATATAAACCAGAAATCATCACAAATAAATAAAACCATAGGACGGTCACGACATGCAGGGATCGAAAGCCAAGGGAATCAATCAACCACGAACTTAAAGCTATAGGGAAAATCAATCATCAATTAAAATGCTAAGTCAATCATTCTCTTTACCCAATTAAACATACAAACTAAGAGCATAAAGTATACTAATAATCTACCATGTATAAATAAGGAAGCATATTGTATCCTAATTGGCCCACTCTGAGTTGTTGTCCCATGTGCTCCGTGCAGCTCCCTCTTGCTAACCGATGAGACTTCACTAGTACCTCCCAGCCAACGTTAAGGGTACTCTTATTCCCCCTTAGCCCCCCAAGCCGCAAAGAGGAAACATGTACTAACTAGAGAACAACTAACTCCCATATTTTCTCGCAAGCCTGAGCTACCACTCCTCACCGAGTTGGGTATCCCAACTCCCACAAGCTAAGTCAGTCAACTCTAAAATTATGCAGCGTAACATTACGCATAATAGAGGAGATCCATCATCCTCCTCCTCCCTCCTTTATATAGATTTTCTAAGTCAATTACTTTCCCAAAATCCCTTTTAATTTATTGTTAAATAATTTAATTCATAATAATATTTCCCGTACATGTGTCACCCATCCCCTTCATTTCACCAAAAATTAAATTAATTAATTAATTACCCCTATTTCCCTCACCCACCTAAAATCATTCCTAGAATTGCTCCTAGGTGTCCCCATATCCCCTTACAAGTTTTAATGACTTTCCCCCTTACTAATTTACTAGTTGAGTTTAATTTAGAAAGTTCTTAAATGCTAGATACCTTACTAAGTTAGACTTTCAGCTTTTCCTTTTTCCCTTTCTTTTTGTGTTTCCCTCTTTGTCCTAGTTTCCTAATTCTTTTAGATTTCACTCTTTCCCTTTTTATTTGAAACTCAATTAGGCAGGTGTATAAAATCAACTTTTCCCCCTTTTTCTTTTTAATTAATAAATTTTAATTAGCATAAGTGACAAAACAATTATTTCCCCCTTTTTAAATTTTATCCCCCAAAAGATTTTTTTAAATTAAAAGAATTACTTACCTCCTTCTCGACACATGATTAATGATGATTATCATTTTTATTTATTTATTTTTATTTTTATTTTTGCATACACATTTTTCTTTTACTGCAAGTTTCACCTACACCTAGATTTTAATTTTTCGAGGCTGGGCGACATTTTATTAGGGATATTGTTTTAAATTTTTCTTACCACATTATTTGTCTTAAGTCCATCTAGGTTTATTCATTTATTATTTAACAACACAACGTGCCCTTCAAGACGCACTAGGTTCTCCAAGGGTGCCACTCACCTCATTTTGTTTCCCTTGTGCAACGTGCCCTTTAGGATGCACTACGTGCTCCAAGGGTGCCACTCACCTATTTCCATTTTTCTTGTGCGACATGCCCTTTAGGACGTACTCTATGCTCCAAGGGTTTCACTCACCTCTTGACTGAATTGGTAGACATAAAAAACCCCTGGAGTCAATACTCTGACTAGTGATCTTGTGGGAGACTAAGGGCTTCTAAGGAATAAGGCCCCTTCATTATTGCATGCCCCTTAAAATCATTGTGAACGATTGTCGCAGCCTACCCTCACGACATCGTGGGTCTTCTCAAACTAGCTAGTCATTAACCTACAGTTTGAGCCACGACAAGAGTGCTAGTAGATTGTGGCAGGGTTGTTGTCCACACCTCTCCCTCAACGTCTCTAGTAGTCGTGCATGACCCCTCTACTCCACATGTGAGTCTGGTTGAAAAGATATCATCAGCCTGCATCATCAACTGATCATGTCAGAAATATATCCATAATCATATCATCTAGTCAGATGCACAAATATCATATATACAACAATCAAACCATAATAGTCCACTCCCCGACTCAATACGAATTCCAAGGGGTTGCATCGATACCTCTACATACTCAAGTTCCACAATCCTTCACACTTAGTAAAACCGAGTCAATAACACATGTCTATGCCAATGCAACAAAACAACATGTCATCAACCCATAACGCCTCATAATCACAATCAAATTCTTTATACTATAATAATCCAGATCAGTTGTGAGAAAGTGTCCTCAACAAATATGTTTGCTCAGTGTGTGCAAGAGGGGGATGTTACATACACCCCCTCTTGGTCTAAACTTCATTCTAAATTTTCATAGTATAAGTGCCGAAATAATGTGTATCACAGTATCAAAAGTCTATCTATCAAAGAAAAATGAAAATTGTTGGCGCATGTCATATGCGTCCTCCGAGGTCGCCGAGTGCAGACTATAGTTGTCCCACTGGAGCTTGAACTGATCTACTGTTCGACGTCATATCTTTCAAACGTGATGATACAGGATGTGGACTGTCTCATCCATGAGCACCCCCTTCTCCGATACTTGCAAGGAACTCATGTCAATAACATGCGTAGGATCACTAATATAATGTCTCAAAACAGATACGTGAAAACCATCATGCATACGCCTTAAGGAATTAGGCAAGGCTAGACGATAGGCCACGAGCCCCTTCCTCTCCACAATCTCTAAAGGTCCCACAAACCTAGGAGAGAGTTTAGCTCCCTTTCCAAACTTGATCGAACTCTTATGCAGTTTTACCCACAAGAAGACTCGATCACCAACTTCGTAACTACGGTCAACACTATGTGCATCGACATAGATCTTATGTCGATCCTACAATTCTTTGATCCTTTCTCTTATTGTTCGCATTTTCTCTTCCATTTCTTGGATCACTTCTGGTCCCACCAGGACCCTATCCTCAATTCAATCCCAAGTCAAGGCATCCAACATGGTCGCCTGTAAAGAAAATCGAAAGGAGCGATCTTAATGGTGCTTTGGTAATTATTATTATAAGCGAATTCTACCAGTGGCAAGAATTCGTCCCAACACTTTTGTTGGTCCATCACGTACATGCGCAACATGTCCTCCAAGGTCTAGTTCATTCGTTCAGTGTTCCCATCAGTCTCTGAGTGATACGTAGTACTAAAGTTAAGTTGGGTTCCCAAGGCCTCGTAGACACTAGTCCAAAATCGTCTAGTAAACATCGATCCTCGATCTGATATAATCCTCTTAGGCATGCCATGCAGCCTCACAATCTCATTGATGAAAACTCTAGCTATGTCAGGTGCCTGATACATCATACGCACGGGAATAAAATGAGCACTCTTCGTCAAAGTGTCGACTACTATGAACATCGAGTCATGCCTCCTTCCCGTCAGTGACAATTCAACAATAAAATCCATCGAAATAACCTCCCATTTTGATTCCAGAATAGCATGTGGCTATAGTAACCCTGTTGGATGTCTATGTTCAACCTTTACCTACTGACATTCTAGACATCTGGCCACATAGTTGACTATGTATGCCTTCATTCCTTTTCAAAAGAATAGGGTTTAAGGTTCGCCCTTATCTTCGTGACTCCCGAATGAGAAACGTACACTTCTCTATGAGCCTCGTTTAGGACCAAGATCCTCAACTTGTTGTTCAACGGTATGAAGATATGATTTTTAAAACTCAATAATCCATCGTCGTCAATGTAAATCCTTCAAATCTTGGTACCATCATTGTATTTTTTCCGATAAAATCCTTGACCTCTTCGTACCAGTCATTGTTGCATTGTAAAGTTAGAATCTTTTCACATAGATTCGTCTTAAGAGGCAACATTGAAAATATGCATGGTGTCTGACTCAATGCATCGACCACTCCATTTACTATTCCCTTTATGTAATAAATCTCAAAATCATACTCTCTAAGCAGTTTTGACAAACATCGTTGTCCCTCATTTAGGTCGCCTAGCATAAATATGTGATGTAGTCCACAGCGGTTCGTCTTTAGTTCAAATTTTCGTCCAACTAGGTAGTGTCTCCAAACCTTCAAGGCGTAAACAATGAACAACAACTCCAAATAGTGCATCAGATAGTTCTCCTCATGCCTTCTCAGTTTCCTCGAGATGTAGGTGATCACTCGACCATCTTGCATCAAGACTCCGCTTAAGACTTCCTTGGATGCGTCAGTGCATACCAAGAAGTCTGCATCCATGTCAACGAACTTTAGTGTGGGTGTTGTTGTCAACAACTCCTTGAGCCTCCAAAATGCTTCAGTGCATTTCTCGGTCCAAACAAACTTCTTTTTCTTCTTCTGTAATTTCGTGATCGGATTTTCTATCTTCGAAAATCCCTCGACGAACCGTCAATAGTATCATGCTAAACCCATGAAGCTACTTACTTCTAGGACATTCATCGACGCATGCCATTCCATACTAGCCTTGACCTTTGTTGGATCCACAGCGATACCTTCACCAGAGATGGCATGTAATGAACCCCATATTTACCACAAAAAAAATAAATTGTTCACATAGTTTCTTGGTAGAATAAGGGTCCTAGTTATGCCATCCTGATGTCGATTTGATCATGAACTCTATCATAACTTTGTTTAAATATCTATTACAAAGTCCTTGTTATAAAATCTTAAGTCTCTATTTACCACAATATTTCTTATTCGTGTCATGATTAGGAGGTTATAAGGAAAGGTCCCCAAAACTATTTGGTAAACCCCCTTCTTCCTTTAATCTGTAATCGTATACCTATAGGCTGTACACCTAAGACAAATCTTATAATACATGCTGCAACTCACTTTAAATGTCACAAGACTTTAAGTTCACACATAAGTACACCTGTGGAGTTATGGCAAGAAGCCTTAAATAATCCTTAATCATGAAGGACCTGGAGTTGGGTATTCTCTTACACCAGACAACTAACCTAACTACGAAGTTCTGGTTAGAATTGATGATTGATTGTAGTGAAGGTACGAGATCCAAGGCCAGTCGAATGTTGAAAACTAGTTTCTTATTTCTGTCTTGGATTTACACAGAGGATGAAAGGGATTTATACGAGTCATGATGGTGTCCATCACAACCTCCTTTAAGTGGATGAGGTGTATTACTGTCATAAAAGCTAAAGCTCTGAAATTTCACTGAATTTCATCCCACGATTGCCTATGTATTTACTGGCAACATACTCCAAGTGTCACATTCATTATGCCATTGTCACATGGCCATCCATCCTCCACACTCCTTGCATTTAATATGAGGTGACAAGATGCCACTTAGGGTTAGAATAGGTTTACATCTTTGTCATTCGTGATTTTTATTTGCGGAGGTTCGACATACACCAATTCCAGAATCGAAGACTGTGAGTTATGATGGTCACTCCCTAGTTCTACTACCAGCGCGACCCTGGCCCTGGTAATTTTTCTTTGAACACAATCTAAGATAGGTAAAACAAAAGGAAGATGTAATATTCAGAAAAGAAATAATATTAGGCATTGTGTTA
>JASDQU010102497.1:41499-54042 GCA_032191745.1 Picea mariana
GACTACAATGCCTTCTATAGATATCACATGTCCTAGGTACTATATCTTCTTTTGGTAAAAATCACACTTATCGAATTTAGCATATAGTTGGTGCTTCCTCAAAGTTTGCAGGACGATTCTTAAGTGTTCTTCATGTTCTTCCTCCATTTTAGAATTCACCAAAATATCGTCAATAAATACTAGTACGAATTTGTCTAAGTGCTGACTGAAAGTATTGTTCATCAGGCACATAAATGTGGCTGGTGCGTTAGTGAGTACGAAAGGTATGACTACGAATTCGTAGTGTCCATATCTTGTTCAAAAGGTTGTTTTTCTTATGTCCTCATCTTTTATCCTGACTTGATGGTAACCGGATCGTAAATCCAATTTTGAAAAGATATTGGCCTTGCCTACTTGATCGAACAGGTCATTTATCCTAGGTAAGGGGTACTTGTTCTTAAAAGTCATTTTATTCAATTGTCTATAGTCGATACATAGTCTTAGGGTACCATCTTTCTTTTTCACAAAGAGGATTGGTGCTCCCCATGGTGAAACACTGGGTCTGATATACTTTTTGTCCAACAATTGCTACAGTTGTATCTTTAGTTCTATCAATTCAGGTAAACTCATTCGGTAAGGTGATTTTGAGATAGGGGATGATCTAGGTAGTAGGTCTATGGAGAAGTCTATTTACCTTCTAGGAGGTAATTCTGGTACCTCATCAGCAAACATGTCTCTAAACTCACATAGGACAACAAAATCTTCTAGTTTCAGCTTATCTTCTTTTTCTAACAGATTCGTTATTTGGATGGCATAAACTTGACACCCCTTTCTCATACATTTCTTGAATTGCATTGTTGTGACTTGTCTAACTGATACTGGTTTTGGTATACCTTGAGTTGTTCTAGTAGGGTCACAATCATCTTTATAGTTAAGTGTCTCTGTATAACAATCTAGGACTGCTTTGTGTCTCTCCAACCAATCCATTTCGATTATCATATTGTAGGACCCTAGTGGTAGAATATTCATATTTGTTTTTATATTTTGACCATCTAAGTTAAATTCAAAATCAAAATCAAAGTCAACCACTTTCCTTTTAGTTCTCGTTGCTAACTGTACCAGCCATGATTTTGTGTGTTTCATCCTCTTAAGTTTATTCGACTCTACTACTCCAAGACTGATATAACTTAATGTAGCTCTAGGATCAATTAAAACATAAATTCGAGTGTTATTGATTTTACCTTCGATTTCCACCACAAAGAATAGGTGGTCAGCTTGCCGACTGTTAATGGCTACATTAATCCGATGCAAGCTTCTTCTTACATCACCCACCGTCAAAGCTTTTTGCAGATTATGAACAACAATTCTATTTGTCATCCTTAAACGTGGGCAGTTCCTCCTGAGGTGAGGTTCCCCACATTCCCAACACTTGAACGGTTCACGGGGATTGTCCCCAAATTTCTTTGTTCCCAGGTTTACCGATTTACTGCCTCCTCGTGTGTTTGAATGGTTTGCATGAAAATCTTTGCTCGAGAATCATTTTTTTGTGTTTCGATAGGGAGCCGGAGTGTATCCCTTCTTTCGTTGATTCATCCAATCTTTCTTCTTGTCCTTCGAGGATTTAGGAAACTCTGCCTGCTATTTGTATTGATCGTAGAACATTCATGTCTTTTTGAACACTTCACTCAATGATTTCAGGTTGTCAAATTCAATTCTGTCCCTGTAGGACTACGGTAAGCATCTTAGGAACCACTGGATTTTTACTTTATCCTCTCGAATGTAAGGTATGAACCTTAATAGTTCCAGGAATTTATTTATAAGGTCTTCCATTGTCATCTGTCCAAGTCTTAGTTCATAAAATTATTTTGTTTTCCTTTGGTAGTAGCTTTCCGAAAGGTATTGTTTCTTGAAATACTTCTTAAAGTCAGACCATTCCAACTGTTTCTCCTTTAGGCCTTTGGCCAATTTCAGGTCTTGCCACCAAATGTTGGCCTTCCCTTTCAGATTGTAGATGGCCATTCTGACCTTCATATTACTAGAGTAGTTGTAGATCTGGAAATTTTTATTGATGTTCAACAACCATGGCTCAGCTTCTTCTCCTATCTTGGATTCTCCATCAAAGATAGCTAGTTTTATCTTTTTAAATTCTCCTTCCAGGTGGTCTAGTTGTTTCCTTTCTTTGTCTGTTTTAGTTTTGTTTTCAGCTGAAGCTGTACCTTCAAACGAATTGTCTCCTCTTTCTATTTCCGGTCCCGAGTTCTTGGAAGCTCTCTTGCTAACTTCTTCATCGTTATTATCATCCTTCGGGATTTTCTTGGTCACTATACTGCGTAGTACGACTTCATTTATCTCTTGGTGTTCCTGCTGTTCTTTCTTTAGTTTCTCGTTGTCGTCTTTGAAAACCTGCAGTTTAACAATAAGATTCCTCATTATTTCCAACACTTCCATGGGTGAGCTTCCGTCACTGTTCTGTCTTGGATCTCAAGGAGGTCTCTACTCTAGATTTCCTTCCATCTTGTTTTCTCCTCCGTCCCGAGCTGCCATAATTTACACAAAATAGAAAGGGATTTGCGTTTGTAGCAATAAGGTTTATTAGTTTTTCATAAATTGAAATATATACTAAGCGAGAAATGTGGCCCTGTTCAGGCCCAATGTTGTAACTTTTCTTTGATACCTTATGTAATGAACCCCATATTTACCACAAAATAAAATAAAATTGTTTATATAGTTTCTTGGTAGAATAAGGGTCCTAGTTATGCCATCCTGATGTCGATTTGATCATGAACTCTATAATAACTTTGTTTAAAATTCTATTATAAATTCCATGTTATAAACTCTTAATTCTATATTTACCACACGATTTCTTATTCATGTCATGATTAGGAGGTTATAAGTAAAGGTACCCAAAACTATTTGGAAAACCCCCTTCTGCCTTTAATCTGTACTCGTATACCTATAGGTTGCGCACCTAAGGCAAATCTTATAATACATGCTGCAACTCACTTTAACTTTCACAAGACTTTAAGTTCGCACATAAGTACACCTATGGAATTATGGGAGAAAGCCTTAAATAATCCTTAATCATGAAGGACCCGGGGTCAAGTTTTCTCTTACACTAAACAACTAACCTAACTACCAAGTTCTAGTTAGAATTGACGATTGATTGTAGTGAAGGTACGAGATCCAAGTCCAGTGGAATGTTGACAACTAGGTTCTTATTGTTGTCTCGGATTTACACAGAGGGTGAAAGGGTTTAATCCGAGTCATGATGGTGTCCATTCCAACCTCCTTTAAGTGGACGAGGTGTATTACTATTGTAAAAGCTAAAGATCTGAAATTTCATTGAATGTCGTCCCATGATTCCCTATGTATTTACTGGCTCCATACTGCCATTATCACATGGCCATCCATCCTCCGCACTCCCTGCATTTACTACAAGGTGACATGATGCCGCTTAGGGTTAGAATAGGTTTACAACTTTGTCATTGGTGAGTTTTCTTCATAGAGGTTTGGCATACACCAATTCCAGAATCAAAACTATGAGTTATGATGGTCACTCCTTGATTCTACTACNTTAGACATTATGTTACTTTACCGGTTTTTTGTCTTGTTTTTTTTTCTTTTTTCATATCTGTGGTATTCTTCTTTCCGGGTAATTTTCTCTATAATATCTTTCGAAATCGCTCGTAGTACCGAGAAAAACAAAAGGTTTCCTCCATGATATTGTCAGTACCCCTTCTTGGTTAGACATTTGGAATCTCTCTATAGTAGTCACCAGAGTCTTTCGGGGTTAGGGTTGTTTGCCAGTATATGCCACCCCTCAAATAAGTGATGTGCCTTCATTTGTTATCAGAGGAAGGTTTCTTTGTGAAATACGTAAATTGTGGTATATAGGTCGGCTTGTTTTATTATCCTATTATCGTTTCCCCCTCAAGAATCTAATGTAGATAGGTTGACTCTTTGTAAAGTTCATTGATGTCGATTCTTTTTGTTTGGTATGATAATACGTTATATTACTTCTTATGTTTTCCTGGAAGAGATGGAGACGTCCTTCTGTAGGTTTACTTGAC
Source organism: Picea mariana (assembly GCA_032191745.1). Taxonomy (NCBI): domain Eukaryota; kingdom Viridiplantae; phylum Streptophyta; class Pinopsida; order Pinales; family Pinaceae; genus Picea; species Picea mariana. The sequence continues at coordinate 45,549 of JASDQU010102497.1, forward strand.
CCTTAGCTGATCCATCAATTACCCCTACCATCTTTGTTTTCTTCAGATACCCTGAATATTCTACTGGGAGCCCTACAGCATGATCCTTTCAGATGTGTAACAGAGTCGTGTCCTCTTGACGGGTAGTAGTTCCTTTCTGTCATTTGATCACCATAGTGCAATGACTTTGTCCTCGCTACTGATTTTATATATCTATGCGTTACAGTTTTTGGCTTAGGACTGATTCAGACCTAACCTTTAATTGTATTTAAATGTTGTATGAAAAGTCTATATTATTACTTCGACTCTCTCTCTTGTGGCAAAGTTTGTACAGTTTCCAAGTTAAGGGTTTTGTGATAAAACTTATTATTGTAACTAATGATGGGCCTTGTTGTTACGAGGATCCATCAAAGATCGTACAGTGCCCTCATCCCTCGACCAAAACATCTAGATAGATAACAGGCGATGGGACAAGGATTCAGACCCACGCATCAACAAGATAAGTATCTGTTTGAAAGGGATAACCTCGGTTTAACTTTTAAGGTCTCATTGTAATCTACTTTATTTATTATTTAATCCTCGATTAAATACTAATTTCTATAGGACTTGAATCTTGCAGGGACTCCATTTATGAAAGCCTCGGATTCTTGTTGTGGCCTTCTGCGCAAGAGGTATTCTGGTTCCGAGCCTCTAACTCCCCGGCTAACTCGACAGGTTCTAGCATCCCCAATGGGATTGTGATTCAACTAGCTCTATTATAACTAGTTCTATGTCTACTGTAACATTTATTGGAGTAAAGCCTTGTGGTTGTTCTTCCATAAATGGTATAACACCAGTTTCCTGTATAAGTATTGAGTCCGTAATAAATAGTCTAGTCGACTATGTAATATCCTTCTTTTCTTGAATTATTAGAAAGACAGTCCTGTTCAGAGTTACACGGAATGAAAACCCATGGAAAATTATTTCTATCCTTTAAACATTTGAACACTGAACATACTATTTATGCTACTCGACTCTGTTCTAAGCCATTGGCCTAACTCATTGTAGAAAGGAAAGAGTTCTCCCATATTTTTTTAATATATTCACTGATAGCTTTTGGTCTGCTGTATTCAATTTAAAATGGATGAAGTACATTGGTTGATGTTTCCACTAGAGTACCCTAACTCCTATGCATTTAATTTATAGTTATGGTTGTGTGTGTCGAAAATTTATCATATTCCGAATATAGGAGAGAATGCTTATGAATACATTCATGTATATAGTTGTATGTATGTAATTGTTTATGTAGGCACTAGGATCCATATTTCATTATCAAGCCTGCTCATAGAGATTGGATATATATTGGTTACAGTTCTAACGTGGAAGTGGATTGATTCGGAGTAGCTTAAATCTACACTAAGTGGCAGATAACGTCCTATTTTCAGTTATAAATATGAATTTGTATTTACAGGAATATACTTATTCCAATTATATATAGACTAGTTCTCAATTTGTTCATGCTCAAATGATCATACCAAGAATTTAGACATAATTAAAATACCCTTGTTCTCGCAGAAATCTAGTTTTCAGAAATTGGTTACTTCCAGAATTAAAGCACACCAACCCATTCCATAACCTAATAAATGAGATAAATTCTAACTTTCCTACAAACATTTAATGATTGCACTACACCTGTAACTAATTCACTCCACAGAGATAAAGATAATTCGATTTAGATACAACAGTTACATTACATTAGATATACGATCTTACAAACAGATGCATTACAAGAATCAAATATGTATATACGCTCATTCAAAATAGATAAGCAAATTATTTCAGTTCAGATTTAACAAGTACATTACATCAGATATATATATACGCTTATTCAAAACAAAGAAGGAGAATATTGACATATCTAAACCAGTTGCCTGGAAGACAATGGAAACAACCATGTTCCTCCCAATCGTAGAACGGGACTGCCAAATCACTTGCCCAGTTCACCCCCTTGCCTGACCATGAGTCCATGAGGGCTAACTCGGAAACTCCTCCTCGGCAATGTCCCTCAGTTTTCAGCAAACTCCTCTTGCCTCACACTCAATCAGCAGTGTTCATAACAACAAGAAAATAATAGTCTCTTTTCCCCCAGCCTACTCGGCAGCATCCTGCCTCCTCACATATGCTATTTAACAAAAACTCATTTTGCCTAGGTCTTTCTTTCCCCCCCTTGGGAATTTTCGCATATTTCTAAATCCTTTATTTTAAGGGGCTACCAATGGCCAAATCAATGATTTTCCACTTGTAACAATCAGACCAGAGGTATTTCCAACATGTTCCCCACTCGTGGAGTCATGGTCAGCTGATTTTAACATGGTTGTTCCATTTGTCCTCCTGCAATCAATATAAAATATTTTGTTCTCATACAAGTGTCATAGTCAAATAGTTAGTTGGGTCAAATCAGATATCTTCCCAATAGTCATAATAATTAATTACAATTATCAAATTTGAAATTCAGAATTGCCATAAATGGCAAAAAATTCCAAATTCAAATTTACTAAAAACTGAATAATTTTCTAACAAATTTTAAATTTCAAAAATACTTATTTTTTCTATTTTTTTGGGGGATGTCACATGACATGCCCTAAGTAGTGAATCTTAGATTGATAAAATGATCATTTGAACAACTTCCCAAACAACTTATGCTCTCATAGACACAGTAGTACCAAGTGCAAGTGCTCGTCGTGCTCCTCCCTCATCCGAGAGTAAATCAAAATATCATCAATGAATTCTTGGACAAACTTGTCCAAGTAATCGCGAAACACCCCGTTCACAAGATCTTAAATACCCCTGGGGAATTTTTCAGTCCAAATGGTAAAACAGTAAACTCGTAATGCCCAAACCTCGTCTTAAAATAGGTCTTAGGGACATCATCCTCCTTAATCCGTAACTGGTGATATCCTGATCACAAATCGATCTTTGAGAACACTGTCGCACCCTTCATCTGATCGAACATATCATCAATCCTTGGCAATGGATACTGACTCTTTATCGTTTCCTTGTTAAATTGAGGGTAATCAATGCATAGCTTCCATGACCCATCCTTCTTTCATATGAAAATAATAGGCACAACCCCTGGTGACACACTTAGATGTATGAATCCCAGATCCAACAATTCTTTCAGTTGCATTCTCAACTACTATAACTCTAGGGTCGACATCGGATAAGGAATTCTAGCTATCAGTTTGGTCCCTGTTTTTAGGTCTACTGTAAAACTCCAATTCCCTCTCCGGTGACATTCTAGGTAACTCCTCAAGAAAGACTTCTGCAAACTCTCTTGCCACCGGAAGGTGTTCTATACCTTCCTCTACTCCCTTCTAGTTTAATGCAAGAGTTTCATAAATATTACATCCCTTGCACACGCTCTTCCATAGCTGCAAGGAAGAGGTGAACCTTAGGTAAACTCCTTGGTTCCATCCTACAATCACGCGTCTTTGTCCCTCATCATCGACCAAGATCAACCGTTTCATATTACAGTTGAGTATCGCCTCATACAATTCCAACGAGTCCATACCGATAACAACGTCATAAGATCCTAAGATCTTTATGTACAGGTTGGCCCTGGTGAAAAAACTCCCAGGTTAAGGTACAACTTGTAACCTTTCCTTCAACCTTCTTTTTACCTCCCGAAGACACCTCCACAAATTTAAACTCATCCTATTCGACTGCCTTTACCTTAATCCCTTTTAGCACTTGACCAGAGATGAAAATCTCGGTAGCACTGAGATCTATCAATACTAAGGGTCTAGTCAGTGACGATACCTAACGTCTCAAGCACATTTGACTGGTGCTCGGCCTAGCGATTATTAACCGCTAGAAGAATCCGATGGGCCTTTCTCAAAACTCCTATGGTAGTGGGTCTGACCGATCCAGATGCTCTGGCCCTTTCCTCTGGGCATTAATGTTGGTAATGTGGCTCCCCACAATCCAACACACCTTCTTGAATCCAACAATCTTGGTAGCCGAAGTAGAAGCAGAATTTAAACGCTAGGGCCAACACAAACTTGTTGACCTTAAGTTTCTCATTAAGGGTGCGCAGCATACAAAAGCAACTCCAAAAATGGGACTCATACTCAGGCACCTTATGACCGTCTTGTCTTGAGGAGTTTGAACTTGTTGATTTGACGCTTAATGAATTCCTCAGAATATACCTCTCGTGGAACCGTTCCCATGACATGTCTTCGACGACCATGCTTAAAACTGGTAGGAGTGTCTTCCTCCATAGAAGAATTCTCCCCTTTAGTTGAAAGACCACCTTTTGGACCTTCAGGATGGATGTCGTAATTAAGAAGTGTGAAGCACAACGCCTTTCTCTACAACCATGCCTCGATGGCACAACTGTTCACGACACTCATGGACTCAAGAACTCAACTCTCTCGAGTTCTGGGTGGATGCTAATGCTACTAGCTAGGGCGCGCTATGGACCCTCAGGGGTTCAGGTGCCTTTTCCTCCTCTTAGTACTGATGGTGAATCAAGGCCCTTTGACATACCTAGAAGGGCCTTGTCAGACCATTATCATACCTTACAACAAGCGAAACCAGCCCAAGGAATTTCCCTTCACCTTGGGAGTTCAAATACGAGGGTGTGGAAACCTTTGCACACATCGCACCTCCTTCCATGACACAACGTTACAAACCTCTGCGGTGTCCTCTAAACGAGATCACCAGATGAACTCGTTAAAGTTTCAAGAAACACTAGGTTGATACTGAAAGGTTTATTGCAGTGGAAAGCATGGCTATCCACAGTCGTAGTGTTGAACCCGCTCTAATACCATATGTAATGTCCTCTTCGTTACGACCACAAGTGAAGCAGAAGGTGCAATTTTTATTTTTTTGTTTCAGGCAAGAAGACGGTGAAGAAAACAATTTAACCACACAACTGACGACGAACACAAGAACGCAGTGTAGAAAACAGGCCACTATGACTCCACGCACTGGCACGAGAGCAACTGGGTGAAACATGCATAGAACACCCAGGAGAAATGACTACCCGTCGACACAAACAAGACCATGCCTACAAGCTGAGGGACCACATCACCCTCTCGACACAATGGCCTTGACGACCAAAGACTAGAACCTCAAGGCACACAAACCGAATGCATGAATGTGTTGAATGCATGTGCTAGAAGCAAACTTACAATGCTCAATAACACTCAAATGGAAGGCACTGACTCTAGCCAAGTTATCATTCACCGCTATCTGATAGGGCGCGCCATGATCCCCTCTTTCGGAATCATGTCGTCCCCAGGTGATAGAAATGTCAATCACTTTGGCACAACCTAACCTAACATAACCAAGGACTAAAGAAGAACCCAATGCGTTAGGATCCAGAATATCTGATGAGAAGACTACGCCCACACCCCATGCAACCGGTCAACAGGATGCCAGACGACGTCACTCAAAAGAAATTGCGCGACTATTACACGACTTCGCCAAAAACCAAAACCATTATCTGTTAAACAAATGTCTATGAGTGAAGGAGTGATCTATTATCAAGCTACTAGTGGTCTTAAGTGTTATCAAAATCTGAACTGAGATAGGCACTTAACATATTCAAATACACTTGTCAACAATTATAAACTGTCCATTTAAAATAAGTGAGCTAAGTACAAATTTAAAAGTGCTCCATGTTGCTTATAAAATGATCGACATGGATGTCTAATTAGGTCTAATCTGCAAGGAGAATAATGTCTAAAAATGATACTTCAACACTATTTGTTGTTATTCAATGCTATTCATTGTCAAAAAATAAGTGCCTTTTCAATGTGATTTTTAATGCTATTTTAATGTTGTTTTTTGGTTTAAAAAAAAATAAATGTCATTTCTAGATATTTAATGCAATGGATGCTATTTTCTATTTATAATTATTTTCCACCTAGATGCTTTTCAATGAAAATTAATGCCACCTTGTTGCCCATAAATAAATCTCATGTCAAAGCTATTCAATGCACATTGATGCTATCTTGTTGTTCATAATTAAACGTCGGGTCAAGTCATTCAATGTAGTGGATGCTATTGCTATTTAAAATTAATTTCCACCTAGATGCCTTTCAATGAAATTTAATGCTACCTTGAGGTTCATAAATAAATGACATTTTAGAGTCATTCCATGCAGTTTGATGCTAAATGGTTGTTTACAAACAATCTCCATTTAATGCTAAACAAACCATTGGCGGTCTATCCATTAATTACGCCGACAGGCGTATACCTATTGACAATGGGCAGATTTAATAGGGGTTTAGTGCTTAATAAGTTTTCTATGGACATGATTAAATATGGCTGGAATATTCTTAGTAGTCACACAAAATAAATGGTTGTGATTTCAATCATTAACTTCCTAGCTATTATAAAGACATCCGTTTATGTGTTTACTTTTTTATATTTACCTAATCATATTTAAAAATTACTTTGATAGCTAACTGATTGCCACCTAAGTGATTAACAAAAATTAAAATATTAACACCAGATAAATGAAGCTCAACCGTTTATTTCTTAATCAATAATAAAATTTAATATATTCTTTTAACAATTCTTTTCATCTTATCAGTCTTTCTCCGTTGATCAGCCACAATTATGTGGCTGTGCTAGTTATTAGTTGATTCGAATATCATTGTGGTCTAATAAAAGGAATTTAGCATGGTAAACAAAAGTAACTACACAGTCGATGAAAATTCGCAGTCCTAACATTAATGAATGCAGACCTTTCATAAACCAACGCAGGCATACCATGCCTTGCTATCCATCGTTGTTCTTTATTATGTTAGTTCGTTGTCAATAACCAGAACAAGTAGATTCGTTGTAATAAGAAAATTCGCTGAAATTAACAGGAAGAATTAGATTCGTTGTGATACGATGAATCGCTGAAATTAACCAGAAGAATTAGATTCGCTGAATTTAAACTGGAGAGACCACCATTAAACCGTTGTTTTTACCATTCAACTGCTGAATTCAATGGATGACAATTCGCCTAGTCTTAACCTCAAATCGTTGGGTTTAATTAGGGAAAGCTAGCTGAGTTTTACCATACAAAGGGCGCTGAGTTGTTAAAGCAAATCACATTCGATTAAAGTAAAACCAAGGTAAAAAATCGCAGGTAACAGGTAATGGTTTGGTAGTGGGAAATAAAGAGACGAATTTCTATGCAAGCGAATCGATTTGCAGTCATCCTAAGCATACGAATCGTGTGAAATAAGGAGACAAAAATACTGTGTAATGGTTTGGTAGTAGGAAATAAAGAGACGAATTTCTATGCAAGCGATTCGATTTGCAGTCATCCTAAGCATACGAATCGTGTGAAATAAGGAGACAAAAATACTGTCTTCCACAGGTTTAAAAACGCAGATCACCAGGGGAAAATCTGCTGCCCAACAAGACATGATCTTGTTGAGTGTTAACATAAGAAAACACATTCATTAAATGGGTAAATTCACCTTTAAAACTGATAACAATTCGCAGGCTAAGAGTGGTAGATCACAGTCTATTAATAATGATATGCAAGACTTCTATACAATACACAATACAACGATATAAATTTCGGTAATACATAATACACAATGGAGGGTAAAAGTAAGTAAAGATAATGATCTCATGACGAGATCATTTAGAACACGGGAAGATATATCAAATGCAGAGCAAAAGCAACGAGGAGATCAAACGCAAAGATTGGGCCTTCAACTTAGCGGTTATCAATCAAGGAAAAACAGGGATAATCCTTCAAGGATACACAAAGGTTTCCAGAGTTTATGCAATCAGACACAGAGGTACTCAATCTCTAGAAGGCAAAATCACCATCAATCAACCAAGAGAAATCAATAGGGATAGACGTGTGGGCAGAAAATTATGTTGCTCATCATCCATGCATAGAAAAGAAGGGCGTTTAGATCCATAGATCTATTAACAACAAAGTGACAACCATAGATCAGGATCCTGGACGATTGCTCAGGCGTGGACTGATGAGTTAGGGATGAAGGAAAAAAAATATAAACCGCAAATCATCACAAATCAATAAAACCATAGGACATTTATGACATGCAGGGATCGAAAGACAAGGGAATCAATCAATAGTGAGCTTAAGGCTATGCGGAAAATCAGTCCTCAATTAAAATGCTAATTCAATCATTTTATTTACCCAATTAAACATACAGACTAAGAGCGTAAAGTATACTAATAATCTACCATGAAGAGATAAAGAAGCGTACCATATCTCAAGTAGCTCGCTCTGAGTTGTTGTTCTGCATGCTCCATGTAGCTCTCGCTTGCCGACTGATGAGACTTCACCGATACCTCCCAGCCAATTCTAGGGGTACTCTTCTTCCCCCTTTGCCCCTCGAGCTGCAAAGGGGCCACACACACTAACTAGAGAACAACCATCTCCCAGGTCGCCTCGCAAGGCCGAGATACCACTCCTCACCAAGCTGGGTATCCAAACTCCCACAAGCTAAGTCAATCAAGTTTAAAATTCTGCAGCGTAATGTTACAC
>JASDQU010102497.1:54965-88166 GCA_032191745.1 Picea mariana
ATATATATATATATATATATATATATATATATATATATATATATACTCATACAAAACAGAGAAGGAGAAGATTAACATATCTGAACCAGTTCATGGGAAGACAAAGGGAAAAACCACGTTCCTCCCAATCGTAGAATCGAACAGCCAAATCACTTTCCCAGTTCACCCCCTAGCCTGACCATGAGTCCCTGAGGGATAGCTCAGAAAATCCTCCTCAGCAATTTCCCTCGGTTTTTAGCAGACTCCTCTTGCCTCACACTCAATCAACAGTGTTCATAATAGAAAGAAAACAATAGTCCCTTTCCCCCCCAGCATACTCGGCAACGTCTTGCCTCCTCACATATGCTATTTAACAAAAAATCCTTTTGCCTAGGTCTTTCTTTCCCCCCGTTGGGAATTTTCGCAGCTTTCTATATCCCTGATTTTCAGGGGTTTCCAATGGCCAAATCACTGATTTTCCACTTGTAACAATCAGCCCAGAGGTAGTTCCAACATGTTTTCCACTCATGGAGTCATGGTCAGCTAATTTTAACATGGTTGTTCCATTTATCCTCCTGCAATCAATATAAAATATTCTGTTCTCATACAAGTGTCATAGTCAAATAGTAAGTTGGGTCAAATTAGATCTCTGCCCAACAGTCATAATAATTAATTACAATTATCAAATTCGAAATTTAGAATTTCCATAAATGGAAAAAACTTTTCAAATTCAAATTTACTAAAAACAAAATAATTTTCCAACAAATTTTAAATTTCAAAAATACTTATTTTTCTTTTTTTTTTGGGGGGGGGTATGTCAAATCATTTCCCCCTTCAATAAAAAATTGTCCTCAGTGTTCATTCCTTTCTTGGAACATGATTGGATGAGATTTCTGCAAATCTTCTGCCAACTCCCAAGTGGCCTCCTTAGGACTAAAGTGCTTCCATTGCACCTTTACCTAAGCGACGACTCTGTTCCAAAGTGATATTTCTCTCCGATCTAGAATTTGCAGGGGTTCCAACTGCACCAAGTTCCAATCAATCATATGAGTAGGGTCATGAACATACTTTTTCAACAAAGAAATATGAAATACATTATGAATTCTTAAATTAGCTGGAAGTGCAAGTTGGTATGCTACGGGTCCAATTCGTGTTAGAATCTCAAAGGGCCCACAAAACCTGGGTTCTATCTTGGCACAGTTTCCTAACTTCAACGATTGGGCTTTGAGCTCCAAATAAACATGGTCTCCCACTTGAAATTCCAAGTGTCTTGTTTTCTGATCTGCATAGCTCTTTTGTATATCCTGTGCTTCTTTTAAGTTATGTTGTACCTTCCTTACCATGTTCTCCATTTCTTGGAGCATTTCTAGTCCAACCATGAGTCTGTCTACTGGGTTATCCTAGCTAATTGGAGTCGTACACTTTCTGTCATATAGTACCTCGAAAGGGCTTAACTTAGCCAAAGTTTGGTACCCATTGTTATATGCAAATTCTAATAAGTGTAGATAGTCTTCCCACTTGCTCGGTTTTGTTCTTACGTACATGTGGAGAATATCCTCTACGATTTGGTTTGTCCTTTCGGTCTGTTCATCCATTTGTGGGTGATAGCTTGTACTGAAATTCAAATTAGTATTCAGCCCTGCAAAAAATTCCTTCCAAAAAGAAGATGTGAATTTTATGTCTCTATCTGAAATCACCATTTTAGGGATACCATGCAGTCTAAAAATTTCTTTCATAAATATTTCAGCAATGTTTATAGCTTTAAAAGTAGACTTTAGAGGAATAAAGTGTGCAGACTTATTGAGTTTATCGATTACAACCATAATAAAATCATTATGTTTCTGATTTTTTGGCAAACTTGTTATAAAGTCCAATGATATGGTATCCCATTTCCATTCTGGTACTGGTAATGGTTGTAATAGGTCAGTTGGATGCTGGTTTTCAGCCTTAACCTGTTGACAATATTGGCACCTAGCTAATTATTCTGTTGTTTCGCCCTTCGTATTAGGCCAGTAAAATAGTTTTCTAAGTGTTGTTATCGTTTTCTGGTACCCTGGATGGCCAAAATATGGTTTCTTATGCACTTCGTCCAAGACTATTAACTTTAATTCTGTTGAATCTGGTATGTAAAGTCCATTTTTAAATCGTAGTAGTCCCTTCTTGTCGATATTTAGATCTGGTTTCTCTGAGTTTGTGGTACTGTTCTGTAATTCTTCAATTATCTTAGTGTAATTTTCATTGTTAATACCTATCGTCCTTATTCTTTGTTCCAGATCACTACCTTCCCTACTGATACTTATTTCAAATAACCCATGGACTCTTCTGCTTAGAGCGTTTGCTACCTTATTTTCCTTACCCTTGATATGTCTGACTTCGAAGTCAAATTCACTCAAGAATGTTAGCCATCTTCCTTTCCTTGCATTAAGATCTGGTTGCCTAAACAGATATTTCACGCTGCTATTATCCTTCAATAGTAGAAATTTTCTGCCCATTATGTAATGTCGCCACATTTTTAAGGCCTGTATTACCGCTGCCAATTCTAAGTCATGAGTCACATAATTTTGTTCATGTTCTCTTAATTTCTGAGACTCATAACAAATCATGTGTCCTTCTTGAGTTAGGACACCACCTAGTCCTTCTTTACCTGCATCAACACATATGGTAAAGTATTTGTCTAGGTCTGCTACCTTCAATATGGGTGTCATTGTCAATAATTCCTTCAGCTTGTTAAACTTGTCTTGACATTTCTGTGACCAGTTAAACTTGGTCCCTTTCTTTTGTAATGACGTGATAGGGTAAGCTATTTTGGAAAATCCTTCTATGAATCTACGATAGTATCGGGTGATTCCCATGAATGACCAGATGTCTACTACATCCTTTGCTACCGACCATTCTATAATGGCTCTTACTTTCTTAGGATCGACTGCAATTCCTTCTGTAGATATCACATGTCCTAGGTACTGTATCTTCTTTTGGTAAAAATCACACTTATCGAATTTAGCATATAGTTGGTGCTTCCTCAAAGTTTACAGGACGATTCTTAAGTGTTCTTCATGTTCTTCCTCCATTTTAGAATTCACCAAAATATCGTCAATAAATACTAGTACGAATTTGTCTAAGTACTAACTGAAAATACTGTTCATCAGGCACATAAATGTGGCTGGTGCGTTAGTGAGTCCGAAAGGTATGACTACGAATTCATAGTGTCCATATCTTGTTCAAAAGGTTGTTTTTTTTATGTCCTCATCTTTTATCCTGACTTGATGGTAATCGGATCGTAAATCCAATTTTGAAAAGATCTTGGCCTTGCCTACTTGATTGAACAGGTCATTTATCCTCGGTAAGGGGTACTTGTTTTTAAAAGTCATTTTATTCAATTGTCTATAGTCGATACATAGTCTTAGGGTACCATCTTTCTTTTTCAAAAAGAGGATCGGTGCTCCCCATGGTGAAACACTGGGTCTGATATACTTTTTGTCCAACAATTGCTACAGTTGTATCTTTAGTTCTATCAATTCAGGTAAACTCATTCGGTAAGGTGCTTTTGAGATAGGGGATGATCCAGGTAGTAGGTCTATGGAGAAGTCTATTTACCTTCTAGGAGGTAATTCTGGTACCTCATCAACAAACATGTCTCTAAACTCACATAGGACAACAAAATATTCTAGTTTCAGCTTATCTTCTTTTTCTAACAGATTCATTATTTGGATGGCATAAACTTGACACCCCTTTCTCATACATTTCTTGAATTGCATTGTTTTGACTTGTCTAACTGATACTGGTTTCGGTATACCTTGAGTTGCTATAGTAGTGTCACAATCATCTTTATAGTTAAGTGTCTCTGTATAACAATCTAGGACTGCTTTGTGTCTCTCCAACCAATCCATTCCGATTATCATATTGTAGGACCCTAGTGGTAGAATATTCATATTTTTTTTTATATTTTGACCATCTAAATTAAATTCAAAATCATAAACAAAGTCAACCACTTTCCTTTTAGTTCCCATTGCTAATTGTACCAGCCATGATTTTGCGTGTTTCATCCTCTTAAGTTTATTCGACTCTACTACTCCAAGATTGATATAACTTAACACAGATCCAGGATCAATTAAAACATAAATTTGAGTTTTATTGATTTTATCTTCGATTTCCACCACAAAGAACTGGTGGTCAGCTTGCCGACTGTTAATGGCTGCATTAATCTGATGCAAGCTTCTTCCTACATCACCCACCGTCGAAGCTTCCTGCAGATTATGAACAAAAGTTATGTATGTCATCCTTAAACATGGGTAGTTCCTCCTGAGGTGAGGTTCCACACATTCCCAACACTTGAACAGTTCATGGGGATTGTCCCCAAATTTCTTTGTTCCCAGGTTTACCGGTTTACTGCCTCCTTGTGTGTTTGGATGGTTTGCGTGAAAATATTTCCTAGAGAATCCTTTTTCTGTGTTCCTATAGGGAGCTAGAGCATATCCCTTCTTTCGTTGATTCATCCAATCTTGCTTCTTATCCTTCGAGGCTATAGGAAACTCTGCCTGCTATTTGTATTGATCGTAGAACATTCATGCCTTTTTGAACACTTCACTCAATGATTTCAGGTTGTCAAATTCAATTCTGTCCCTGTAGGACTGTGGTAAACATCTTAGGAACCACTAGATTTTTACCTTATCCTCTCGGATGTAAGGTATGAACCTTAATAGTTCCAGGAATTTATTTATAAGGTCTTCCATTGTCATTTGTCCAAGTCTTAGTTCATAAAATTCTTTTGTTTTCCTTTGGTAGTAGCTTTCAGAAAGGTATTGTTTCTTGAAATACTTCTTAAAGTCAGACCATTCCAACTATTTCTCCTTTAGGCCTTTGGCCAATTTCAGGTCTTGCCACCAAATGCTGGCCTTCCCTTTCAGATTGTAGATGGCCATTATGACCTTCATATTACTAGAGTAGTTGTAGATTTGGAAGTATTTATTGATGTCCAACAACCATGCCTCATTTTCTTCTCCTGTCTTGGATTCTCCATCAAAGGTAGCTGGTTTGATCTTTTTAAATTCTCCTTCCAGGTGGTCTAGTTGTTTCCTTTTTTTGTCTGTTTTAGTTTTGTTTTCACCTGAAGCTGTACCTTCAGACGAACTGTCTCCTCTTTCTATTTCCGGTCTCAAGTTCTTGGAATCTCTCTTGCTAACTTCTTCATCATTATTATCATCCTTTGGGATTTTCTTGGTCACTATACTGCGTAGTAGGACTTCATTTATCTCTTGGTGTTCCTGCTGTGATTTCTTCAGTTTCTCGTTGTCGTCTTTGAAAACCTGCAGTTTAACAATAAGATTCCTCATTATTTCCACCACTTCCAGGGGTGAGCTTCCGTCACTGTTCTGTCTTGGATCTCTATGAGGTCTCTACTCTATATTTCCTTCCATCCTATTTTCTCCTCCATCCCGAGCTGCCATAATTTACACAAAACAGAAAGGGATTTCCATTTGTAGCAATAAGGCTTATTAGTTTTGCATAAATTGAAATATATACTAAGTGATAAATGTGGCCCTGTTCAGACCCAATGTTGTAACTTTGCTTTGATACCATATGTAATGAACCCCATATTTACCACAAAATAAAATAAAACTGTCTACATAGTTTCTTGGTAGAATAAGGGTCCTAGTTATGCCATCCGGGTGTCGATTTGATCATGAGCTCTATAATAAATTTGTTTAAAATTCTATTATAAATTCCATGTTATAAACTCTTAATTCTCTATTTACCACAAGATTTCTTATTCGTTTCATGATTAGGAGGTTATAAGTAAAGGTACCCAAAACTATTTGACAAACCGCCTTCTGCCTTTAATCTGTACTCGTATACCTATAGGTTGTGCACCTAACGCAAATCTTATAATACATGCTGCAACTCACTTTAAATTTCACAAGACTTTAAGTTCGCACATAAGTACACCTATGGAATTATGGAAGGAAGCCTTAAATAATCCTTAATCATGAAGGACCTGGGGTCAGGTTTTCTCTTACACCAGACAACTAACCTAACTACCAAGTTCTAGTTAGAATTGATGATTGATTGTAGTGAAGGTATGAGATCCAAGGCCAGTGGAATGTTGAGAACTAGGTTCTTATTGTTGTCTCGGATTTACACAGATGGTGAACCGGTTTAATCCGAGTCATGATGGTGTCCATTCCAACCTCCTTTAAGTGGACGAGGTGTATTACTGTTGTAAAAGCTAAAGATCTGAAATTTCATTGAATGTCGTCCCACGATTCCCTATGTATTTACTGGCTCCATACTGCCATTATCACATGGCCATCCATCCTCCGCACTCCTTTCATTTACTACGAGGCGACAATATCTCGCTTAGGGTTAGAATAGGTTTACAACTTTGTCATTGGTGAGTTTTCTTCACAGAGGTTTGGCATACACCAATTCCAGAATCGAAACTATGAGTTATGATGGTCACTCCCTGGTTCTATTATCAGCGCGACCCTGGCCCTGGTAAGTTTTCCTTGAACACAATCCGAGATAGGTAAAACAAAAGGAAGATGTAATATTCAGAAAATAAAAAATATTAGACATTATGTTACTTTACCGGTTTTTTGTATTGTTTTTTTTTTCTTTTTTCATATCTATGGTATTCTTCTTTGCAGGTAATTTTCTTTGTAATATTTTTCGAAATCGCCTATAGTACCGAGAAAAAAAAAAGGTTTCCTGCATGAGATTGTCAGTACCCCTTCTTGTTTAGACATTTGGGATCTCTCTATAGTAGTCACCAGAGTCTTTCGGGGTTAGGGTTGTTTGCCAGTATATGCCACCCCTCAAATAAGTGATGTGACTTCATTTATTATCAGAGGAAGGTTTCTCTATGAAATACCTAAATTGTGGTATATAGGTCGGCTTGTTTTATTATCCTATTATCATTTCCCCCTCAAGAATCTGACGTAGATAGGTTGACTCTGTGTAAAGTTCATTGATGTCAATTCTTTTTTTTTGGTATGATAATACGTTATATTACTTTTTTTTTTCCCTGGAAGAGATGGATTCGTCCTTCTGTAGGTTTACCTGACCGTTGGCTGATCCATCTATTACCCCTACCATCTTCGTTTTCTTCAGATACCCTGAATATTCTACTGGGATCCCTACAGCATGATCCTTTCGGATGTGTAACAGAGTCGTGTCCTCTTGACGGGTAGTAGTTCCTTTCTGTCATTTGAACACCATAATGCGATGACTTTGTCCTTGCTACTGATTTTATATATCTATGCGTTACAGTTTTTGGTTTAGGACTGATTCAAACCTAACCTTTAATTGTATTTAAATGTTGTATGAAAAGTCTATATTATTACTTCGACTCTCTCTCTTGTGGTAAAGTTTGTACAGTTTCCAAGTTAAGGGTTTTGTGATAAAACTTATTATTGTCACTAATGATGGGACTTGTTGTTACAAGGACCCATCAAAGATTGTACGGTGCCCTCCTAACTCGACCAAAACATCTAGATAGATAATAGGCGATGGGACAAGGATTCAAACCGATGCATCAACAAGATAAGTATCTGTTTGAAAGGGATAACCTCGGTTTAACTTTTAAGGTCTCATTGTAATCTACTTTATTTATTATTTAATCCTCGATTAAATACTAATGTCTACAGGACTTGAATCTTGCAGGGACTCCATTTATGAAAGCCTCGGATGCCTGTTGTGGCCTTCTGCGCAAGAGGTATTCTGGTTCCGAGCCTCTAACTCCCCGGCTAACTCGATAGGTTCTAGCATCACCAATGGGATTGTTATTCAACTAGCTCTATTATAACTAGTTCTGTGTCTACTGTAACATTTATTGGAGTAAATACTTGCGGTTGTTTTTCCATAAATGGTATAACGCCAGTTTCCTATATAAGTATTCAGTTCGTAATAAATAGTCTAGTCGACTATGTAATATCTTTCTTTTCTTGAATTATTAGAAAGAGAGTCGTATTCAGAGTTACACGGAATGAAAACCTGTGGCAAAGTATTTCTATCCTTTAAACATTTGAACACTGTACATACTATTTATGCTACTCGACTTTGTTCTAAGCCATTGGCCTAACTCATTGTAGAAAGGAAAAAGTTCTCCCATATTTTTTTAATATATTCACTAATAGCTTTTGGTCTACTGTATTCGATTTAAAATGGATGAAGTACATTGGTTGATGTTTCCACTAGAGTATCCTAAATCCTATGCATTTAATTTATAGTTATGGTTGTGTGTGTCGAAAATTTATCATATTCCGAATATAGGAGAGAATGCTTATGAATACATTCATATATATAGTTGTATGTACGTAATTGTTTATGTAGGCACTAGGATCCATATTTCATTATCAAGCCTGCTCATAGAGATTGGATGTATATTGGTTACAGTTCTAACGTGGAAGTGGATTGATTCGGAGTAGCTTAAATCTACACTAAGTGGCAGATAGCGTCCTATTTTCAGTGATAAATCTGAATTTTCATTTACAACAATATACTTATTCCAATTATATATAGACTAGTTCTCAATTTGTTCATGCTCAAATGATCATACCAAGAATTTCGACATAAGGAAAATACCTTTGTTCTAGCAGAAATCTAGTTTTCAGAAATTGGTTACTTCCAGAATTAAAGCACACCAACCCATTCCATAACCTAATAAATGAGATAAATTCTAACTTTCCTACAAACATTTAATGATTTCACTACACCTGTAACTAATTCACTCCACAGAGATAAAAATAATTCGATTTAGATACAACAGTTACATTACATCAGATATACGATCTTACAAACAGATGCATTACAACAATCAAATATGTATATACGCTCACTTAAAACAGATAAGGAAATTATTTCAGTTCAGATTTAACAAGTACATTACATCAGATATATATATACGTTTATTCAAAACAGAGAAGGAGAAGATTAACATATCTAAACCAGTTTCCTGGAAGACAAAGGAAACAACCATGTTCCTCCCAATCGTAGAACGAGACTGCCAACTCACTTGCCCAGTTCACCCCCTAGCCTGACCATGAGTTCATGAGGGCTAACTCAGAAACTCCTCCTCAGTAGTATCCCTCAGTTTTCAGCAAACTCCTCTTGCCTCACACTCAATCAGCAGTGTTCATAACAACAAGAAAATAATAGTCCCTTTTCCCCCAGCATACTCGACAGAGTCCTGCCTCCTCACATATGCTATTTAACAAAAACTCCTTTTGCCTAGGACTTTCTTTCCCCCCCTTGGGAATTTTCGCATCTTTCTAAATCCTTGATTTTTAGGGGCTGCCAATAGCCAAATCACTGATTTTCCACTTGTAACAATCAGACCAGAGGTAGTTCCAACATGTTCCCCACTCATGGAGTCATGGTCAGCTGATTTTAACATGGTTGTTTCATTTGTCCTCCTGCAATCAATATAATATATTTTGTTCTCATACAAGTGTCATAGTCAAATAGTTAGTTGGGTCAAATCAAATATCTTCCCAATAGTCATAATAATTAATTACAATTATCAAATTTAAAATTCGGAATTGCCATAAATGGCAAAAAAATTCCAAATTCAAATTTACTAAAAACTCAATAATTTTCCAACAAATTTTAAATTTCAAAAATACTTTTTTTTTCTATCTTTTAGGGGGATGTCACATGAAATTCCCTAAGTAGCGAATCGTAGATTGATAAAATGATCATTTGAACAACTTCCCAAACAACTTATGCTCTCGTAAACACAGTAGTACCAAGTGCAAGTGCTCGTCGTGATCCTCCATCATCCGAGAGTAAATCAAAATATCATCAATGAATACTTGGACGAACTTGTCCAAGTAATCACGGAACACCCCGTTCACAAACTCTTAAATACCCCTGGGGAGTTTGTCAGTCCAAATGGTAAAATAGTAAACTCGTAATGCCCAAACCTCATCTTAAAGGAGGTCTTAGGGAGGTCATCCTCCTTAATCCGTAACTGGTGATATCCTGATCACAAATCGATCTTTGAGAACACTGTCGCACCCTTCATCTGATCGAACATATCATCAATCCTTGGCAATGGATACTGATTCTTTATCGTTTCCTTGTTAAATTGAGGGTAGTCAATGCATAGCCTCCACGACCCATCCTTCTTTCATATGAAAATAATAGGCACATCCCCTGGTGACACACTTAGACGTATCAATCCCAGGTCGAACAATTCTTTCAGTTTCATTCTCAACTACTATAACTCTGGGGTCGACATCGGATAAGGAATTCTAGCTATCGGTTTGGTCCCTGGTTTC
Organism: Picea mariana; assembly: GCA_032191745.1. Classification (NCBI taxonomy): domain Eukaryota; kingdom Viridiplantae; phylum Streptophyta; class Pinopsida; order Pinales; family Pinaceae; genus Picea; species Picea mariana. The sequence goes on from JASDQU010102497.1 coordinate 65,222, forward strand.
AGGTCTACTGTAAAACTCCAATTCCCTCTCCGGTGACATTCTAGGTAACTCCTCCAGAAAGACGTCTGCAAACTCTCTTGCCACCGAAAGGTGTTCTAGACCTTCCTCTACTCCCTTTTAGTTTAACGCAAGAGTTTCATAAATATTACATCCCTTGCACACGCTCTTCCGTAGCTGCAAGGAAGAGATGAACCATAGGGAAACTCCCTGGTTCCATCCTACAATCACGTGTCCTTGTCCCTCATCATCGACCAAGATCAACCGTTTCATCTTACAGTTGAGTATCGCCTCATACAATTCCAACGAGTCCATACCGATAGCAACGTCATAAGATCCTAAGATCTTGATGTACAGGTTGGCCCTGGTGACAAAATCTCCCAGGTTAAGGTACAACTTGTAACCTTTCCTTCAACCTTCTGTTTACCTCCTGAAGACACCTCCACAAAGTTAAACTCATCCTATTCGACTGCCTTTACCGTAATCCCTTTTAGCACTTGACCAGAGATGAAACTCTCGGTAGCACCGAGATCTATCAATACTAAGGGTCTGGTCAGTGACGATACCTAACGTCTCAAGCACATTTGACTGGTGCTCTGCCTAGCGATTATTCACCACTAGAAGAATCTGATGGGCCTTGCGCAAAAATCCTATGGTAGTGGGTCTGACTGATCCAGACGCTCTGGCCCTTTCCTCTAGGCATTAATGTTGGTAATGTGGCTCCCCACAATCCAACACACCTTCTTCAATCCAACAATCTTGGTAGCCAAAGTAGAAGCTGAATTTAAACGCTAGGGCCAACACAAACTTGTTGACCTTAAGTTTCTCGTTAAGGGTGCGGAGCATACTGAAGCAACTCCAAAAATGGGCCTCGTACTCAGGCACCGTATGACCGTCTTGTCTTGAGGATTTTGAACTCGTTGAGTTGACGCTCAATGAATTCCTCAGAATATACCTCTTGTGGAACCATTCCCATGACATGTCTTCGACGACCATGCTTAAAACTGGTAGGAGTGTCTTCCTCCATAGAAGAATTCTCCCCTTTAGTTGAAAGACCACCTTTTGGACCTTCAGGCTGGATGTTGTAATCAAGAAGTGTGAAGCACAACACCTTTCTCTACAACCATGCCTCGATGGCACAGCCGTTCACGACACTCATGGACTCAAGAACTCAACTCTCTCGAGTTCTGGGTGGATGATAACGCTACTAGCTAGGGCGCGCTATGGACCCTCAGGGGTTTAGGTGCCCTGTCCTCCTCTAAGTACTGATGGTGAATCAAGGCCCTTTGACATACCTAGAAGGGCCTTGTCAGACCATTATCATACCTTACAACAAGCGAATCCAGCCCAAGGAATTTCCCTTCCCCTTGGGAGTTCGAATACAAGGGTGTGGAAACCTCTACACGCGTCGCACCTCCTTCCATGACACAATGTTACAAACCTCTAAGGTGTCCTCTAAACGAGATCACCAGATGAATTGGTTAAAGTTTTAAGAAGCACTAGGTTGATACTCAAAGGTTTACTGCAGTGGAAAGAATGGCTATCCACAATCGTAGTGTTGAACCCGCTCTGATACCATATGTAATGTCCCCTTCGTTACGACCACAAGTGAAGCAGAAGGTGCAATTTTTATTTTTTTGTTTTAGGCAAGAAGACGGTGAAGAAAATAGTTTAACCACACAACTGATGATGAACACAAGAACGCAGTGTAGCAAACAGGCAACTATGACTCCACGCACTGGCATGAGAGCAACTGGGCGAAACATGCATAGAACACCCAGGAGAAATGACTACCCGCCGACGCAAACAAGACCATGCCTACAAGCTAAGGGACCACATCACCCTCCCAACACAATGGCCTTGACGACCAAAGACTAGAACCTCAAGGCATGCAAACCGAATGCATGAAGGTGTTCAACGCATGTGCTAGAAGCAAACTTACAACGCTCAATAACACTCACATGGAAGGCACTGACTCTGGCCAGGTTATCATTCGCCGCTATCTGATAGGGTGCACCATGATCCCCTCTTTAGGAATCATGTCGTCCCCAGGTGATAGAAGTGTCAATCACTTTGGCACAACCTAACCTAACATAACCAAGGACTCAAGAAGAACCCAACGCGCTAGGATCCAGAATATATGATGAGAAGACTATGCCCACACCCCATGCAACCGGTCGACAGGATGCCAGACGACGTCACTCAAAAGAAATTGCGCGACTATTACGCGACTTCGCCAACAACCAAAACTATTATCTGTTAAACAAACGTCTATGAGTGAAGGAGTGATCTATTATCAAGCTACTAGTGGTCTTAAGTGTTATCAAAATCCGAACTGAGATAGGCACTTAACATATTCAAATACACTTGTCAACAATTATAAACTGTCCATTTAAAATAAGTGAGCTAAGTACAAATTTAAAAGTTCTCCATGTTGCTTATAAAATGATCGACATGGATGTCTAATTAGGTGTAATCCGCAAGGAGAATGAAGTCTAAAAATGATACTTCAACACTATTTGTTGTTATTCAATGCTATTCGTTGTAAAAAAATAAGTGCCTTTTCAATGCGATTTTTAATGCTATTTTAATGTTGTTTTTTGGTTTAAAAAAAAATAAATGTCATTTCTAGATATTTAATGCAATGGATGTTATTTTCTATTTATAATTATTTTCCACCTAGATGCTTTTCAATGAAAACTAATGCCACCTTGTTGCCGATAAATAAATCTCATGTCAAAGCTATTCAATGCACATTGATGCTATCTTGTTGTTCATAAGTAAACGTCAGGTCAAGCCATTCAATGTAGTGGATGCTATTGCTATTTAAAATTAATTTCCACCTAGATGCCTTTCAATGAAATTTAATGCTACCTTGCGGTTCATAAATAAATGACATTTTAGAGTCATTCCATGCAGTTTGATGCTAAATGGTTGTTTATAAACAATCTCCATTCAATGCTAAACAAACCATTGGTGGTATATCCATTAACTACGCCGACAAGCGTATACCTATTGACAATGGGCAGATTTAATAGGGGTTTAGTGCTTAATAAGTTTTATATGGACAGGATTAAATATGGCTGGAATATTCTTAGTAGTCACACAAAATAAATGGCTGTGATTTCAATCATTAACTTCCTAGCTATTATAAAGACATATGTTTATGTGTTTACTTTTTTACATTTGCGTAATCATATTTAAAAATTACTTTGATAGCTAACTGATTGCCACCTAAGTGATTAACAGAAATTAAAATATTAACACCAGATAAATGAAGCTCAACCGTTTATTTGTTAATCAATAATAAAATTTAATATATTCTTTTAAGAATTCTTTTCATCTTATCAGCCTTTCGGCGTTGATCAGCCACAATTATGTGGTTGTGCTAGTTATTAGTTGATTCGAATATCATTGTGGTCTAATAAAAGGAATTTAGCACGGTAAACAAAAGTAACTACACAGTCGATGAAAATTCGCAGTCCTAACATTAATGAATGCAGACCTTTCATAAACCAACGCAGGTATACAATGCCTTGCTATCCATCGTTGTTCTTTATTATGATAGTTCGTTGTCAATGACCAGAACAAGTAGATTCGTTGTAATAAGAAAATTCGCTGAAATTAACAGGAAGAATTAGATTCGTTGTGATACGATGAATCGCTGAAATTAACCAGAAGAATTAGATTCGCTGAATTTAAACTGGAGAGACCACCATTAAACCGTTGTTTTTACCATTCAACTGCTGAATTCAATGGATGACAATTCGCCTAGTCTTAACCTCAAATCGTTGGGTTTAATTCGGGAAAGCTAGCTGAGTTTTACCATACAAAGGGCGCTGAGTTGTTAAAGCAAATCACATTCGACTAAAGTAAAACCAAGGTAAAAAATCGCAGGTAACAGGTAATGGTTTGGTAGTGGGAAATAAAGAGACGAATTTCTATGCAAGCGATTCGATTTGCAGTCATCCTAAGCATACGAATTGTGTGAAATAAGGAGGCAAAAATACTGTGTAATGGTTTGGTAGTGGGAAATAAAGAGACGAATTTCTATGCAAGCGATTCGATTTGCAGTCATCCTAAGCATACGAATCGTGTGAAATAAGGAGACAAAAATACTGTCTTCCACAAGTTTAAAAACGCAGATCACCAGAGGAAAATCTGCTGCCCAACAAGACATGATCTTGTTGAGTGTTAACATAAGAAAACACATTCATTAAATGGGTAAATTCACCTTTTAAAACTGGTAACAATTCGCAGGCTAAGAGTGGTAGATCGCAGTCTATTAATAATGATATGCAAGACCTCTATACAATACACAATACAACGATATAAATTTCGGTAATACATAATACACAATGGAGGGTAAAATTAAGTAAAGATAATGATCTCATGACGAGATCATTTAGAACACGGGAGGATATATCAAATGCAGAGCGAAAACAACGAGGAGATCAAACGTAAAGATTGGGCCTTCAACTTAGCGGTTATCAATCAAGGAAAAACAGGGATAATCCTTCAAGGATACGCAAGGGTTTCCAGAGTTTATGCAATCAGACGCAGAGGTACTCAATCGCCAGAAGGCGCAATGACCATCAATCAACCAAGAGAAATCAATAGGGATAGATGTGTGGGTAGAAAATTCTGTCGCTCATCAGCCACGCACAGAAAAGCAGGGCGTTTAGATCCATAGATCTATTAACAATGAAGTGACGACCATAGATTAGGATCTTGGACGATTGCTCAGGCGTGGACTGATGAGTTAGGGATGAAGGAAAAAATATAAACCGCAAATCATCACAAATCAATAAAACCATAGGACGTTTATGACATGCACGGATCGAAAGACAAGGGAATCAATCAATAGTGAGCTTAAGGCTATGCAGAAAATCAGTCCTCAATTAAAATGCTAATTCAATCATTTTATTTACCCAATTAAACATACAGACTAAGAGCGTAAAGTATACTAATAATCTACCATGAAGAGATAAAGAAGCGTACCGTATCCCAAGTAGCCCGCTCTGAGTTGTTGTTCTGTATGCTCCATGTATCTCTTGCTTACCGACTGATGAGACTTCACCGATACCTCCGAGCCAATTCTATGGGGTACTCTTCTTCCCCCTTTGCCCCCCGAGTTGCAAAGGGGCCACACACACTAACTAGAGAACAACCATCTCCCAGCTCGCCTCGCAAGGCCAAGATACCACTCCTCACCGAGCTGGGTATCCAAACTCCCACAAGATAAGTCAATCAAGTTTAAAATTCTGCAGCATAATGTTACACATAATAGAGGAGATCCATCCTCCTCCTCCTCCCTCCTTTATATAGAATTTCTAAGTCAATTACTTTCCCAAAATCCCTTTTAATTTATTGTTAAATGATTTAATTCATAATAATATTTCCCATACATGTGTCACCCATCCCCTTCATTGCACCAAAAAACAATTTTCTTAATTAATTAATTACCCCTATTTCCCTCACCCACCTAAAATCATTCCTAGAATCACTCCTAGGTGTCCCCATACCCCCTTACAATTTTTAATGACTTTCCCCTTTACTAATTTACTAGTTGAGCTTAATTTAGAAAGTTCTTAAATGCTAGATACCTTACTAAGTTAGACTTTCTGCTTTTTCCTTGTGTTTCCCCTTTCTTTTTATGTTTCCCACTTTTTCCTAGTTTCCTAATTCTTTTAGATTTCCCTCTTTCTCTTTTTATTTGAAACTCAATTAGGTAGCTGTATAAAATTAACCTTTCCCCCTTTTTCTTTTTAATTAATAAATTTTAATTAGCGTAAGTGACAAAACAATTATTTCTCCCTTTTTAAATTTTATCCCGCAAATGATTTTTATAAATTAAAATAATTACTTACCCCCTTCTTGACACATGATTAATGATAATTATAATTTTTATTTATTTATTTTAATTTTTATATTTTCATACATATTTTTCTTCTAGCACAAGTTTCACCTAGACCTAGATTTAATTTTTCGAGGCTGGGCAACATTTTATTAGGGAAATTGTTTTAATTTTTTCTTATCATGTTATTCATCCTAAGGCCATATAGATTTATTCATTTATTATTTAACAATGCAACATTCCCTTTAGGGCGCACTAGGTGCTCCAAGGGTGCCGCTCGCCTCATTTTGTTTCCCTTGTGTGACATGCCCTTCAGGATGCACTATGTGCTCCAAGGGTACCACTCACATCTTGACTGACTTGGTAGACATCAAAAACCCTTAGATTCAATACTACACTAGGTGATCTTGTGGGAGACTAAGAGATTCTAAGGAATAAGGCCCCTTCCTTATTGCGTGCCCCTTAGAATCATCGTGAGCGACTATCGCAGTTTTCCCTCACGACATCGTGGGTCTTCTCGAACTAGGTAGTCGTTAACCTATAGTTTGAGCCATGACGAAAGTGCTAGTAGGTTGTGGCAAGGCTGCTGTCCACACCTCTCCCTCAACATATCTGGTAGTCGTGCGTGACCCCTCTACTCCACATGTGAGTCTGGTCGACAAGCTATTGTCAACCTGCATGATCAACGAATCATGTCATAAATATATCCATAATCATATCACATAATTAGATGTACAAATATCATATATACAACAAAAAAACCGCAATAGTCCACTCCCTGACTCGATCTAGAGTCGAGGTCCACAATCCTGCACACTCAGTAAAACCGAGTCAATAACATTTGTCTATGTCAATGCAGCAAAACAACATGTCATCAACCCATAACTCCTCATAATCAAAATCAAATGCTTAATAGTATAATAACTTGGATAACTTGCGAGCAAGTGTCCTCAACGAATAAGTTCGCTCAGTGTGTGCAAGAGCGGGATGTTACAGTTACATATTCGCAAGGAAAATTTTATTAAATGAAAGGTACTCGGGTTCAACTTTGAGAAACTCGCCCCTTGTTTATAAATCAATGAATAATAGATTTGAGTTGTATAAATTTGTTTTTTCTCGACGAACCTTCTAATGTCAGAAATATATTTAAATATTTTCTTTGGACACCTAACCACAACACTATCTTTTCATGTGTCTATCTCTTTGTATGTTATTGTTTTAATTCATTAAAAAGTTTGGAAGTTTATATATCTCCATACTCCACATATGATCGTTCCCTATCTACTGGATATAACATATCTACTAGTATACATAAATGACCTATAATGCTCTTCCCTTTTTGCTAGAATACGAATTTCATATATTGCATTTGTGAAAAAACATAAATTTGATAATCATGCACTAACATATACCACATGTAAAAGTAGACTCACTTTAGATAATGTAATGAATTCACTTATGTATTCTATTATTTTTGTAGTGATCCACGAAAAATGACAAGAATATATCTAGTAGAAAATACATATCTGTAACAATAAACTGAAAAGAAATAGAGGAACAACTAGTCAAGAAAACAAGGTTATCTTGTTCTAATGGAAATTTTGTACCTTAATACTAAGAAAGGGGATTTCTATACAATTTAACTGATCGTTGTTTTATTTATGTAATTTTACAAGAATTTCCCATTTGTCTACTTTAGGTGCTCATATTTACTCAATAGAAACTTAATTTCTGCATTTCTATAGAGATAACAATATATATATTTCCTATTTTTAATGCATAAATTCTTTCATGTATTCCATGACTGTAAGATATTTAGTGATTCAGGAGCATCTACGACTTCATCAAGTGAGCCAGCGCGTGGAGGAAAGAGCATACAACTGGACAGTGCCAGCACATATATTTTTGAATCCCTTTGAAGATTTGTTGCGCCGCCATTTAAATGAAGGCATTCAAAGTCGGGCGCACTTGTATCATGTTATAGATAGGAAGGTATTAAATAGTTTAATGCCGGTAGATAGGAATTAACTGTAGATTAGACAGTTTTAGCTTTCGAGAGGGAAAATGGAATATAGGCACCCTCCATGGTATCGTTGTATTATTCTGGATTCATTCTCATTCATACAGGAGCAAGGAAGAACAGAGCAGAGAGGTTGTGAAGAAACTCCATGTACAGATATTGAATTAATAGGAAGAGCCTTGATTCAATTCCATGGATGTGTTTGATCTCTGTGTGTTGTTGATATTATGCCTTTGCATGTTTGCTTCTTTTTATGCTTATCTTTTATATGTTGCATATGTGATTGCGTATCAGGTTCGGAACCTGAGAGAATGAGGAAATGAGTTCCAATTGTTTCTCTGTTTGAGCCAGGAGATTCCTGCATAGAGTGCAGTCGAATTCCTCCGCATAGAGTGCGTTGAGGAGGCTAAGTAGTTGAAGTTTTGTTCTCTTTTGCCCAGAGTCGTGTTGGGTCATTCGAACCATGCAGGTGAAGTGCAGGTCGGATTGAAGTCTCAGTAGCAAGTCTGAGGAAAGAAAGGCGGGGGTTATTGTGACTGTGGAAGCGCAGAACCAGGAAGACTTCAACACTTGGAAAGTTGTTGAAGGGAGAGCATAGATATCGTGCTCGAAGTTCTCTGAAGGAGTCAGAGGAACAAAGCTCAGGAGGTATAGTTCCTTGCAAGTATCGTGGGGATAGACCCAGGAGGAGCATGAACAGAATCAAGCTTGGGAGCTGAAGGATTCTCAAGAGGAACAAAATCGATGACTTGAAGTTGTTGGGAAGAGTCGCGAAATCCCGCAGACCGTCAGATCACGGAGGAGTTGCGAGGGGGTTAACTCGCAGGTGTATGAGAGAACCCATTGCCAGTGCATATCGACATATCGGGGTTGGCAAGTGCAAGGATTACATGCACGTCGAAATCGTGAGTTGTGATTTCTCGATTTAATCGGAGCCGTCGATCATAGGAGGGACAGGTGGCACGAGATCTTGAGGATTCGGGACTCGGTACTTCGGCGTTTTCGAAGTCGAAGGGAGCAGTGAAGAACAACGAAGTCCCAATTTGTGACAGGTCCCACGGAGACAGGGGGAGGACTACACTTGGCATCGCATATCGGCGTTCGGGGTTTTGAAAGGTGAGAGCATCGCGACTTTTCATCTGCCGATTTCCTGATACACGAGAGTGTTGACCATTGACATCGGGGATCGGGGGTCGAAGTTTCATACTGCACTGGAGCCGCGCACAAGGGTCGCGAATCCAAGAATCCCAATTTCCCGAACTCCGAAGGGGAAATCGCCAGAAGCTTACTGTGGGTAGTGGACTCCCGAGCGGGGTGGAAGAGTACTTTATAACTCTTCGGGCTAGTGTGTGTTAAGAAGGTCCTGGTGTACAGTGACTACTCACTGAGGGCAGGTTGCGAGCAAGTGGTATCAGAGCAGGAAGGGGATTTCTCTTTGTTTAGGTAGCAGAGCGAAGAAGAGACACCATGCCACCCAGAAGGGAGAGGGAGTCACCTGATCGTGAGGAAAGGGATGCCCGAAGAAGGGGTAGGCCAGCAGGTAATCCAGAAATGGAGCGTCAAATCCGAGATCTCAGGGAGAGACTCGAAGAGATGGAGACCACCCAGAGGCATGGAGCTGGTACAGCAGAGTTCAGCGATCCCGAGATTGAAGAGGAAGCTGGACACGACACCGAAGAGGTCACAGCAGAGGATGCCTCGACAGAGAGGTTGATCCGAGCCATTTCGAGGATGAGCTCGAAGACAAAGATGGACATTCCCGTCTATGAGGGGAGTCTAAATGCTGAGGATTTGCTCGATTGGATCCGAGCACTCGACACCTACTTCAATTATGAGGACATCGAAGAGGAAAACAAGGTAAGGCATGCCGTCATGAAGCTGAAGGGACATGCAGCCTTATGGTGGGACGAGCTGCAGGAAGACAGGCGTTCCAAAGGCAAACATAAGATCAAAAGCTGGGATCGGATGATCGCCAAGATGAAGGCAAAGTTCATTCTGATGGACTACCGGATCACTCTGTTCAGGCGCATGCAGAACCTAAGAGAGAAGTTGATGACGGTGAAGGAATACACCGAATAATTCTACAGGCTCAACATCCGAGCTGGTCACCGAGAGAGTGATGACGAGAAGGTGGAGAGGTATCTGAATGGTCTCAGGTATGACATTCAGGACGAGCTGAGCATGTTGACCATCCAAACAGTTGAGGATGCGTACCAGATGGCTCTGGAAGCAGAAGAAAAGCTGAGCCGCAATCAGGGACAGCGAGGGCAAGGCAGGAGCCAGCCGAGAGGCAAAGTTGTTGCCCAAGAAAGAACACAGAAGCCCAAGGAGGATTGGAAGAAGCCTCAGGGAAAAGTTGAAAGAGGTGGAACCTCATAGCAGAGGCAGCAAATCTCTGAGCTGAGGAGGCAGCAAGATGATCAACAAGGAGGATATGCTGACGCAAATACGTTTCCTCGTACCCGAGGTAGAGGAAGAGGCCGTGGAGGAGTGATCACATGTTTTACATGTGGGAAAGACGGTCATAAAGCTGTTGATTGTCCAGATAGGAAGACAGACAGAGGAAAATTTCACATCACTGAGGCACAGCAGGGGCGTGATGTTGAGAGCGAGGATGCGAACAGCGGGAGATCGCTTGGGATTCACAAAATTCTTTTGGCACCTGAGAAAGAGGTGGACAGCTCAGTGCAACGGAGTAGACTGTTCAGAATAGCTTGTACAACCAAGGACAGAAAGTGCAAGGTCATAGTGGACAGTGGAAGCACTGATAATATCGTTTCGACCAAGATGGTGGAGTAGCTGGAGCTAGATAAAACTAAGCACCCGAGCCCATATAAAGTCTCGTGGTTACAGAAAGGACACCGGGTAAGTGTCACTAAACAGTGCTTAGTTAAATTTAAAATTGGGAATTATCATGATGAGATTCTGTGTGATGTCATTCCCATGGATGTTTGTCATGTATTATTGGGAAGACCATGGCAGTATGATAGGAATGTGGTTCATGACGGGAGGATTAACACTTACACCTTAGAAAAGGATGGGAGAACACACAAATTGCTCCCAATAAAAGATAAAGAGGTAAAGCCAGAAGTTAACAGCACGATACTTCTCATGAGTGGGAAGGAACTTCTCACAGAGCTGGAGAAGGATGAGGATCCACAATTCTTTGTGGTCAGGAAGCTGAGGGTTGTCCTGACAAGCACAAGGGTGGACGACTTGCCAGAGGAGATTCAGGAACTGCTTGGAGATTTCAATGATATCATCATGGACGAACTACCTCGTTCGTTTCCACCGATGCGGAGTGTGAGTCACCACATTGACCTCATACCTGGAGCAAGTTTGCCAAATAAGGCAGCGTACAGGTTGACACCTCAGGAGAACGAGGAGGTCAAAAGGCAGGTTCAGGATCTGCAGGACAAGGGACTAGTGAGAGAGAGTCTGAGTCCATGTGTTGTTCCGACAGTACTGAGTCTGAAGAAGGATGGGGGCTGGAGAATGTGCACAGACTCCAGGGCGATTAATAAAATCACCATCAGGTACAGGTTTCCACTGCCAAGGATGGACGACTTGATGGATGGCCTGAGCGGGGCAAATTACTTTTCCAAGATAGACCTCAACAATGGATATCATCAGATCCGAATGAGAGAGGGAGATGAATGGAAGACAGCATTCAAGACAAATGAGGGTTTGTACGAATGGCTGGTCATGCCGTTTGGTTTGACAAATGCGCCAAGCATGTTCATGAGGCTGATGAATGAAGTCCTGCGAGAATTCATTGGCAAATTTGTAGTCGTATACTTGGACGACATACTAATTTTCAGTAAGACTAGAGCTGAACACTTGAGGCATTTGGCCATTGTGATGAGAAGGCTATAGCAGGAGAGGCTGTTGATTAATTTGAAGAAGTGTTCCTTCATGCAGACAGAACTCATTTATTTGGGTTTTGTAATCTCGGCAAATGAATTGAAGATGGATCCTGAGAAGGTTGAAGTAATCAAGAAATGGCCATCGCCGAGGAACGTTTTTGAGGTAAGGAAATTTCATGGTTTGGCAAGCTTCTACAAAAAATTTATTCGGAGTTTTAGTGGAATTAGTGTCGCCATGATGGATACTGTGAGAAAGAGGCATAAAGTTTTTCAGTGGACAGCCGAGGCTGAGAAGAGCTTCAATCTGTTGAAGCGGAAGATTACTGAGCATCCTATTCTGGTGCTGCCGAATTTTCAGAAGACCTTCTAGGTGAAGTGTGATGCTAGTGGATATGCTGTTGGAGGGGTCTTGAGTCAGGATGACAGACCTGTAGCATATTACAGTGAGAAGCTGAATGATGCAAAGCTGAAGTACTCCACATATGATAAGGAGTTCTATGCCATCATACAGGCATTGAAAAATTGGAGGCATTACTTGATACCCAAGGAATTCGTTTTATACAGCGATAATCATGCGTTGCATTTTGTGAGTCAGCAGGAGAAGTTGAACTAGAAGCATGCGATGTGGGTGGAATACATGCAGAATTTCACATTCATGATAAAGCACATTTCGGGGACTGCGAACAAGGTAGCTGACTCTTTGAACAGGAAGTGCTTGTTGCTGCAGGAATTCAGGGTCAAGACCTTGGGTTTTGAAAACTTGAAGGATATGTATGCAGGTGATGCGGATTTTTCAGAGGCATACAAGGCAGCCGAGAACCCATTTCTCAGGGATAGGATTCCATGGATAGACTACCTGATCTAGGATGTATTGCTATTTCGGGGCAATCAATTGTGCATTCCAGATTGCTCTATGAGAGAGAATTTGGTGAAGGAAAAGCACAGTGGAGGCTTAGCAGGTCATTTCGGGCATGACAAAACATTCGCCAAGATGAGCGAATCATATTATTGGCTGGGCATGCATGCAGATGTTAAAATATTTGTTGACAGGTGTCGAATTTATCAACATGCAAAAGGCCGAAAGCAGAACACAGGGCTCTATCAGCCATTGCCCATACCTGAAAGGCCATGGGAGGCGATCAGTATGGATTTTGTGTTGGGTTTACCGAGAACTTAGCGAGGAGTTGATTCCATTTTTGTAGTGGTGGACAGGTTTTCAAAGATGGCACATTTCATTCCATGTCATAAGACCAGCGATGCGACCCACATCTCAAATTTGTTTTTCAAAGAGATTGTGTGATTGCATGGATTGCCGAGAAGCATAGTTTCAGATCGGGATACAAAGTTCATAGGTCATTTTTAGAGGACGCTATGGAAGAAGCTGGGGACTGAGTTAGCATTCAGCTCTGCTTACCATCTGCAGACAGATGGGCAGACAGAAGTGGTCAACAGAAGCTTAGGGGATCTGTTGAGAGGCCTAGTGACCGAGCATCACAGCAGTTGGGATCAGATCCTACCANGAATTTGCGTACAATGATTCGGTGAATCGAAGTACAGGTAAGATCTCGTTTCAAATTTTGTATGGGACGCAGTCGAGAGGAGTGTCTGAGCTCAGGGAGCCAGAACGGGCTGAAACTAGCAGCGCGAGGGCTGAAGAATTCGCTGAGGCGATGCAGGAACTTCACACGCAGGTGAAGCAGCGACTACAGAAGGTGAATCAGGAGTACAAGCGCAGGGATGATCAGAGGAAGAGGCAGCTTCAGTTTGAAGTTGGAGACATGGTTCTGGCACACCTGAGGAAAGAAAGGTTTCCAAGGGGAACATATAACAAGCTCAAGATGAAGAAAATCGGGCCATGCAAAGTCCTGAAGAAGTTCGGGGAGAACGCATACGAGCTTGAGATGCCAGAGGGCATTGGGATATCTCAGATATTCAACAATTCGGATTTATACCCATACAGGGCTAATGAAGCAGACAATGGAACTGAGGAACCAGTGGTCCAGTGGGAGAAGCAATTACCAGTTGCGCAAAAGCCTAAGATGGAGTGCATACTGGACAAGAGAGTTGGAAGGAAGACCAGGAGAAAGAAATATTTTGAGTACCTGGTAAAATGGAAGAACCACCCAGTGGAGGATGCTGGCTGGGAGACAGAGGCAGTTATACAAAGGCATGGGCAGACCATGCAGGAGCTCATGGACAGGAGCCCATGAAATATTTTGAGCCGAGGAGTATGATGCAGGAGCATCTACGACTTCATCAAGTGAGCCAGCGCGTGGAGGAAAGAGCATACAGCTGGACAGTGCCAGCACATATATTTTTGAATCCCTTTGAAGATTTGTTGTGCCGCCATTTAAATGAAAGCATTCAAAGCCAGGCGCACTTGTATCATGTTATAGATAGGAAGGCATTAAATAGTTTAATGCTGGTAGATAGGAATTAACTGTAGATTAGACAGTTTTAGATTTTGAGAGGGAAAACGGAATATAGGCACCCTTCGTGGTATTGTTGTATTATTTTGGATTCATTCTCATTCATACAGGAGCAAGGAAGAACAAAGCAGAGAGCTTGTGAAGAAACTCCATGTACAGATATTGAATTAATAGGAAGAGCCTTGATTTAATTCCATGGATGTGTTTGATCTCTGTGTGTTGTTGATATTATGACTTTGCATGTTTTCTTCTTTTTATGCTTATCTTTTATATGTTGCATATGTGATTGCGTATCAGGTTCGGAACCTGAGAGAATGAGGAAATGAGTTCCAATTGTTTCTCTGTTTGAGCCAGGAGATTCCTGCATAGAGTGCAGTCGAATTCCTCCGCATAGAGTGCGTTGAGGAGGCTAAGCAGTTGAACTTTTGTTCTCTTTTGCCCAGAGTCGTGTTGGGTCATTCGAACCATGCAGGTGAAGTGTAGGTCAGATTGAAGTCTCAGTAGCAAGTCTGAGGAAAGAAAGGCCGGGGTTGCTGTGACTGTGGAAGCGCAGAACCAGGAAGACTTCAACACTTGGAAAGTTGTTGAAGGGAGAGCACAGATATCATGCTCGAAGTTCTCTGAAGGAGTCAGAGGAACAAAGCTCAGGAGGGATATTTCCTTGCAAGTATCGTGGGGATAGACCCAGGAGGAGCATGAACAGAATCAAGCTTGGGAGCCGGAGGATTCTCAAGAGGAACATAATCAACGACTTGAAGTTGTTGGGAAGAGTCGTGAAATCCCGCAGACCGTCGGATCACGGAGGAGTTGCGAGGGAGTTAACTCACAGGTGTATGAGAGAACCTATTGCCAGTGCATATCGTCATATCAGGGTTGGCGAGTGCAAGGATTACATGCACGTCGAAATCGTGAGTCGCGATTTCCCGATTTAATCGGAGCCGTCAATCATAGGAGGGACAGGTGGCACGAGATCCCGAGGATTCGGGACTCGGTACTTCGGTGTTTTTGAAGTCGAAGGGAGCAATGGAGAACAACAAAGTCCCGATTTGCAATGGGTCCCACAGAGACAGGGGGAGGACTACACGTGGCATCGCATATTGGCGTTCAGGGTTTTGAAAGGTGAGAGCATCGCGGCTTTTCATCTGCCAATTTCCTGATAGGGAAATCCCCGATACACGAGAGCATTGACCGTTGACATCGGGGATCGGGGGTCAGAGTTTCATACTGCACTAGAGGCGCGCACAAGGGTCGTGAATCCACGAATCCCGATTTCCCGAACTTCGAAGGGGAAATCACCAGAAGCTTACTGTGGGTAGTGGACTCCCGAGCGGGGTGGAAGAGTACTTTATAACTCTTCGAGCCAGTGTGTGTTAAGAAGGTCCTGGTGTACAGCGACTGCTCGTTGAGGGGCAGGTTGCGAGCATTTAGGAACTATACTACAGTTGCATGGAGGTTTCAAGAGTTTAATTTTTATGGGATTATATAGAGTGTATTAAAATCCTCTTTCTCGTGATTTAGAAATAAAATGAATAATTCCATATTATGAGATCCATGAGTAATGAAAGTAATTATTTTAACTAATGTAGTATAAATACATCTATATAGCTATGATTATGTATCTAACATACAAATCAATGATTGAACATGAGTAGGAATTGGTTAAAGAAAATACATATGTGTAAGTGAAAATAGAAACAAATGGAACTACCACATTCCACCCCACCGTATATGCCGAACAACCAAGATTACTTGTTATGATCAGCCCCTATCCGGACCAAGACTCCATAAGGGAGAACTGAGCTCCAATCCTTAACCAAAAGTACCTCTGAACAACTCATAAAGTTATTTTTCTAACATAGATGTGCTAACAAAAAAAAAAATCATTTTCCAAAACATACTAAGCAACATCCTGCCTCCCACATATGTTGTATATATCCTATTTTTATTTTCCTAGGACTTTTCTTTAATCCATTTCCCTCAATGGAAATTCGTAGCTTTATACATCCTTGATTTTTAGGGGTTTACAGTGATATAAATCCACCTATGAAACTTGTTAAAATCATCTTTGAGTAATCTCAAACATGTTCCTCACTCATGGAGTCATAGTCAAGTATTTTTAACATGGTTGTTCCACTTGTTTACTGCATTAAATATATTAAAAATTTATGTCTCATACCTCTCTCCATCAAAGAAGACAGTCGAAAAGTCAAACTCTTTCTCAATAGTCACAAATACAATAATTAAATGTCTTAATAATATCAAGCACGAATTTCCATAAACGACAATTTATTTAAGAAAATAAAATTAAATATCTTAATTCTTGAGGGTATTACATCCTCTCCCCCTTAAATATAACACCGTCCTTAGTGTTGTTCTTTCATTCAATTCATCACTTGGAACAGAGTTGGATATGATTCCATCATTTCATCTTCAAGATCCCAAGTAGCCTCCTCAATGCTAAAGTGCTTCCTTTGCACCTTTACATGGGCGATGGATCTGTTCCCAAGCATTTTTTTATTTCTTGTCCATACTGCATAAGGGCTCCTCTTGGAAATCTCCTTCTCATTCCACTTGCACCATGTTCCAATAAATTATGTGAGTAGGATCATGAATATATGTTTTTAATAATGAAACATGCAAAACATTATGAATTTTTAAATTTGTAGAGGGCTCTAGTTAGTATGCCACTAGTCCAATTCGAGTTAATACTTAGAATGGACCATGAAAAATTGGTGCCAACTTGGAACAATTCCCTACATTTAATGAACTTCTTCTTGATTTAACTTTAAGGAACACATTTTCTCCAACATTAAATTCCTCATGTTGTCTTTTTTTATCTACATATACTTTTTATCAATATTGCACAAGCTTTAAATTCTGTTGCACATGTTTGACCATTTGTTCCATTTCTTAAATCATTTATGGTCCAACCATGATTATGTCAAACATATTATCCTAACTGATCGGATTTGTACATTTTCTTCAATATAAAAAATCGAAGGGACTCATTCTTGTCGATGTTTGATAACCATTATTATATGTGAATTCAACTAAGTGTAGGTACTCTTCCCACTTAGTCGGATTCGTTCTTACGTACGTTCGTAAAATATCTTGAATAATATGATTTGTACATTTCTTTTGTCGATATGTTTGTGGATGATAACTTGTACTGAAATTCATATTAGTTCCCAAACCTACAAATAATTCTTTCCAAAAAATTGATGTAAATTTGACATCTTTATCTGAAATCACCATTTTAGGAATTCCATGCAATCTAAATATTTGTTTCATAAAAAAATAAGTGATATTAATCGCTTTGTAGGTAGATTTCACAGGTATCAAGTGAGAAAACTTACTCAATTTATCAAATACTACCATGATCGAATAATTTTGTCCTTGAGTTTTGGGCAAACTTGTAATGAATCCATTGAAATAATTTCCCATTTCCATTCTGGTAGAGGTAAAGGTTGTAATAAACTTACTATATGTTGATGTTCAACCTTTACCTATTGAAAATATAAGCATTTAGATAAGTATTGAGTTGTTTCAAATTTCATATTAGGACAATAAAATTGTTTTCTTAGGGATGTTATCATTTTATGATATCATGGATAACCAGAATAGGGATTTTTATGCAACCCATTAAGGATTATTAACTTCAAATCAACATAATTTGGTACATAAATTATGTTTTTGAACTTTAATAGGCCATTTCTGTCAATACTAAAATCTATACTATTTAAATTCCCTTCATTTTTCTGCAAATGATATAATTTTTTTATGTATTCTACATGATTTGTAGTTCTCGATTTAATTATGTCTTCAATATCACTTTTTGTTTTGCTGAAAATGACTTCATATAATTCATTAGTTCTTCGACATAGTGCATCTACGACTTTATTTTCCTTTCCTTTGATGTGTCAAACTTCGAAATCGAACTCTCTTAGAAAGTCTAACCACCTTTCCTACCGTTCATTGATATCTTGTTGAGTAAATAGATGTTTCACACCACTCTTATTTGTTAATAATAAAAAAAATCGTCCCATTAAATAATTCCACCACCCTCTTAATGCATGAATTACAGCTGCTAATTCGAGATCGGGAGTAGGTAGTTACTTTCATGTTCTTTTAATTTGTGAGATTCATAAGAAATTGTGTGTCCTTCTTGTGCCAATACTCCACCTAATCCTTCTTTACTTGCATATACACAAACTGTGAAATATTTATAAGGGTCAACCACTTTAAAGATTGGTGTCGTAGTTAGTAGCTTTTAATTTATCAAAACTGTCCTCATACTTTTGAGACCAAATATTTTTTTTTCCATTTTTCTATAGTAATGTAATAGGGTAGGTAATTTAGGAATATCCTTCGATAAACCTTCGGTAATAACCAGTAATCCCCATGAATGATCGTATGTTCTCTACATTCTTAGGTATCAAACATTCCATAATAGACTTAATATTTTTAGGGTCTACTGCAATACCATCCTGTGATATTACATGCCCTAAATATTGTATCTATCATTGAGAAAAGTCACATTTTTCAAACTTAGCGTATAATTTATGCTCTCTTAGAGTCTGTAGTATTGTTTTCAAATGTTGTTCTTGTTCTTCCTCAGACTTTGAATGGATTAATGTATCATAAATAAATATCAATATGAATCTATCCAAGTATTGACTAAATATACTATTCATTAAACACATAAAGGTTGTTGGTGTGTTAGTACATCCAAATGAGATTACTACAAATTCATAATATCCATAGTGTGTCCCAAAAGTTGTTTTAATTATGTATTCATCTTTTATTGTGATTTGATGATACCCAAATCTTTGATCCAATTTAGAGAATATTTTCGCTCCTCCAACCTCATCAAATAAATAATTAATCCTGAGTACAGGGTACTTTTTTCTAATCATCATTTTATTCAATTAAGGATAGTCGATGCAAAATATTAGTGTTTGATATTTCTTTTTGACAAATAATAATGGTTCTCCTAATGGCTAGACACTTGTTCTAATGTAACCTTTATCTAATAGTTCATGTAGTTGAAATTTTAATTATGTTAACTCATGGATACTCATCCTGTAAGGTTCCTTTGACACTAGTGAGAATCTAGGTAGTATATCAATAAATAAATCTATTTCTCTCCTGAAGGTTCATTATGGTATTTCTTCTATGAATACATCCTCAAATCCACAAAGAACCGCAAATTCTTCTAAACTTGGTTTGATTTCTTTCTCTAGGAGATTTGTTACTTTGATAACATATATTTTGTAGCCTTTACTAATGCACTTTTTAAATTGCATTGGTGATATTTGTCTAATAGAAACTGGTTTACTAATTCATTGCAATGTTCTTGATATTATGTTTTCATCTTGGTATACAAATGATTTTTCATAAAAGTTCAATACAAATTTATCCTTTTCTAATTAGTCCATTCCGATAAGTATGTCATATGATCCTAAAGGTAATACATTCAAGTTTATCTTTATATCCTGACAACTTATTTTCAACTCACAACCAGGAATGATTTATCTTACCTTTCTTTTTGTGCTTGTTGCTAATTCTACTAACCAATATTTAGTATTCTTTAATTTATTCAGTTTGTTTGAATCTAACAAAGTTGGGGTAACATAACCTAAACTACCTCCTGGGTAAATTAAAATAGATACTTTGTTGTTATGAATTTTACCTTCAATCTCCACAATAGTGGATTGATGATCTTCTTTCTTTCCATCCAAATTTGTGTTGATTCTATGAATACTTTTTCCAATATCTCCAATTGTCGAAGCTTCTTATATGCTATTAATAATTTTGTTTGCAACATCCTATAGGGACAGTTTCTCAAAAAACGTGATTCGCCACATAGCCAACATTTCAATGGTTCTATAGGATTACAATTAGTTTTCTTGAATCCCAAGTTAAACAACTTGCTTCCTTGTACTTGAGGAACGTTTCTATGGGATTTATGTTCTTAATGTCCTTTCGACATGTTCTGAAATGGGGACGGTTTGAAACCATTTTTCCTTTGATTTATCTTCTCTTGATTTTTTCTCTCCATGCTTTTGGATTTTCAAATCGTTGTTTGTACTGATCATAGCATATTCTTTCTCTTTCTTATTACTTCATTCAAAAGTTTTGGGTTATAAAACTCTATTATTTCCTTGTATGATTGACGTAAACAACTTAGAAACCTTTCAACTTTTACCTTTTCTTCTTTTATATAAGGTAAAAATATCAATAGTTCGAAACATTTAGTAATTATTTCCTCCATAGACATCTTTCCCGACTTCATCTCATATAAATCTTTGGTTTTTATCTCATAATAACTTTGAGATCAGTCTTGTTTCTTAAATTATTTCTTAAAATCTACCCATTCCATTTTCTTTTCCTTTAATCCTTTGGCTAGTTTTAATTCCTGCCACCATATACTAGCTTCATATTATTAGAGTAATTGTAAATATGGATGTAATGTTCCCAATTTTCCCCTTAAGAGGCATTTAGTGTTACTGTATGAAAGTGACCTTATAAAGGCACTTAAATAAAAATAAAGTGAAATTAGTCACTTAATAAAATAAAGAGGGGAAAAGTAGTTACACTAAAGAGACCCAACGAAGGGTTAGAAGAGGAGGAGAGGAGAGCCTTTTGGGATCTATCATTCAGTTTATGAAAATATTGTATTGGGCTCTTGTGAGCATGAGGGTTTCAAAACCCTAGTTTACTCGGTTTCGCGAGTGAAACCATCTGGCCTAGCTGATATTGGAGAAGATCCTACAGATCTTTCATTTGTACTTCACCATTTATGGATTTAATGAAGAAATTTGCTGGTTATTTCTATGTTTATCGATTTTGATGCTAAATTTCTATTTAAATTGAATTTGGGATATTTCAGTGGTATCAAAGAATGATCTTGGCCAGCTGTGGGAAACATTGTTGAATAATCATTTTGAGAATTTGTTTTGGAGAAGGTTGCGAGCTTGAGGCGAGGGTTTCAAAGCCCATGGGAAGAAGATTCAGTTTTGGGGTTGAAACAATACCTCCCTAGCTGAAGACAGGAGAAGCCATCCAGGATTTTCATTCGCACATAACAAGCATTGGATCTGAGGTGCTTAATCTGAGATTGGGTTTGTTTTGCATTTGGAGGAGAGGTCGAAATTTTGTTGCTTGGGTGGACCGGTTTGGCGTTTTCTCTTGCAGAGGGCGCATCTCTTCTTCCTTGTTGCGTGTGGCCATTGGTGGCTGAGATCTACATTTCCTAGGGTCGTGTGGTTGGCTGGGCGCATCCAAGGGCACGTTTCTTTGTTGGCCGAGTTCCCTTAGTGGCAGCGCATTTTTCTTTAGGCAATTCATGCCTCTTTGTCCACGAGTTAGATACTCTCTTGTGGCTGCGTGGAGGGTCGTGTGGTTGGTTGGGCGCATCCAAGGGCACGTTTCTTTGTTGGCCGTGTTCCCTTAGGGGCAGCGTGTTTTTCTTTGGGCAAATCATGCCCCTTTGTCCACGAGTTAGATACTCTCTTGTGGCTGCGTGGAGGGTCGTGTGGCTTGGCTGGGCGGATTCAAGAGTAGACCATCTCTACAGGCCAAGTTCTGGTGGTGACTGCGTGTTCATCCTTTGTGCAAATCGTGTCTCACTTGACCACGAGTTAGACATTCTATTGTGGCTGCATGGAGATAGTAAATTGAAGTGGTTGCTGGTTGCTCTTATTGGAGGGTCGTGCATTCAATTGAGAGGCAATTGAGCGCAGAGTTGGGTCTGCTATCTCATCAAATTGGAGGTGTTGTTACAATCCATCCCTTTAGCAATACGTATGGTAGCTTTGATCCCTTTCTCAGGGTTGTGCGTGTAATCTGAGGTCGTGCTCTTCATTCCTCACTCATTCACTTTCATTGTGAGAGGTAAATACACCTCTAATTTACTATTATTGCTTCAGCCATTTATTTGAACAAAAGATAGCCCAGATTTGATGATTCGTGTCTCTTGAAATGTGTATAATTGGCTATTACTTTAATGGGTTTTGTCTCAAATTTAAATGACACATTGGGCATGCAATTGGGGAGTCATAAGGGATTGTAAAACCAATAGACAGTCAACAAAATCACTATACACATTGTTTTCCAACTCAATCTACACCTATAACCATAAACTTAGCAGCACACAAACTGTTTGATGAAAGTCCAACATCAAAATTTGAAGGTTTTTCATCACTTTTACAATGTCATCTACAGCAAACTAATACTATAGCTCTTTAAAAGAGGATGGAGATAGATTCAGAGCTATGGGCTGAAATTTCGAGGAGGCTAGCAGCAACTAAGAACATGCATTACCACTACCAAGAGTATCTAGCTGAAATATCCCAAATTCAATTTGAACAGAAATTTAGCAGCAAAATCGATAAACATAGAAATAACCAGCAAATTTCTTCATTAAATCCATAAACGGTGAAGTACAAATGAAAGATCTGTAGGATCTTCTCTAATATCAGCTAGGCCAGATGGTTTCACTGGCGAAATCGAGTAAACTAGGGTTTTGAAACCCTCATGCTCACAAGAGCCCAATACAATATTTTCATAAACTGAATGATAGATCCCAAAAGGCTCTCCTCTCCTCCTCTTATAACCCTTCGTTGGGTTTCTTTAGTGTAACTACTTTTCCCCTCTTTATTTTATTAAGTGACTAATTTCACTTTATTTTTATTTAAGTCCCTTTATAAGGTCACTTTCATACAATAACACTAAATGCCTCTCAAGGGGAAAATTGGGAACATTACAAATCCTC
>JASDQU010102497.1:101601-132380 GCA_032191745.1 Picea mariana
TTAACAGATGGAACCTGATTATAACGAACAATGCGGCACTCCAGAAAGATGCACGATACAAAATTACCAGAAATGAGCTGGCACGCCCCAACAGAAACCACCAACTTTAATAACCTAGAAAGATTGGAAGGGTAAAGGATTTTAGGCTGCTTGGGCAGATAACATACGGCCCACGGGTTCTTGTTTTATCAGGGACCGCAACGTCTCCATTATTAATAACATCGCTGCTGGACTGGAAATAATTTTAGTTTAAAATGCACGTAAATTGGTACGAATACTAGTTTTTAACTCCATGTCATGAATACGAAATATCATAACGGAAAGGAAAGGAGTTCTTCTCTCACAGTTAGGAAAGGACATAACGGAAAAAATAATGGAGCGATTCTGCGTTTGGTGGGTACTCTGAAACATGAATCACGTTCTTCGTACGTAAACTGGTGTAAGATGGGGACGTTATGTTACTCAATAACCCGACCTATCTCGTGATATCCCGTGAATTCGGTCGGTTTGCCCGCTGTTGATAAGGATCCTTTTATTATTTAGACTGTATTCGTTGAAACTGGACATAATCATTTGAAGGGCCGCTTTGATGAGAAACAATGGCAAGTAAATGTGGTTTATTGTCGTTGTAATGAATATCGAGAAAACCTTATCCAATATACATTTAGCCTTCTGAATCGTATGCTTGATCAATGTTTCTATATCTTTGGAATTGAAAAAAAAATTCCATTGAATCCACTCAAATTTGCCAAATTCATATTCTAGAGGAGTAGATACCAACAGCCTTTTTTTTTGGGGGGGGCTTTCTTTTATGAAGTATATACATTGTAGTTCTTGTAACACGGTTACGAGCAACTCTGCGCTCACATATATGTTATGTGAAGAAACATACCCTTATGACAACGATAACAAAATGAAAATCCGGTAATTGATGGGATAAGAGGGTTCTTTGTACTGTAAAAAGACGTTATTGCCACGCTCATTAATGCTGGTGAAGTATTTCCTTGATTAACTATGTTAAGGAATTTGTTCCGATATCCAAAGGGTCCATCATCAACGATAGTTAATGCAGAAATTATTTAATAGCAGTAACAATCATACTAAAAGTGGTTGATATAAGTATATCAACTAATTTTATTTAAATGTGGTTGTTAAATCTTCTTTTAACAACTCAAATTATAAATTTGAATATATATATATATATATATATATATATATATTAAAAAATTTCAATCTTTTACAACATAAAATATATTTACAATTGAGATACATTAAAATTAAATTAATCTAAACTAAATATAAACAAACCCAATACTAATACTAATGACCTTCTTTAATTTAAATGAGGGTAGGGATATTATATAAAGCTAAGAGAGAACGATTCAACTACATTTATTGTGCTTTTAATGAAATTATTGAACTAACATTTCAATCTTTTACAACATAAAATATATTTACAATTGAGATACATTAAAATTAAATTAATCTTAACTAAATATAAACAACCCCAATACGAATACTAATGACCTTCTTTAATTTAAATGAGGGTAGGGATATTATATAAAGCTAAGAGAGAACGATTCAACTACATTTATTGTGCTTTTAATGAAATTTTTGAACTAAAAGTAAAATCAATGGGATCAAGAAAGGTTATATTTATGTGAGGAAATTTGGTAAGAAGAATAAAAAGCCATTAAGTCGTCATTCAGGACTAGTTAAGTATGTTGAGTGACTTTGAAATAGTGGAGATTAGTTGTGATTTAGATCCTATTTGTTAGAGATTAGTTTCAACCGTCTAAACCAAATATCATCTTATATAATGTACTTTTCAATTGATTTAATAAAAGTAATGTACGGCTTTGTTTTGATGGCCTTAAGGTGCTACCTCACCTGAGAGCAACCAATTTATTTCTTTCTTTCTATTTTCAGATTGGTATCAGAGCTAAAGTTGGTGTGTTGTCTATGAAAGGAAGAGAATGAGTTGAAGTTTATTTGGATGCTCAAAGGCAAATGAAAATAAACTCGAGGATTTTCAGCCACGTGTGCATTGAGGAGAAGGGTCCAACCGTGAGGTGGAGGGGCGTTCTTAATTTGCCCATTTGTAGAAAAAGATAGAAGAGGTGGAAAAAAGCTCTCTGAGCAAGAGATCATGCAACAACGGTTCTCTGAGCAAGAAGAGGTTGGGCGAGTGTAGAGGTGTTTGCTAGTTTGTGGAGCCGTGAAGTTACAGAGCCAGCGTGATTATAGAACAACAAGACACATCCCAAATATTTGGATAATCGATAAATCCATGTGAATGATCTTCAAATGCATGTAGGTGCATGTTTTTTTATGACAATTTAAAAAAAAAAACCAGATATCTCCACTCGTCTTTTATGTGAATTGATAGAGGTATATATATTTTGAAAAAGATATATGTATTTAAAGTTTAAAACGGAGGGTCAAATTTATTTTGGAAGAGATATATTTATATCTTTTTTAAATATATGATTAAAAGATTGTTTAAGAGAAAGTCCACACGAGATTGCTCCTCTGTAAAGGAGATAGGTATTGGCCACCTACTTCCGTCTAGATTTCAAGAGGAGCCAACACTAGATCGTTGCTCTGTGAAGGAGAGAGTTGATCTGATCACTAGAAGCCGGAGGAGGATTTTTGTTGTGTGAAGGAACCCGTCCGGCGTGGAGAGGCATGAAGGAACCCATCCTTTTCCAATATTTTTGGAATGAAGCCATTGGTGTTTTTGTTGTCGATGCCTCTATTTTGGTTTTGAGAGGCCGCACCACTTTCTCTACTAGTTTCCATTCTTGTCACATGATTGCTGCTTTGAAGAGGAATTTGCTGTGTGAAGGAGTTTGCAGAGATGGTGGAAAATCCACTCATTGAAACTTATCTCATTGAAGCCAATAAATTGGATGACTCGAAATTCGTCAATTGGAAATTCAAAATGAAGACCATGATGGAAGGTTATGGTGTATGGACGATCGCGAAAGGAGATGAAGCGTGACCCGATGTGTCTGCAGGTGCAACAGCCGAAACAATCCAAGATTGGGATAATAGGGAGAACAAAGCCAAGGTATTACTACGAATGTTTGTGAAAGATAATAGAATTTCTCACATTAGAGATGTTAATACTTCTAAAGAAACTTGGAAATCACTTAAAGATTTGTATGAGACTAATAATAGAAATCGCATTTTTTTTTTTCTAAAAAGTAAATTGCTAAGTATTAAAATGGATATAAATGAGTCTATTAGTACGTTTCTTGGGCGAATTAAAGACATGAAAGATAAATTGGGAGATATAGAAGAAAACGTGTCAAACACTGATCTTATCAAAATTTCCCTAAATGAAATGCTAGAGGAGTATCAAATGTTTATACTAGGCCTTGCAACAAGAGAGAAAGCTCCTACCTATTCTTTTAAGGAATTGACATGTATATTGTTGCAAAAAGAAGAGAGGCACACAAATTCAGAGCCGAATTTAAAGCATCAGAATTCAGACTTAGCACTACGGAAAAAGAAGAGATTCCCTAAATGGAAACCAGGAGAAGGAGGTAGAGGACGAAATTCATTTCAGAGGAAGTCTTTTTCAAAGCCAAATCAAGGTATGTCATCTGATAGAAATGAACCTAAGTGTTTCTATTGTGGTAGGACTAGACATCTTTCCAAAGAATGATCTAAGAAGAAAAATGATGAGGCTAGGCATAAAATTAGAAAACATTCAGGATACTTTGCAGAAGAAACCCCAAATTTTGATTTAAAAGATCTTATACTATTTTTGTCTAATGTTGCATTGTTTGTTGAAACTGATGATATTGATGCATGGTTTGTGGATTCTCGAGCTTCAATTCACATAACATGTAACAAGAATTGGTATATAAACTTTAAAGAAACACAAAATGGTGCCCATATTTATCGTGGAGACGATCATTCTTATCAGATCAATGGATATGGAGATATTCCAGTAACACTGTCGAATGGAACTGTTAGATACATTCACAATGTTGAGTATGTACCTGGGATAAAAAAACAACTTTATTTTTGTGTCCATAATTAAAGATCAAAATTTGAAGGTCGAATTCTTCAAGACACATTGTATAGTGAAGGACTTGCAAGATCATTACAGAACTATTGCCTCAAGAGTCAAAGTTGGAGTTCTGTACAAAATTGATGCCACTAGCTAGAATTATCAAGCATTGACTTCTGCAGCTATGCATACGGAAACTCTTTGGCACCTAAGGTATGGTCACATTAATTATCATGATTTATTGTTATTACAAAAACAAAGTATGGTTGAAAGACTCCCTATGTTGAAAAATGAGTATGCTGCTTGTGAAGGTTGTGCATTAGGAAGGATGCACAAAGATGAATTCCCCTCTAATTTTGATAGGAGAAAGAAAGATGTATTAGAAATTATACATACTAATATTTGTGGATCAGTGCAGACAAGGTCCTTAGGTGGTGCTTATTATTTATTATTATTTATTGATGACTGCACAAGAGACACATGGGTTTGTTTTCATAGAAAAAAGAGTGATATTTTTTAATACTTCGAGGAATTTAAAAACATGGTGGGGAAGAAAAGAGGAAAGACCATTAAAATCCTCTACTCAAATCAATGGGGATAGTACATATCAGGGAACCTCATCAAGTATTTCAAAGATCATGGGATAATACGACAATTTATAGCACCCCACACTCCACAATAGAACGAAGTTGCAGAAATGAAAACAAAACTCTCGTGGAGTGTGTGTGAAGTATGATGAAAGACAAGAATATCTCAAATGTTTTTTGGGAAAATGCCATTAGCACTTTCGTTTATTTAAAGAATAGAATATTTCTTTATCATAAAACTTATTTCGAAGCCTTGTATGATTCTAAACCAGCAGATAATAATTTGAGGATATTTGGGTGTAAGGATTTTTCACATATTCCAAAGGATTACAGGAAGAAGCTTGATGATTAAACTATCAAATGTATTTTTATAGGGTAATGTTTAGAATTTAAATCATATAAATTGTTTGATTCATCTACTCACAAAGTGTTTGCAAGTAGAGATGTAATTTTCCATGAGAAGGGATAAGAAAATAATGAAGACAATAGTGATGGAGGATGACATGTACCTATTGAATATGAAGAGGTTAAAGAAGAGAAGCACCAGTAGGAAAAGGAAACCAATGACATTGATACATCCACCAATGAAGAAGGATCTTCACAAAACAAAGAAGAAGTCATTGGCCAATTGAAAAGATCTTCACGACAGGTTCGTCCATGTGAAAAGTATAAAGATTATTCCCTAATGAATAATATTTAAATTGTCATAGAACCCATGAGGTTTAATGAAGCTAATGAACATGAAGAGTGGATAAAAGCAATGGAGGAATAATATGACTCTATAGTGAAAAACAAAACTTGTGAATTGACTGAACTGGCTAAAGATAAAAATCTCATAGGATGTAATTGGATATACAAACCTAAATTCAAAGAAGATGGTATTATAGATAAATATAAAGCCATAGTTGTAGCAAAAATGTATTCATAGAAAGAGGGCATTGATTATGCAGAAACATTTGTACCACTAGCTAAATTAAATATTATAACGCTGTTAATTGCATTGGCTACAAAGTACCATTGGAAGCTTCACCAATTAGATGTAAAATATACTTTTCTGAATGGTGAGTTAAAGTAGGAGGTTTACCTTACTCAATCAGAGGGGTTTGTGAAGAGTGTTCAGGAACATTTAGTGCATAAATTAAAGAAAGTATTGTATGGAATGAAACATGCACCTAGGTCATTGTATGAGAAGATATATTCATTCTTTCTTCAGAAGGGTTTTATGAGGAGCAAAAGTGATCCAAATTTGTATACCAAGTTTGATGAAAAGGGACATGTTGTATTTATTTCCTTATATGTTGGTGATTTAATTACTACTTGAAATTTAGAAAAAAATATTAGTGGAATTAAGAAGGAGATGTCACGTGTATTTGAAATGAAAGATATTGGTGAGTTACATTATTGCCTAGGTCTTGAAGTTGGGAGAAATGCTGGTCAAACCTTTGTGTCTCAATGTAAATATGTCAGAGAAGTACTTAAGAAGTTTAAAATAGATCAATGTAAAGTTTCTTATGTTCGAATGCAACATAACATGAAACTTTACTGTGATGATGGTTCAAAGGAGGTAAATGGTATGTTGTATAGACAGATGGTGGGAAGCTTGAACTATCTTACTACAACTAGACCTAGCATAACATATTTTATTAGTGTGTTAATTCATTTTATG
Source organism: Picea mariana (assembly GCA_032191745.1). Classification (NCBI taxonomy): domain Eukaryota; kingdom Viridiplantae; phylum Streptophyta; class Pinopsida; order Pinales; family Pinaceae; genus Picea; species Picea mariana. The sequence continues at coordinate 107,879 of JASDQU010102497.1, forward strand.
GAAAAACCTCTAGAAAACCATTGGAATGCAACGTAAGGGGTACTCAGGTATGTCAAAGGAACAATTGATTATGGTATTAAATATATTGATTCATTCAATGTTGAGCTAATAGGTTACTCATATTTAGACTGAGTTGGCAATCTGGATGATCGAATATCTACTACAGGTTATGCCTTTGGTATTGGATCTGGGATTGTTTCATGGAACAGTAAGAAGCAGCCTATTGTATCTTTGTCATTCACTTAGGAAGAATATAAAGCAATGTGTGCAACAACTTGTGAAGTTGTTTGGTTGAAAAGACTACTTCAAGATGTTGGAGAAGAACAAAGGAAAGCTATGATAATAAAATGTGATAACTAGAGCTCAATCAAGTTGGAAAATAATCCAGTTAACTATTGAAGGACAAAGCATGTTGACACTCAGTTTCATTTTGTTCGAGAAAAGATGCAGTCTAATAACATTGCTTTAATGTATTATAATACTAGTGAAAATGTTGTTGATATTTTTACTAAGCCTCCTGGGAAGATAAAATTTGAACTATTTAGGGATATATTAGATGTGGATGTCATTCCTTTCTCCATAAAAGGGGACACTTAGAAATAATGGAGATTAGTTGTGATTTAAATCCTATTTCTTAAAAGTTGGTTCCAACCATCTAAGTTGACAAGGGACAAATTTGCTTACCGTGTGATAGTTCTTAATTAGGGAGACACGTTAAGCATATTAATTAATACTAATACAACTACATTTATTGTGCATTTAATGAAAATATTGAATGGAAAGTAGCATCAATAGGATTAAGATGGAGTAATATGTGAAAAATTTGAAATGAATCTAATCACTAAGTAATCATTCCTACACTAGTGATCTTAGTGTAATAAAGAAATGTGGTTCTAATGTTTTGTATTTTTGTGGAGATATTTTTTATTTAATTTTTCTCAGAATATGGTAGAAAATTGTTGGATATGCACTTTTGAGTGGCTAATTATTTATAATTGAGTGTCTCAAAAATATTACTAGTAATTGTTGGATCTATATATTTGAGTGACTAAGTCTATATAAAATACTCTAAATATTTTCAGCACTATGAAATACACTAAAAAAATACAATTAAAATAATAAAAAGTTGTGATTTAGTCTATATTTATGTAGAAAATTTCAATACAAAAAAACTTCAGAACGTTTCTAGAATACCAAAACAATTTGCAGCCAGCTGGGGGGCAAAGTCACTTACCTTCCCAATACTATTCAGCGCATGATGATGGTCCTTATTTAGGGACAGACGTTAGGCATTTGCTTTCTTTTATTCAGACGACACCGCACAAAGTCTATCATCTTTACAAATAGTATCGAAAGGCCTTTGCTCTCACAATATCCCATAGTCTCTAGAAATCGGTTTCAGGTTATAGCTATAATGTGCTTGTTTAGTAATCATGAATGGTTTTTAGAATTCAATCTTTGTGATAATCATACATTGAATTATATGGATATTATTATAATCAGAGTCTTGAAACCTTTGAATTGGTAAAAGTTAAAACTTACATTGATACTTTTAAGTGCACTTTATCCTAAGACATAACCACACTTTGAAGACTGTAAAATTTTATCTTAAGACATAATCACACTTTGCAGAATTGCAAAATTAATCACACTTTGCAGAATTGCAAAATGTAAAAAAATAATAATGAAAAGATATATGTTAAAACTTGAGTAAAGTTGGTTGGATTTGGAAAAGTATGCTCCATGGAAATTGGTAAGAGACCATAAATTTTTAATTATATTATATAAAGGTGAAATGAGACCATATATTTTTAATTATGTTTTATAAAGGTGAAATTGTTTAGTAAACAAATTAAGTAATAATAATAAATCAATAGTATAAATACAAGGGAGTTAATATTGACAATGTAATTGTTTATTTAAAATAATGACTGGATCTTTAATTTAATTAACAATGACATTATATTTTATAATTAAAAAATTCATTAATTTATTAATTTTAATAAAAAAAAAGTATTAACATAATTTAAAAATTATTTAATATTGTTAAAACAATATTGTTAATCATAATCAATTAAAAATATTAAATAAGAGTAAATAAATTATTGTTAAATTATCACAGTTCATATAAAATCATAGATTCATATCCATCAAAGGAGTATTACTTGCATCAAAGAAGTATTACTTGGATTTTTTTTGAGTTGACATATCATTGAACAAGTTGTTCTTTTTTTTCATCGGAAGTATCAACCACAAGATCCTTTTTTCTTTTCGCATGAACTTGAGCAACTAGATTGCTTTCTTGCATAGGTAGAAATGATTGCTTTCTTGCATAGGTAGAAATGATTGCTTTCTGACACAAATAGAGCCTTCGTCTAGAAGGTTCACTAAGTCTCCACTTTCAAGTTCGAATACCAGCAGGTAGCCCTTTATACTCCAATGTCTTGGTTTTTATGGTTATTTTCGTTTTCAAAACATATCTAAGTCAATATTTTCAATATAATATATTGTATTTAGTTTTAACTATTTATGATTATTACATTAATAATAATAAAGTGAAATTAATTTATGAGGTATAAAAGTTATAGTTTTACGAAACCGCTTCCGATATTTCCCGCATTTCTGAAACCAGATCTTCAAGTTTCGGGAGATTACGTCTTCCATTAGTTGGGAACTCTTTTGGAAACTTGGGAGATTTTTGAGAGCTTCAACATCAAGGAAATGGGAGCTTGGGAACTAGTTTCCTAAACTAAGAGCTTTAAATTAGAATTAAATTAAATTAAAATATATTTATTTCATTATTACTAATACATAATTTATTACAAATATTTTCATTATATTTATTGAAAATATCACTATAAAACTAAGACTAAATGATGCAGGAGCATCTCTCCATGTCAGCCAGCCAGCCAGTCAGCCACGTTAGCGCATGCATTCAAAGCTGAAGAGAAGCGCAACCCTCGTTTTCAAATTTGAATTTGAATGTAATTAATGTTGTAGGTTGTTGAGCCATGGAGCCATGTCTTTGTGCAGGCATTAGAGTAGGTAGACCTTTAATTTTTGTAAGGCTGAGATCTAGATCCAGATGGTGGACTAAACAACCCATTTAATGTAATTTAATAGGGTAGGTAGAATGGAGAGAAGCGCTCTAAGAGCCTCCTCATGTAAAATATCTTTTGATGGTAATTGTATCTCATGGTAGGGGGTCTGCGAGTAGAGAGCATAAGAGAGTCGAGACCTTGTTACAGGCCATGCTCAGGAACACCTTGTATAAATAGGCATTTTCCATTTAATATAAACAACAGTTTTTTCTGCATATTTTTGGTGTTGAATCAATGTCTGTGAGTGTTCTTTATATGCTGTGAATGTATGTTGTGATTGTGCATTTGAGGGAGTTGTTTTGATTTCAAGATTGGGAGGTTCCTTGTGGTTTCATGCAAGGAGGGCGGGACAGAGTATTGTGGTCTCTGGACACTAGTGCATAGATGCACTTCTGAACTCTCCAGAGTTAGACAAAGACGTGCCAGGTGGGCACAGAAGCTAAAATCAACAACTCAGAGGAAGACCACAAGGTTGTTGAATACCTTGGAGGCAAGGTTGTGTAGGAGAAAACACAGTTGCAGACAAAATCTCTGAGGAGTTCTGTAAAGCTCTGCCAGGAGGGCATTGAGCAGGTGCAAGGAGTGCATAGAAGATAGTAGATCTCTGTTGTGAGTTCAAGAAGAATCAGAATCACTAAGGATTCTAAGAGTTCTACCAGGTGGGCATTGAGCAGGTGCATAGGGTGCACAAGAGAGGACAGAACTGTTGGATGTTCTGTTAGAAGACACTCTACTAAGAGGGCATTGAGTAGATGTGCAGATAGGCACAGGAAAAAAAGAACTCTGTTGGGTTCTGTGATTTTCAAGAAGAGTCCATTGAAGGATCTTCACAGGGTTGTTGAATACCCTGTAGACTCAGAAAGAGGTTTCTTGAGTAGAGGATAGCCAGGAGGGCATCCAAATTCTCCATATGCAGGAGAAGGAGGAAGGATAAAATTCCTTAGGGGTCTGAGTAATTGAGAAGCTCGAGAGGAATAACACTTCCGTGCAGAGACCCTGTAGGGACGCAGAAGTCAGAATCCTTCAAGAATTCAAGTTTTAAGCTCAGGAGTAGTGCTTTTAGCGCACAGAGCGTAACTGCAAGGAGTGCAGAAGCCACAGAACTCTTTGAAGGGTTCAGAGTTACCAAAGCTCAGGAGGGACAATGTTTTCATATATGCGTAGGAGGACACAAGTCGAAGAGTTCGTAGAAAAGAAAGAAGGCAAAGGTTGAGGCCTTTGAGAAATTGGAATTCTTCCAAGTCTGGGAAGAACGTGCAGAAGCTCGGGAGGAGCAACAGCTGCCATTGGATCCAGCTGGAGAGATCTGGACCACTGAAAGGTTTTCACATCCAGGAGGTAGTGTAACGGAGAAGCGCACAGGAGAAACGATCTGGGCCATCGGATTTTGGTCCAATTACCCATCAACCATTAGATCTAACAGGAGCTGCACAAGGTTTAAACTTCATGAATAGGAGGACAAAAGTCCCGAAAGGTGTCGGGACATCAGGATATCGACATTCAGGAAATCAAGGGTTTTGACGTCGAGAGGTTAGGACACTACAAGGTAAGAGCTCCAAAAGGAATTTGCCATCGGAGTTTCGCATATCGCGATATCAAAAGTCTCGATGATAGGGGATCGGGAATCTCCAGGCTGAAAACCCCAAAATAGATCTGAGTCGTCCATCGGTTGGGACACGTGGTGGAGACTGAAAGTCTATCGGCATTATGCATGTTGGGATTTCTGGGATCGAAGGGACAAGATGTCAGGACATTTCGGCATTTGATTTCGCCAAAAGCGCAAAATGATTGAGGACCATCCATCATAGGAAGACGCATGGCAGAAATCCAAGAATTCGAGAAAAATATCGAAAGGGGAGAGCCCATCGGCATATCGAGATTCGACGTTTCGTGAATCTTGAAGACAAGAGGCCGGAGCATTTTGGCATTTGAAACCACGAAGTCCTGAAAGAGATCAGGGACCATTGGTCTAGCGGATGATCATAGTCGTTGATCGTGATCAAGGTGGAAAAAGGACTAGTTGACGTCACTTCGACACATCGGAGGTTGGGAGTGTGAAGCAGCAACGGCGAGGAGGAGTCTCGCATCAGGAGAACCTGAAACGCAGAATCTCGAAAGGGGTTTCCTAGCTGACGTCATATTGGGAAATGGCGATTCAGAGGATCGGGAATCCTGAGAACAAAGTGTCCATGCGTTTCGGCATTTGAAAACCCGAAATCACGAAAGGCATAGGACTACGGTGATATGGAATAGTGGTCACATGGACCAAGAAATAGCCAAGGGGGCTAAAGGCCATTAAAGCATTTATGTGCATCGATGTTTCGTGGATCGACATTTCAGGGTTCGAGTGGATGAGAGGTTGAGCACTTGGGTTACGCAAGCCCGAAAATAGAGTCGTGGTTTTATGTGTAGTGGTCGTGTGGGCCAAGACTTAGCCCTGAGGGTTAGTCGCCGAGAAAGAGGTGCATTGACATATTGGAAGATCGGTGATTAGGAGATCACGATAAAAGTGGTTCTTGTGACATCGAGAATCAAGAAACCCTGACACCCAAAGTTTGCATTTCCTGTGGGGAAAATGTTCACGGTCGCATTCGGGCTGTGAAGGAAAAGGAAGGACCTGTGAAACGAATTTTAACAGAGATTCTAGTGGGAATCGAAATAGCCACTTCAGCTCAGGAAGATATATGAATAATCCTTAATACCAGGAGGTCTGTGCAGAGACTATGTCGAGGCAGAGAGGTGGCATCTGCGTTAGTTGTGGTATCAGAGCAGGACTTCGCTTGTATATTTTAGGTGAAGCGAGGCAAAAGAAGACAGGGTTGTTGAAGACTCAGTGGTGATTAATCGCGGGTAGGAAGCAATCGAGAAGACAGTCAGCAGGACTATAGGAAGAGGCTGAAGCACTCATGTTTGCAGGAGTGAACAGCAGATTTTCCAGGAGGGCAGACAAAGATAGCAACATGGCTACTGAAGGCCGTAGGTATGCTAGAAGGAAGAACCAGGAGTTTGTGAGTAAATAAGAAATATATGAAGAGCTCACTGATATAAGGAAAGAAATAGTAAAAATCGCATTGGAGATACAGTAGAAAACCAAGTTGAGATGGGTATATGAATGGCCCATGAGGAAGTCGAAAGTAAAATGGCCAGTCAAGGAGTTGATGACTAGAAGACAGTGTAGACTGTTAAGAGGATGGTTGAGGCATGTTGAAAGCCTCAATGGACCTGAGGAGATGGTTCAGATATGTAAACCAGAGACTGGGAGAATTCGCGGTGAAGAGAATGAAATAGGATCAACTGAAGATCTCAAGAACTACCAGGAGGGTAGAGAGGAAATTCCAAATTGCCAGGTGGTCAAGAAGTTGATATCAGTTGAAGATCTCACGGACTGTCAGGAGGACAGCCAAGAAATTTCATATTGCCAGCTGGGCAATGAAATGAGGTTGTTGCAGGATCTTGAAGACTGCGAGGAGGGCAGTGGAAGCATATCAAATTGCTAGGTGGGTAGAGATAAGAATACGAGACTGTCTGAAAGTCTCATGGACTTGAAGGTGAGTTCAATTCAACAAGGGGTGCTGATGAAGATGGGATCGATTGATCTCATAGTCTGCCAAGGAAGCAACAGGAAAATTCCATATTGCCAGGTGGGCAGGGATGAACATATGAGACTATCTAAGAGTCTCATAAACTCATAGGTGAGTTTGGATCAACAGATGTAGTTGACAAAGGAGGAAAATCTGAGAAATCTTCTCATGATTGGGGGAATCGAAATATTCCTACCATTTTCCCAAGAGGAGGCAGAAATCTATGTTGTGGTTGATAAGGAAACAATAGAAGAAGAAGGACAACCAGCTGAGACTGTTAGGAAAGAAGAATTGGAGCAGGTGTTTGAGACTTCCCAAGAAGAAGAAGAAAATGAGCATTCTGAGGAGTGGCTCAATATTTTCATCCAGGAGATTGAAAAGAATGCAACCTAGGAGTTTGCAGAAGGAGAAGAAGAAGAAGCAGATAGCATTAGTTTGGCTGATCTGTATGAAAAAATTGAATCCCTGGAGAGAAGGGTGAAGGTGCAGAGCTTGCGCATCTAACAAGTGAAGTTGGTAGTAGATGAAGAAGGCATGGGAGATCATGGTGATCTACCCATTTGCAGAAAATTTTTGTAGCTGAGGAGACTGCATGGGGAGAACCAGCCACGGGAGCAGCTGGACGAAGTGATCGAGGAGATCCGAGAGTTGATGATCAAGTCAACAAGGATTGCCAACGAGGAGTAGTTGAGCATAAAAGAAGCAACAGTAGCAACAACATCACAGAAGTAGCAACAGCACGGAGATGGAGCAGATGAACAGCTCCAGAAATTTGTTTGGGATCCAGGAGGGTTTCCAAAGCTGAGAGAGGAAGCTCATGAATTTTGCAGCTGAGGAGTATGATGCAGGAGCATCTCTTCATGTCATCCAACCAACCAGCCAGCCACGTCAGCGCATGAATTCAAAGCTGAAGAGAATCCCAACCCTCGTTTTCAAATTTGAATTTGAATGTAATTAATGTTGTAGGCTGTTGAGCCATGGAGCCGTGCCTTTGTGCAGGCATTAGAGTAGGTAGGCCTTTAATGTTTGTAAGTCTGATATCTAGATCCATATGGTGGACTAGACAGCCCATTCAATGTAATTTAATAGGGTAGGTAGATTGGAGGGAAGCACTCTAAGATCCTCCTCATGTAAAATATATTTTGATGGTAATTGTATCTCATGGTAGGGGGTCTGTGAGTAGAGAGCAGAAGAGAAAGAGCCGAGACCTTGTTACAGGCCCTGCTTAGGAACACCTTGTACAAACAGGCATTTTCCATTTAATATAAACAACAGTTTTTCCTGCATATTGTTGGTGTTGAATGAATGTCTGTGAGTGTTCTTTATATGTTGTGAATGTATGTTGTGATTGTGCATTTGCAGGAGTTGTTTTTATTTCAGGCTTGGGAGGTTCCTTGTGGTTTCATGCTAGGAGGGTGTGACAGAGTACAGTGGTCTCTGGATACCAGTGCATATATGCACTTCTGAACTCTGTGGAGTCAGACAAAGACGTACCAGGTGGGCACAAAATCTGAAATCAACAACTCAGAGGAAGACCTCAAGGTTGTTGAACACCTTGGAGGAAAGGTTGTGTAGGAGAAAACACAGTTGTAGACAAAATATCCGAGGAGTTCTGTAAATCTCTGCCAAGAGGGCATTGAGTAGGTGCAAGGAGTGCACAGAAGATAGTATATCTCTGTTGTGAGTTCAAGAAGAATCATAATCACTAAGGATTCTGAAAGCTCTACCAGGTGGGCATTGAGCAGGTGCATAGGGTGCATAGGAGAGGACATAATTGTTGGATGTTCTGTGGGAAGACACTCTTCTAGGAGGGCATTGAGTAGATGTGTAGATAGGCACAGAAAAAAAAGAACTATGTTGGGTTTTGTGATTTTGAAGAAGAGTCCACTAAAGGATCTTCATAGGGTTGTTGAATACCCTGTAGACTCAGCAAGAGGTTACTTGAGTAGAGGATAGCCAAGAGGGCATCCAAATTCTCCATCTGCAGGAGAAGGATAAAATCTCTTAGGGGTCTAAGTAATTGAGAAGCTCAGGAGGAATAACACTTGCATGCAGAGACCCTGTAGGGACGCAGCAGATAGAATCCTTCAAGGATTCGAGCTTGAAGCTCAGGAGTAGTGCTTTCAGTGCACAGAGCGTAACTGCAAGGAGTGCAGAAGCCGCAGAAATCTTTGAAGAGTTCATATTTCCCAAAGCTCAGGAGGGACAAAGTTTTCATATACGCGCGGGAGGACTCAAGTTGAAGAGTTTGCAGAGAAGAAAGAAGGCAAAGGTTGGGGCCTTTGAGAAATTGGAATTCTTCCAACTCTGGGAAGAACGTGAGCAAGCTTAGGAGGAGCAACAACTGCCATTGGATACAGCTGGAGAGATCTGGACCATTGAAAGGTTTTCACGTCCAAGAGGCAGTGTAACAGAAGAGTGCACAGGAGAAACGATATGGACTGTCGGATCTTGGTCCAATTACCCGTCAGCCATTGGATCTGACAGGAGTTGTAGGAGGTTTAAACTTTGTGAACAGGAGGACAAAAGTCCCGAAAGGCGTTAGGACATCGGGATATTGGCATTTGGGAAATCGGGGGTTCTAACGTCGAGAGGTCTGGACACTACAAGGTAAGAGCCCCGAAAGGAATTTTCCATCGGAGTTTCGCATATCGGGATAATGTAAGTCTCGATGACAGGGGATCGGGAATCTCCAGGCTGAAAACCCCAAAACAGATATGAGTTGTCCATCGGTTGGGAAATGTGGCAGAGACTGAGAGTCTGTCGGCATTACGCATGTTGGGATTTCGAGGATCGAAGGGACAAGATGCCAGGACATTTGGGCATTTGATTTCATGAAATCGTGAAATGATTAAGGACCATCTATCATAGGATGATGGGTGGCGAAAATCCAAGAATTTGGGAAAAATCCCGAAAGGGGAGAGCCCATCGGCATATCGAGATTTGTCGTTTCATGAGTCGTGAAGACAAGATGCTATACCATTTCAACATTTGAAACCCCGAAGTCCTGAAAGAGATCAGGGATCGTTGGTCTAGCGGATGATCACAGCCGTTGATCGTGATCAATGCAGAAAAAGGACCAGCTGACGTCACTTCGGCACATTGGAGGTCGGGAGTGCGAAGGAGCAACGGCGAGGAGGAGTCTCGCATCGGGAGAACCTGAAATGCAAAATCCCAAAAGGGGTTTCCTAGCTGACGTCATATCGGGAAATCAGGATTCGGAGGAACGAGAATCCTGAGGACAAAGTGTCCATGTGTTTCAGCATTTGAAAGCCCGAAATCGTGAAAGACATAGGACTGCGGTCATATGGAATAGTGGTCACATGGACCAGGAAATAGCCAAGGGGGGTAAAGGTTATTAAAGCATTTCGACGCATTGGCATTTCGTGGATCGACATTTCGGAGGTCCAGTGGACAAGAGGTTGAGCGTTTGGCTTGCGCAACCTTGAAAATAGAGCCATGGTTTTATGTGTAGTGGTTGTGTGGGCCAAGACTTAGCCCTGAGGGTTAGTCGCTGAGAAAGAGGTGCATCGGCATATCGGAAGATCAGTGATCGGGAGATCCCGAGAACAGTGGTTCTCGTGACATCGAGAATCAAGAAACCTTGACACCCGAAGTTTGCATTTCTTGTGGGGAAAATGTTCACGATCTTATTTGGGCCGTGAAGGAAAAGGAAGGACCTGTGAAACGAATTTTAACAGAGATTCCAATGGGAATCGAAAGAGCCACTTCGGCTCAAGAAGATAGATGAATGATCCTTAAGACTGGGAGGTCAGCGCAGAGACTCTGTCGAGGCAGAGAGGTGGCGTCTACATCACTAAACTACAATTAAATATTATTTCAAAAATTAGTTAAGTAAAAAAATTAATAATACTCACTTTATAGTTGTGGATATGAAATTTTTTTAAGGCATGTACGTTTTCCTTAAAACTCAAACTAGACATGAATGTCCAATAAATCAATAGCCTATCCAAGACACGCATTTTCTCCACTATGTAGTTCATATTATTGTATTTTCATATTGGAAGAGTAATACTATTTTGTTTTTTTCAATAAAAAACGAACAATGCTTCAAATTTACAAAGATGTTTAAATTTTATGTGTAAAATTTAATTTTAAAAAGACATTAAAATTGTATATATGTATTTTCAATTTTGTTTCTCATTTTCTAATGGAAAATTTATGGATATTAAAGTTTCAGTATTGTGTTAAATATATTCATATAATTATTAGTATAAATTAAATTATTAATTTCAATATTGTAGTTATTGTAATAGGAGAAACAATGTCCTAGATTGACATTCAATTTTATTAAAATAAGATTTAAAATGTCTCTTATTTCTATACATTGTAATCTAAAGTATCATTGTAATCTAAAATATTTTTTATAGTTCTATTCATCACGACACTCTTATCCACGTTTCCAACATTTTCATATTTCAGAAACTCATGCATCATAGATAAAAGTTCTTTAAGTAAATAATAAATATCCAAATATTTAAATTTAAATATTTTAAAGGAAAACATCCAAAGAAATTATCAACAATATTTGTTTATGAAAGTTGTATTTAGTTTTTTCATGATCACTTATAATTTCATTAAGCAATCATCTGTTATCCGTGGGTTTGTTTTGCCTGCTTTGGAGCAAGGTATATGTTCAAAAATATTATACAATTAGGTTACACTATAATTTTGGTATTTTTATGAGTTTTGGTGGAAAATAAACTTTATTTTAAAATTTATTTTTTCCTATATTTTTAAGATTTAAATTTATATATATTAATTTTAATATTTTTAAAGAGTTTTATAAAACTGTATATATATTTATTTTCTATTAAAAATGTGATTTTTAGTATTATACCAGAGATAGAAACGGACGCATAACTTACAGTTCTTCACAGTTCTTCAGAATGTAGGATGATGAGCTGCGTATCCTATGGCAGAGGATGGACTTGGATTGCATTGTTTATCAATCTTATAGCCATAATGTCTCTCCAAATACTTGTAGTTGTATAATATATTTCTGTAAAGAACATTTCAATAGACAGAATAATTCTCTAAATTCATCTTGATTATGGGTTATAAAAAAAATAATGAAAAAGATTGTAATGAAACTTTGAATCTCGGAACATGGACTTCCTAAAAAGAATAATTGAATTCCTCATAAACCATATTCCCCACGTAATCAAGTGTGGAGGTGTTATATATATATCCTTATTCCTCTTCCAATAAAGTACTTTTGAAACAAATCTTCCAACATTGCTTTATCCCGCAAATGTTTAAGTGAGGTATGATGAGGTAATGCTTAACCTCTTTACGTTCGTGTCTTGGGAATTCTTAAAATAAATATAATGAAGTTTCTTAATTACTTATATAGATGACTCAAATTCTATACCTACTTTATTTATATTCTTAAGTATATCACAAGTCAGAGTAGAAGTTAAAGGAATAGAGTGCACTTTGGAAGTGCTTTAACTTTTCATGACTTTTTCCATTACCAACAAATTTCTTCAACCTCTAGTGTTTGTAAAGATGTGTATTCAATTTTGGCAATTTAAAGGCCTCCAATTTTTATATGATCCCAATAAATTTCATCGTTTGGATTCATAAGTATTACATGCTCCTTTTGAATCTTAGCTAAAAATTCACGAGGCAATATTTATCCTAATTGCCTTCAAATCCCATGGCCAGAGCTTGTAGCCAACCTTGGTTCCAAACTGAGGTAAGTAGTTTTATCAAATTTATTTAATATGTTCCTTCCTTGTTCCTACAATTAAAGAATTAAAAACTTTTGGAGGAAAATTCATTCACCACATGAACCCCTAAAACAAATTTCCAAGTTTAATATGTTCCTTCCTTGTTCCTACAATTAAAGAATTAAAAACTTTTGGAAGAAAATTCATTCACCACATGAACCCCTAAAACAAATTTCCAAGAAAAGAATTAACGTATACTAAACAAGGTAATGTCAAATATTTCTACTAGTTAGATACATTATGAATACTCTTTCTTCTGCTCCTAACATAGTCTATGATAGTTCCAAGGGAAATCTATTTTTAAATTAGAATCCTTATCCATAGGTTGTTTATGGTCAAGAAATTCCAAAGTGACTTAGCTAGTACAACCTTATGAAAAAGTAACATATTCTTGATGCCCCAACCACCATGATCCTTAGGAAAAGATTCCATTTTTTCAAATTGAATCCCTTATAATCATGGTTACTCTTCCATACTTAATTAAAACACATCTTTTCAATCCTGTTCAAAATACCTTCTTGAATATGAGTCAAAATATGCTAATATACTTGAATGGCCTCTAGAACCGGCTTGGTGAGAAGTAATATACCTCCCCTTGAAATCCAATGCTTACACCAAACATTAACTCTTTTTTCAATCATGGATAATAATCACCTCTAGTCAACATTTCCATAAATATTGTGTTGAAGAGAATAACCTAAGTACTTAATTCCATCATTCAAATGACGAAAGGGGAATGGAAAATTATGCCCTAGACTATTCCTTTCTTTTTACTCTACTTTAGGAAAATACTTTAGGAAAATACAAAGTAGATTTTGTAATATAATTTTCCATCCCTATATGTAAACAATAAAATTCTAGAATATCTTAGTGTTAACATTCCACTTGAAAGAATAAATATTATTGAAAAACATTGTATACCAATATTAGACGAGTTAGTTGTTCCCTCCTTCATATTTTAGTTCCCATGAGTTTCCTTTGACTTTTAGCTTCATGGATATATGTACTTATATTGTTGGAAAATAAGATGTAAATGTATGGGGACAAAGGGAAGCCTAACCTAAGCCCTTTAGAATTAAAAAACCTATAACCAAAACCATTAATTAAAAAGAAAAAATGTAGAAGGATTTCACATACCCCATTATCCATTTTACTAATGGTAGATCAAATACAACATGAATGAGGATAATCTGTATACATGTCGAGGACACTCTATCGTAGGACATATACAAGTCTAGTTCGATAATTATTGCATGGAATTTAGAAGGTTTATTTTAAAACAAGCCTTCGTAATAAGTTCATATGACCTCATGTATAGGTCCACCCTTTAGAAACTCAAATTGTTCAAAGCAAATGCAATTATATAGGAAGGGTTTTATTCTAATTTATATCACCTTATACATTATTTTATAAAGGAAATTACATATGGAAATAGGTCTAAGATCATCGGAAGTTCACCTTAGGAATAAGGACTAAGAAGGTGGAATTATAACTCCTTGGCATATTCCCAATCTCCCTAAAATCCTTGAAAACTCTTAGTAAATCATCTCCAATAACATCTAAGAAGTTTATAAAAAATTATGCAATCCATCTATCTGGGCTATGATTCTCGTCCTTTTGAAAAGTACTAAGTATATACATAATTCAGTCCTTAGTCACTGGTTTGTAAAATATATTATTCTCTTATTCATTACCAAATATGTGAAAATATGACGCAAATTTTAAAATATCGCCTAAGTTCACTCTATTAGATTATTTAAAGATCTTGAAGTGATGAACCCATAGATTTTCCAAATCATGGAACCCCCAAACCTTGTTGCAATCCTTGTTTGTTAATTCCCAAATAGTGTTTTTGTTTCACCCATGATTTAAAAAAAATCAATCTACTTACTATTTTGATCACTAACTTCAATCCACAAGCCTCGAATATTAATTATCCACTGTATTTATTTATCCAATATATTCAAGCTATTTATTTTTCTATTCTAATGTAGTAACCATTCCTAGATATATTTTTTAAATTTTCCAGTGAATTGGTCATATTAAAACAACTTACGTTCTTTCTTCACCTCCTTAAGAAAAAAATATCACCTTTTATGTCTCTCACCTATTGAAAAGGATACCTTTTATTTGAGTAGCCTTAATGTCGAAGTACATTGAACACTAGAAATTTCCCCCAAACCTTCATAATGCTTTCAATTATCCTCGGCTAGCCTAAGTGAATCCTCCTCTTCCTACCAATAAAGAATATATTTAAAAGGTAATCCAAGTTTTAATCCATCCTTAACTAGTTCAGGTACAATAGGAAAGTGATTTGAACATATCACCTTGGAAACCCAAGTTATGTATCTTTCCACCATCTATATAAATATATTATCTGAAATAAATTGATCTAGACTTTTAGCTACCCCTCCTCGACTGGATATATGATTACTCCATATTGGTTGAAGCTAGATAGATTCTTTTTCTACCAAACCAGCCAATTCAAATTTGTCAACAAAATGATGATCTAGTTTTTCATACTTTCAACTTTTTATTTTGCAATATTGATGCAGGAGCATCACCTTCAAAGTCAACAATGCACACGTGGAGGTAGATGAATGAAATCTCATCAATGATAGAGTTTCAAATCAAGCATTTAACTCAGAATTTAATCGATTGTTGAGATATTTTTGTAATAGCATTTTAAAAATGTAACTTGTTTGTAAAGCCTTGAAGGATTGTAAGAAATTGCAGATATGGAGTGTCGACTCTATCTAGAAATAACTAGTAGTTATTGTAATAGGAAAGAGTAGGCAATAGCTTTGAATTTGAAATGATAGATTCATAACATGATGAGAGAGCTCATGGTGTGGTCCTTAGATAGTTGTTCAGTATTGCATTGTAACAGATGAGACAAGATAGACAAAATAGAGAGATCATTAGAGAAGAGTAGAGTAGTGGAGAACCCTATGTATTTTGTTTTTTCATGAATGAATAGAACAAACATACATTTTCCCAAATCCTTGGACTATGTTCATTTCATGTGAGATTGAATGAATTCTATTCTCTTTGTATATGATTTATTTCACTTTGTTCATGTATGATTGTTCGAGAGATTAACTATATGAGTTCGTGACGAAGCTAGTTGAGTTTCAATTGTTT
Organism: Picea mariana; assembly: GCA_032191745.1. Classification (NCBI taxonomy): domain Eukaryota; kingdom Viridiplantae; phylum Streptophyta; class Pinopsida; order Pinales; family Pinaceae; genus Picea; species Picea mariana. Next base: position 123,461 of record JASDQU010102497.1, read on the forward strand.
CTCTTCCAATACTTGTATGAAAGGTGTGGAACCCAAACGCAAGGAGTGCGTTGAGTGGGTCTTGGATTGACTTAGAGAAGTTCATAGAGAATCATAGAAACTCATACCAGGTGAAAGGTGTTCACAACATCAAGAAACCAACAAGCTTCGAAGAACAAGCATAGAAGAATGCCAAGTGGGTGAGAAGCATTTTCTTTTCAAGAAAATCCTTCGAACTGAGTTATTCGAAATCTCGAGAATGCAAAGTGTGTCTGGGATATTGAAATCCTTTTAAGGATAGAATCTCAGAAGAGATAACACTTTCCTTGAGTTTTGATGAGATCCCAGAGATGAAGTCGTCGATAGAACAAAGGTTTGGAACCTGTGAAAGCAAATAGATCTTCCAAGGCAGAGATATATTAGAATCTCAGGAGGAAGAATGACTGTGAGTGTTGGATCATAGGGAAGAAGATCGACAGTCGTTGGATCAGAAGGAAGTGCTCAAAGATTAGTACTTAATGTACCGAGGAGAGAAGCTATTGAGGTTGAAACTTGAGATTTTCGGAGTCTGGAGACCCGAAATAGAATCTCGACCATCGGATCAATGAGATAGATTNTTGAGATTTTTGAAGCTCAGAGTGTCGAAATGTCAAGGTGGGATCTCAGTCATCCGATTGATCAAGTGTGAGTCATCAAATATCACGGGCACACAAGGAGGAAAGTTTGAGACTTGAAATACCTGAAGTGTGGAAAACCAAATGATTGTGAGTTGTTTATCTATGAGGAGACACTTGTTAGCAGATCTCATACTCAGCGAAAAGCTGAAGTAAGGTTTCAGTTTGAGAATTGAAAACAATGGAGCATAGATTCCAGAAGTCCCGGAATAAGATTTGGGTCATTGGATTTAGAGGACATGCGACAACAGATCAACATTTCACTGACTCATAGAGCGGAGAAGTCAAAGGGCCGATTTGTGAGAATTTGTGAAATGTGAACTCGCGAAATCATTCCAGCAATTGGATTTATGGTGACATGTGGCGTAGTTCCACACACATCGAAGATTTGAGAATTGGGAGAAGTTGAACGGATGGTGGAAACTCTTGGAGGGAGAACCATTGACGTGATCTGGACCGTCAGATCATAGGAGAATTGAAGTCATTGATTCGTGGAAAAGGAATATTGGTCTTTTGGGTATCGGGCGAAGGGATATAAGTTGTATCGTAAACCCCCGATCTATGAAATCTTGACGGGCTCAAAGGATGAACCTGAGGTCATGGTGAATGGTCAGACAAGAGGAGATAAGGAAAGGAGATAACACCCATTAATCTCTTTTTGGAGTTTCAAGAGTCGGAAGGAGTCAGGGTTGACTCACACACAAAGGTCCAATACAGGATCTCATGAAGTGCCTTTCGATTTGGCTTGTGGTCACAGGTAGTAGTCATGTGGAAAAGTATAAGGGAGGAGATAGCAAGTGCTAAGCCCCTATCATAATTTTGGAGGTCGGGAGAGTCAGGGTGACTCATGTAAAAAACACCTGATACATGAAATCATGAAACGCCTTTTGAGAGGCGTACGGTCACAACCAATGATCACGTGGAGGGAAGTCATGCCTAGTGCATGTTCGTGTGGGTGCAATTCACATAGGACCTGTTGATTTGTTTATTCGAGGTTGCAGTAGGGACCCAAAAGAGATAATCCAACTCATTTTAGTGACGATCTAGTGACTGGGAGGTTGACAGACCCTCTTGAGGTAGGGGGGCTGCATCAGGTGGTGTCAGAGCTGATTTTAAATTTGTCTGAAGACAATAGACAAAAGGAGCAAGGAGGAAAGTATGTATCAGTTGTGGTATCAAAGGAATTTGATTTATGTTTGTATGTGACACAATGAAAATCTTGCCACCCAGAAGTCACAGAGAGAATGGAGAAATGGAAGAAGAAATGAGGCGACTTCGAATGAGATTGGATGCCATGGAAACAACACAGAGAATAGCACCAGACACTGGTGATGTCAGTGAATCTAAGATTTAGGAAGCAAAGGCTGAAGCAAATGATGTGGAATATGTTGCACAAGATCTCTTGATAAAAGCTATTTCAAATATAGCAGCCACAACAAGAATAGAGGTACCTATGTAGAGAAACAATAGAGGTACGTATGTATGAAGGAAATTTAGAAGTTGAATAATTGTTGGATTGGGTACATGCTATGGAAAAATAATTATATTACAAAGATGTCAAAGAAGATAAGATGGTGAAGCATGCAGTGATAAGACTAAAAGGCCATGCAACGTTATGGTGGGACGAACTGCAAGCTGAACGCAGGAGAATGGTAAGCAGAAAATTAAAAACTGGGATAGGATTGTAGCTAAGTTGAAAGCCAAATTTATCCTGAAGGATTACCAAATCAATATTTATAGAAGATTTCAAAACCTGAAACAAAGGGGTTTATCAGTGAAGGAGTACACTAAAGAATTTTATCGACTGAACATTAGGGCTGGACAGAAAGAGAATGAAGATGAGAAGACAGCCAGATACATCAATGGGTTGAGATATGAAATAAAAGAGGAGGAGATCAACATGATGTCGGTTAGTAAAGTAGAGGATTCCTATCAATCAACCTTGACATTTGAAGAAAAACCAGCTAGGAAGTAAAGCAAATGAAGAAGAGGAGAAAATTCAAGCAGAGGCAAGGGAACTAGCAGAGAGAAGTTCCAAAAGTTGAAGCCTTAAGCTGAAAAACAACATTGTCACCATGAGAAGGGTTGAAGTTCTAAAGAAGGACAACATAGAGGAAGAGGTTATTTTTCCATAGGTAGAGGAAAAGGAAGATCCAAAGGAGGCGTAGTTAAATGCTATACCTATGTAAAAGAAGGACATAAATCTTGGGAATGTCCTGACAAAGAGAGAGAAGGAGGCAAAGAAGCATACATTACTGAAGCGCATAAACATGTGGAAGCAAAAGCAATAGAAGGAGGAAGAAACATCATGATGAGGAATATTCTTCTTAAACCAGAAAACGAACCAGAGGAACTAGTTCAGCGAACAAGCCTATTCAAAACTGCTTTCAAGTGGGATCACTAACAATCTAGTATCCATGGAAATGGTCGAAAATATGGAATTGAAGACAACTGCACATCCAAAGCCATACAAGGTATCATGGTTGAAAAAAGGACATCAATTCATGGTAAGTCAACAATGCCAAGTTGAATTTAAAATAAGAGGTTACAAAGATGAAATATTATGTGATGAAATAAGATGAAATATTATGTGATGAAATGCCATGATGGAAGAAAGAATACCGATACCCTAGAAAAGAATCATAGAACAAATATGTTGTTACCCATAGAAGACAAAGAGCAAAAGGAAGAAGCTAGTTCAATCATACTTCTCATGAGTGGGAAGGAGCTCTTAAAAGAAGTCAAGAAGGAGAAAGAAATGTAGCTTATTGTAGTGAGGAAGCCTAGAGTTATCCTTATGAATACTTTTGTAGAATCCTTTCCTATAGAAATCCATGAACTGTTAGAAAAATTTGTTGTTATATTCGTGGATGAGTTACCACATTCATTGCCACCCATCAGGAGTATAAGCCATCATATTGACCTTATTCCAGGATCTAGTTTACAAAACAAAGTAGCTTATAGGTTGACACCTAGAGAGAATGAGGAAGTCAAAAATCAAGTGCAAGAGTTGTTGGATAAAGGGTTAGTCAAGGAAAGCCTAATCCCATGTGAAATATCGATCATATTAAGCACAAAGAAAGATGGAGGATGGAGAATGTGTACAGATTCTCGATCCATCAACAATATAACCATTAGGTACATATTTCCTTTACCGAGGATGGATGATTTTATGGACTATTTGAGTGGAGCAAGTTATTTTTCCAAGATAGAATTGAAGAGCAGATATCATCAAATAAGAATGAGAAAGGGAGATGAATGGAAAACAACATTCAAGACAAATGAAGGGTTTTTTTAATGGCTGGTCATGCCATTTGGGTTGACAAATGCACCAAGCACATTTATGAGATTAATGAATGAAGTGTTGAAAGACTTCATAGGAAAACTTGTCATAGTATATCTAGATGACATACTAACCTTCAACAAGACAAAGGAAGAACACTTAAGACATTTGACATTAGTGATGGAAAGGTTGCAGCAAGAGAAATTGAAGATAAATCTAAAGAAGAGTTATTTTATGAAGAAGGAGCTCATATATTTGGGTTTCATAATCTCTTCCAATGAATTGAAGATGGACCCAGAAAATGTTAGAGCGATCATAGAATGGCCATCATCGAGCAGTATATTTGAGGTAATGTTGACGGGCGAAACAGTCCATCCGTCAACTGGGAGAGTGGAACCAGTCCGGGGTTGTCTAAATAACCCAAGCCGTTTGGAATGGACCACCCTTACGAGTTTAACGGCTCTGTTGGCCGCTCTAAGGTCTCATAAGGAAACCAAAGAGAAAATTTGATCTGAGCTAAGTGATCTAAACTAAGGAAACTAGAAACTAATAAAATAAACTAAAACAAACTAACTAACTAAAGAAAAAGAAATCAAACTAAAATAAAGGAAACTAGAAACTAATAAAGAAAACTTAAACTAACTACACTAATCTAACTATAAACCACTAACTATTATATATTTACAAGATACTAATTATGATTATAATAACTCAAATCAACTGCCTAATTATCAGCTGTGTTATTTCTTATTCACAAATGTACACTATGGACATCCTACAGATTTGATCAAAACCTGCAAAACTCATGTGTTCGCTGCCCTGAGACAGTCGAGAATCTATTTTTATTCTTTTATGTTTTATGAAAAGGAAATAAAAACTACTGAAATCAAACAATCAAATCTATCTTACTGAAATTAAACAATGTAATATAAATCTAACTAAACTATCATTTATATTAAGCTACTTAACATAAACAATAAACATCTAACAAACTGACCTGGGAACGCTCCAAGTTTGCCCTGTGTATGATTGCTTCTAAGCTGTTTGGAGGAGGGAAACTCACACCAGTTAATATGTATGCTTCTCGTAAACGATCAGCTATGCTGCTTCTTGAAGTATTTTACAGGACAAACAAGACATAAAAGAAATCATAACAATTTTCTGATTATAAATTCCTGCAAAAGGGGAAACCTATTATACAGAAAACTTATATATAACAATTCAATTTATGAAGAAGACAAAGCTATCATTTACTAAACTGAATTAATAATTGTTATGTCTTTTATCTATTTGGAAGAAACAAGATATAGATGACAGAAATAAAATTATATCATTTGCATTTGACTCAGATAGCTAAAGCAATACTAAACCATAAACAAACTGATATACAAAACATGGAACAAAGTGTCGATATATTGAAAAGCAAAAGCTATGACAAAACACCAATTCTGCTCCAGTTTGAATCAGAATTCTATATCCTTGTTCTCCCCAACTAAGGATGATCAATTATTACAAAACCATAGGTTTATATAGGTTTTTCACAAGGTAAAACATCCTTGTGAATAATAGTAAATAGTTTTACACAATCTGGGAATTATCCCAAAATCCCTTAAACTAAGTAACTAAAAATGCAAGTAGAATCTTTAAGATATCATCCAACTGCTCCTCATATCCATTGCCAATTTGAATTTGCCTATAATAGACACAAACATCAAGTTAGAGGAGTATTTTATTAAGAAAACAACAATGAAAAAATGACTCTTAAGACTTAGCTACAGAATCTTTGATTCTGTAGCTGGTCTAGAATAGTAAACATGACCAGATATACAATCAAATCAAATCGAATACAATCATCTTGTAATAATCAACAAATTATTAATGATTACAAAATAATCCTTTTAAATCAAACAAAAGCGAACAAAATACAATTGGGACAGAGTAGGAATGCTCTGTTTTCCCAATCGATGTAAAATCAAATCAAGTCTTAACAAGACTATTCCATGAATGAAATCAATGGTAAACCAAATCGCATGAAATACAAACCATCATTATTGATTAGCATAGGATTGATATCATTGCCAATATAGAAATCCATTACGATTTCATGCATCTCTGTATCCCTAGAATCCAACCACAGTTCTCATTCGCTGCGTTTCAAGTAATTCACAAGTAAATTTGTAACTGTAATTGACTAATTATAATCACAACAGCAGATTGATATCATTCAGTTAAAAACACGATATATAAATTGCTTCCATTGTAATCGAATGAAGTCATTTCCACAAATATCGACTCAACAATATTCATGTTTGATCACCTCATAGTCGACAGACAGGGTTTTGACAGAGTCAACAAACCAGGCATATAAATGAATTTAATTATAGACACAAATCGTAAGATTTGATACGATCAATCCATCCCTGTAATCTCAATCGAATAACACATTTGTTACCATCGAAATACAGTTCACATCGTAGCAACTACTATTGTTATCCATTCGAAATTTGATTATGTAACAAATGATATATGAATTGGTCCTAACATAGAAAATATAATCAGCATAGCTAACCAATTTGCCCATCATATCACACAAGATATAACCAAATCGAACAGAGATATCGTTTGTATTTCAACAATAGAAAAGATATCAAATAACAGAATATTCAAATCAAATTATGATCAATCAAACTAAATCTAATCACAACCAATCCAGAATTCGATAATCAAAACTTATGCATGATAGAGCAAGTCAACAATGTATGCAGAGATTATGATCACGCCATATAAAAGAGTGAAAGTTATACCATTACAGTTGTTGAGGCTATGTCAATTTTGAATTGACAATTGCTGTAGCAGACTCAACATTTTTGAACAGGATTGGACCCATGGTTCATTGTTTCTTGTCGTTGGGTTGTTCTCTTGCATTCCGACCAGTGAGCTTAGCCACTTGGTTTTCCAAATCGTGAATTTTGGATTGCAATTTTGGGACATCCGAGTAGTATCTTTCTAACCACAGCCCACATTGGTCGCAAGGTGGTGCAACAGTCCGAACAGAAGGGGGTTTTGATGATTCCATGAGGGTTTCATGGAGTGGTTCGATACCCAGAAAGTCAGGGTTATCCCGCAGACAAGGAGGCAAGTTCTCAACGGAATCATAAGGAGGTTTGTCACAGAAGCCCTCTTCGGCGAGAAAGCGCTCAATGCTCGAATCAGAGTCCTCGCTGACCACGATAGGCTATGTTTTGGCAGGAGGCTTAGATTTATTTCTGTCCATGCGAGAGATCAACCTTGCATTTTTCTTCCTTCTAGTATTAGCACCAGTCTTCGCTCTAGTCTTTGTGGTTGTAGGCTTAGCAACTTCGGTCTGTTTAGTCACAACCATAGATGAATTCGTAGGTGAATCGGGCTTAGGTTTGGGTAACAAAACACTAAAAGGAACAGGGATAGGTTTTCTCTCGGTCACCATGGGCTTATCCACCTGTGGAGGCTTAGACTCTTCAAAGCCATTAGGGCTGAGAAACTCATGCCAAGAATCACGACGTAACCCCAATTCATGAATCAAAATCATTTTAATAAGCCCTACATGGAAGAGGCTAGTGTCAGCCTGGCTTCATTTTTAATGCTTGGCCATCTTGAACAAACTTTGGTGCAGATAGTGAGGCAAACTTAGTTCGAATCCCATAAAAACCATTAATGAACGCAAGTGAAACAGGAAAAAAAACCCATACCTGCCTTCACAAGTAACGAATTGTTTAATAATCATTAGGAGATCATACCAGCGGGGTTTCAACATCTTTGTAGGCAAACCTCTGTCACATGAGCTGACTGTGCGAGACCGAAATAACAACGTCCATGGGACATTGTCAACCTTGTAGCTTTTCGACCATTTTTGTCCCTTGACAGGCAGACTAGTTGCCAAGCTGAGAGACTGTTCAGTGATTTCAAGCTCAACATCTCCAACTTTGGCTCGGTAGCCATCGAATGACAAAGCAAATTGCCAAGCCAAAGTGGGGTTATATCCATCGAATTTTCTTATAAATGGAAGCCAGCCAAACTCTTCTAAATCGCTATACGCACCATCAAACGTCAACAGTGCTTGGCACCCATTGGGCTCGGCCCTCACAATAGGAGCCATGGATTCTATACATGGTAGGGTTTGAGCTAAACGAAACAATGCACAGAGTGAAAATGAGAGGGTTCAACAGCTTGAATGCTCGAAGAGACCGGAAATAACTCCATGCGTGCGAAGGTGGTGGGATTACCACTCCCACGCATTGTATTAATTGCTGAGTACAGTGTTGTTATAATCATAATCACCCAAACCATACGTATCGAACAGTAAATAGGTGAATCATCACACCAACGTGCCACTCATCCAAGTCTGAACCAACACGATAGGTGATAATCACGTGCTAAGTGTTAAGTTTAATCAACATGAAATCCAACGACCTGTCGTGTGAATTCAATGTTTCAAACCAATGTTAATCAAAACATATCAATACATAGTTTGAAACTATTGCTCGTTCAATGCAATATCAATTTTCCAAACAATATACCAAGCATCGATTAAAACCCAAAAGATTTCATCAACGCACCCTCAAACCATTGCTATTTGACCTTATAAACTTGCCAATGTATTCGTTGCATATCCAAAGTTTTTAGAACAGTGCAATCAATAATTTCTCATACAATAAACGAGTCATGAGCCCATAGCAATAAGAATGAAAACATATAAGACCAAATCCATCATAATCTTTATAAGATTAGAATAAGACCAGTAAATCTTCATGGTTACAGGCTTAGCAATCTAACAAATCAAATGCGCAATCAAGGTAAGGACACGAGTTTGAAAAATCTTTTGCAGTCATGCGATAAACCAATGGTCAAGTGTCTTTTGTAAAAATCAATAAAAGACGACTACAGTCCAAACGATGAGAAAGGTATTTTCACACTTTCAGTTGTGAAAATTGAATCGAAATCAAAT
>JASDQU010102497.1:146146-157870 GCA_032191745.1 Picea mariana
AAGACACTAATGTCTATCCTAGTAGAAGAAGAAGAAGAACATTCCAAGGAATGGCTCAAAATTTTCAGCCAGGAAGCTGAAATGACTGTAGCATTGAAGCTTGCAACAGGAGAGGAAGAAGGGGAAGCAGACATGATAGATTTTTCTGAGTTGTATCAAGAGTTTGAATCCCTGGAGAGAAGGGTGAAGGTGTAGGGTATGCACATCCAACAGATCAGGTTGGAAGCAGAAAGAGAATACCATCCCAAGGAGCGACTGGAGGAAGCTGGAGGTACACCAGCACAAGAAGAACTGGCATGAGTTAAGCTGTCAGAAGAGGGATCTGAAAAATAGTTCAGTAAAGGGATTGCAGAGCTAAAATCTACAATAGCGTGGCAAGTTAAGGCCACAATATATGGGAAAAAAAACATGGGAGATCATGGGGATCTACCCATTTGCAGAGAAGAAATGCAACAGAGGAGAGTGCCTGAATAGAGCCAGCCACTGAAGCTGCTGGATGAGGATATAGAGTAGGCCAAGAGGTTGATGTTGAAGTCTTCATAGGAGACTACCAGTAGAGAAAAGATGAGAAGAAGGGAGATAACAATAGCAGTAGAGCAGTAGAAGCAGCAACAACAGCAGCAACAGAGCAGTGGAGTAGATGAACAACTCCAGAGGACTATTTGGGATCCAGGAGGATTTCAACAGAGATGTTGGGTAGCTCATGAGTAGGAGCTCATGAATTTTTCACAGCAGAGGAGTATGATGCAGGAGCATCGCTCCCAAGCCATCCATGCACCAGCCAGCCAGCAAGCACATCATGCATTCAATGAAGGAGGAGAGGCACAACCCTCTCGTTTCAAATTTTGAATTTGAATTAATGTAATTAATGGTTGTAAGGCTAGTAGAGCCAAAGCCATGCCTTTGAGTAGGAATTGGTTAAGAGTAGCCTTTAATGGTTGTAAGGCTAGGATCTAGCTCTAATCTGGACTAGACAGCCCATTCAATGTAGATTCATTGTAATTGAATAGAGTAGGTGAGATGGAGGGAAGAGATCAAAGAGCCCCCTCATGTAAAAGATCTTTCGATCTTCTTTGTATCAGTAGAGTGAGTAGGTAGAGCAGATAGAGAGAAGGAGCCAAGACTCTGTTATAGTCCATGCTCATAACCTTTGTACATGCATTCATATTAATTCAAAGAGAAGTTTTCCCTGCACGAGATTATTTGTTTGTTTATGTTTTTATGGATGAATGTGTTTATGCTTTTATGCTATGTTGTAGATGTATGTTGTAGAAGTGCATTTGCAAGGACATATGGGTTTTGCTATCTGTGGGTTCTTTGATTTCAGGTTTGGGGTTCTTTCAGGATTCATGCCAAGAGGGTGTGACAGAACATTGTAGGTTCTGAAGGCCAGTGAATATATGCACTCCTGAATTCTGTGAAATTTGGGCAAGGATGTGCCAGGAGGGTGCACTAGCTAAAGTCATCAGCTCAAGGAGGAAACCTCAAGGTTGTTGAACACCTCGGAGGAGGGACTGTGTAGAGGAGGACACAGTAGAAGACAAAATCATTGAGGGTTTTGTGAGAGATTTTCTAGGAGGGCCTTGAGCAGGTGAATATATGGCACAGGAGAAGGATATAGAATCACTCAAGGGTTCTGTAGAGATCTGCCAGGAGGGCATTGAGCACATGCATAGAGTGCAGAGGAGAACTCCATTGTGGGTTCAAGGAGAAATTAGAATCACTAAGGATTCTGGAAGCTCTGCCAGGAGGGCATTGAGTAGGTACTAGAGTGCATGGGAGAACTCTATCTTGAGTTTAGAAAGAAGATAGAACTACTGAGTGTTCTGTAGAGCCCTTCCAGGAGAGCATTGAGTGAGTGAAATAGTGCACAGAATAACTCTTTTGATTTCAAATAGGAGAAGCACCAGGAAGAGGACCTTCACAGGGTTGTTGAACACTCTGTAGGCTCGACAAGGAGTACTTGAGCAGGAAGTTTCCAGAGGGAATTTCTATCCCTTCAAGGAGAGAAAGGGACAGAGGATAAAGACCTATGCAAAGAGTGAACCAAGCAAACACTTGGGTGAAGCATTGCTAGACAACTGTATGAAGGCTTGTCAAACGCAGGAGTAGAGCATAGAAAGATCAGGATATATAACACCTTTGTGCAAAGAGCGATAGCTACAAGCAGTGCAGAAGTTAGAGAAACCTTTCAAGGTTTCAGAGGATGACAATCTCAGGAGGAAAAGTGACTTTGTGCACAGGGCCATAGTCGAGGAGTTACAGCTACCGTCGGATCAAGAAAAGGAAAAGATATGGACCATTGAAGTTTCATGTCCAGGTAGCATAGGAAAGCGCAGTGGAAGAGAGTAGATATAGGCCGTCATATCTAGCTCAGACAGCCAATAGCCCTCGGATCTATTGAAATGAACACTCGGTTTAACCCTCGTATGAGAAGAGCGGAACGAAATGCCTATTTTAGCATTTTTTCTACTAAGAGATACAAAGGGAAGGAGTCGAAACTCTTGACCCATGAAATATTGAAAGGATCAGGACTATCCATTCCAGAGGACACGTGGTAGGGATCATGATTATCTCATGAATTTGGGTATCGTGAGCTGAGAGGTGGAGGCCTTTTCTCTACAAATTCTCAAGTCGCAAGATTGCGATGCGATATGAACCATTGATCAAGGAGGAAGGAGAGTCATGATATCTGGCATCTCGATACATCACGTATCGGAGGTTCGAGGCTTCGAGGAACTTCCTTTCAATTGTGCAAGTCACAAAGTACCGAGCACTGAGGCTCATGCGAACATGTGGCATGTCTGATAGGTGGGCCACATAGTTGACAGGTGGCATAACAAAAAACACCAGAGGAAAGATGGAAGAGGTGATAGGTGAAGGACATGCGTCACCTGGGAAAGGAGTCAACACCCTATTGACTTCTCATGCTTCGGGTTCTTGTAAGAAAGGAGCACAAAGGATCAACACCTCAACTTGCGAAGTTACGAGCTGCGAGAAGTTCATAAGGAGTCAAATCTCCTCTGAATTTCATGTCTCAGAGTCTTATAAAAGAAGGGCCTGGAGGTTCAACCCTTCAACTCGTGAATTCATGAGTAGCGAGAGGTACTAGCTGTTAGCCCTAGCTGGTGGTCGTTGATAGAGGTGCTAGCAAAGAAGGAGCTATACCTGTATTGCAATCTCAGGTATCGGGATTTTGGAAAAGAGGAGTCAAGGTTCTTTGACCCATGAACTCATGAGTTGCAAGTTGTGAAAAGCACTTGTGCCAAGGACGAGTTATGGTTGTGTGAGGGTGAAGCTCACCCCTAGTTCTCGTTCACACAGGTGGGGTTTCAGAAGGACCTGTGGATCGGATTTGTCATGAGTTTTCAGTGAGGAACCAAAGGAGCCGCTTCGGCTCAAGGAGATTAGAACGATACTATGAGCGGATCTCAGTCCAAGGGTCAGGGGTTGGCGTCAGTCCAGCACGCACTCGAGTTGGTACTAGTAGCATTCATAGTGAAATCAAGAAGATCAAATTTCCTGACTTCTTTGGTGCCTTGGACGACGCAGCCACTGAGGCATGGTTGGAGAATACGATGATGTGCTTTTCACTTCGTGACTATACCTCCAACATGAAGGTCTGCATGACAGTCTTTCAAATAAAGGGGAGCGCTCTTCTATGGTGGAAGATGCTCCTACCACAACTGAACATGGTTGTCGAAGATGTGTCATGAGAACTATTCGAGGAACAGTTCCAAGAGAGGTACCTATCTGAGGAATTTATTGAGCGTCAGCTTAACGAGTTCAGTGGCTTGTGACAGGGTAGGCGTATGGTTCCTGAGTACAAGTCCCATTTTATGGAGTTGCATCGATATGATCCACACCTTAATACCGAGAAACTTAAGGTCAATAGATTATTGTATGACCTTAATGTCATAATACATGAAAAGGTTATGATTATGATGCCCCAGACCTTGCATGATGTCATCTAGAAGGCCCTTATAACAGAGGAGGAGATTATCAGTGAGGGTGAGAAAAGGACTCTAGTGAGACCAGTAGGGCATGTGTCATCTGATGCACAACAACATCAGACACCAGCTAGACATACACCAAAATATTGTGGCTTCCAGAGAGGATCCACTTTCACTACACCTTAGCGACCAGTGCCTTAGCTAGGGGTAACCATTGAGCTCACTTATTTTTCCTCGCAGATGCAAAAATCCTGAAATATGTTTCCAAACAGTTTTTGACAAATTCTGTTTGACCATCAATATGGGGCTGATAGGTTGTGTTGTGATGAAATTTGGTTCCCTATATCTTGAACAAATGTTACCAAAAATTGTCCTTGAAATTTGGATCATGGTCAGAGAAAATGGAATGAGGCATGCCATGAACCTTGAAGCTATGATCCACAAAAATTTGAACCATTGTGGATGTAATGAATGGGCGTTGAAGAGAATATAAATGACTATATTTGGAAACATTATAAACAACCACCATGATGATTTATTTATTGCCCGATTTAGGTAAGCCAATAATGAAATCCATAGAAATATCCCTCCAAATAGAGGGTGGAATTGGAAGCGGTTGTAGTGTACCAGGGGATTTGAGTCTTTATCCATTGTTTCATTGACAAACATCATATTTATCCCTAAAGGTTTGGGAATCATACTTTATACCATCCAAGAAAAAAGAACATTTCAACCTGTCATAGGTTTTGGTAAACTGAGAATGCCCAACTATGGGTGTAGCATGAAGGTCAGAAAGCACCATGGATTTAAGTTGCAACTGTTTGTTTAAATGCGTGAGACCTTTGTAGAGAATATCTTCATTGTGTCAATATTACTTTGGAGAAATTGGAGAACTGTATTGCAATTGTTGGATCATATGCAACAGTTTGGGATCTTGCATCCATTATTGGCGAACAACATGGAGACAATATGGAACAATGAAGGATAGAGAAAAGAGGGTCTCTTCATATTCATATTTGCTTGAATGATAATCTACAACCACATTGTATTTTCCTTTCTTGTAAATTATATCATAATCATATCCAAATATCTTGGCCACCCATTTTTTTTGCTCCGAGGATGAAATTCATTTCTCTAGATAATAATTGAGGCTCTGATGATCGGTCTTAATTTGGAATATTTTCCCCAATAGATAAGGGCTCCATAGATCCTCAATATATAGAATGGCCATCATTTCCTCTTCATATATTACATGTCCCAAATGGCACTCCAACAATTTTTTTCTAGTGAAGGCCAAAGGCCGACCATCTTGCGCAAGGACAACACCAATTCGTTTCCCTGAAATATCACATTCCAGGACAAAGGTATTTCTAAAGTCATGAAGGGATAGGATAAGAATACTACACATAGCCTCTTTCAAGGCTTAGAAGGAGTGATAAGTTGTTGGGTTCCAAATGAAAGCATTCTTTTTAAGGAGAGTAGTGAGAGGCACCTCAATTTTTCCATAATTCTTAGCAAACTTGTGATAATATCCTGTTAAATCGAGAAAACTATGGAAGATCTTAGGGATGAGGCCAAAAATTCATAGCTTCAAATTTCTTAGAATCGACCTTGAATCCATCCTTGCCAACAATATCACCCAATTACTCCACTCCTTTGGCTCCAAAATCACATTTATATTGTTTCAGGAAAATTTGGTGCTAAGAGAGTAGATGAAGAACTTGATACACATGGGAAAGATGGGCTGTCCATGTTTTAATATAGATGAGAATATCATCAAAGAAAACTAAGAAAATACTTCAAATAAAAGAGCAGAAGACATGATTAATCAGGCCCTTGAAGGTGAAGGGAGAATTACAAAAGCCAAAGGGCATGAACAAGAACTCATAGTGGCCTTGATGAGTTAAGTAAGCCTTATAAATTTCTACCTCTTTCATATATATCTAGTGGTAGCCATAACAAAGATCAAGTTTAGTAAAGAAATGAGCACAACTTGATTCATATAAGAGGTCATCAATGACAAGGATGGGGAATTTTTCTTTGATGGTGAGTTTGTTAAGGGAGTGAAAGTCAAGACACATGCACCAAGAGTCTTGTTTCTTAAGTACCATGACAACAAGAGAATAGTAGGTTTTGGTACTAGGATCGATAACATCCGCGGTGAGCAATTATTGAAAATTTTTCTCAATATCATTTTTCTGGGAAAATGGATGATGGTAAGGGAGAAAACTGGGATGAAGGCTATTGGGGACCATGGGAATGGAATGATCATGAACACCAAGGGAAGGGGGAATTCCTTGGGGAGTGGAAAAAAAAATTGATGTTTGGAGATGATGGATTAGAGGTCAGGATACATAGATGGTGTCTTAGTGGCATGAATGGAATGGAGTTGTGAAATAATGTCGAAATGACATTCCTCGAGGAGATTTTCAAAGCGATGGGAACTGGTGATTTTAGGGGAGCTAGATATTATTCCTTCAAACTTATATTGTTGGCCCTATTGGAGAAATTGCATGGTTAATTCCTTAAAATCCATGTGGATGGGACCAATATTATGTAACCATTCTGCATCAAGAAAAATGTCACAACCACACATGTCGATAGAAAACATATGAGATTTTATGTGGTACTAACCAATTTGGAGACACATTTTCACAATGCCGCCTACATTTCATGGAACTTCCATTGGTAATCTTGATTTGAAAGTTCTGGACTTCCAGGATATAGAAATTAGTTTCTTGGGCAACGCATCGATGAATAAAATTATGGTCCTTTCCGGTGTCAATGAGGATGATGACCTTACGATGCTTAATGCAGCCAATTATCTTGAGGGTTTAGGGAGTAGAGAATCTAGTGAGAGAATTCAATGAAACAAGTAGTTAAACTTCTGGGGGGTACAAGGGTGTAGTAATATCACTTGGCTTTCATAACATGACCACAGGGGGGCCTCAGCTGCTTCTTCCAAAACATGGTCAGAGATGGGAATAGAAATATTTTTTGCCTTACACTTGTACCCCATAAAATATGTGTTATCACAATTATAATAGAGGCCCTTCAACTTACGTTGAACCATTTCTTCCTGGGTCAATTTCTAGATCTTAAGTGGCATGGAAGGAGGTGTTGGAGTGCTTGGCTTAGGGAGGGAAGAAAGGATGGTTTTATGGTTTGAGAAGAGACAACATGTTTTTCTTCGTTAGATATTTTATCATTTTCCACCCAACGCTGAGGGTGAGTCATGAGGAAATGGGACGACATCTCATCCTTGAGGCCACTAATAAAGAATTCCCCCTAAAAAAACATCAGACATGCCCTTTGTGCAGAAATCCAAGAGCTCAAATGAAGCTATAATGTCTCCCACTATGCCATATTGTTTCAAGTTGCTTAAATAACCTAACTAGTGTGTGTCAGTTTGAAAGTGTACATAAATATCTATAACAAATTGTGTCCAAGCCACATACCCTTGTCGATCATTTTTTCTCCATTTCCACCATTTCCAACACTCCATATCTAGATGGAGAAAATCATAGTAGAGTTTGGCCAACTAATCAGTAATGTCATACAAAGAGAAATAGTGTTCCATTTGAGTTCCCTAACCTATGGGATCCAAACCATAAAAAAATTTCACCTCCATGCAAAAGGTGTGGGAAGGAAAATATGTGGACTCAGAGGATTCAAGACATTTAGGGTTATAAGGTGTGGAAGAAGAGAAGGGATTTTGTGTGGGATTAAACAAGGTGGTGAAATTTTTCACTGCATCCTAGGATTGATGGCACATGTCGATCAATTGAGAGATGGATGTGGGAAGTTATTTGAGTGGATCAAGACAGGAGTTGAGGTTTGCAATACTGGAAGTAATGGAAGAAATATCAATCCAATTTTTCTCATTATCTTTTTCCAAGGAAGTGAGACGTTGTTTCCAATATTGGTTGTGAATGTGGGCCATTGGGATGGGATAGGGGGGAAGTGGGACAACAAAGAAATGGGTTACTGGTGAATGGTACAACTACAATTAGTGAAAAGAGAGGAATTCAATGCGATAAGTTCCAAATACAGGTGTTGGGAAGGTTATGGGTCCGTGGGGAAAATGTTTTTATGAAAAATGATAGGTATGATTGTGATCGAAGTGAAGAGAGGAATCCAATGGGATAGGTATCAATAATAATGCAGGAAAAATATAGAATTTTATTTTGAACTCCAGTGGAGTTATACTCTGATTTTAATAAGACTAGAGTGAAGAATTGGCCAAATTCCTAATAAGACAAAATGTGTAGTAATATCACAACCCAAATGCAGGAGGCAAGGTTGCACGATAGTAGATCGTATCTATTTTGTTTCTTCTCTATTTCCATCCCAAGGGTTAGGGTGTTTCAGGTTTCTACAAACAAGGGTTTTTCCTGTCCTATAACAGTCTGATATACGTGAGGAGTCAAACAAAAGTACTCGGCACAATATCTTAGGGCACCAACTAAGAAGGATAGATCATACCCTTAGCGATACTATCTGATTACCCATGTACTAGAGAGTATATTCTTGAGTGTTTTTCTTGGTTTCACTATAAAAATTAGGCAACTGATCAATTTATCTACAAAGGTCTCCAAGATATCTAGGTCGCTCGGTATACAAGTGATGTTTGATGTACTATCACTTGAAGGGGTACCAACAAGGGTTACAAGCGTGGCCAACAATATGTGCTTAAGTACCACTTCTATTTCCTACGTGTATGTTTCCTCGAATGTGGATTTATGCGCTGAATGACAAATCTCTGTAGATTTAATATGTCGAAATATGTCTCTAACCTGAAAAAAATAATCCACAATTTTATTCCAAGGAAATTTCGATGATACCACTTTTAAGGTACCATATCTATTATAATAGAAAAAAACATAAATACTAAAGAGAATGACAGTGTAACAACACAATATATGAAACCATATAACCAAAATAATACCTTTGTTGATAGGAATGATATCCCTTGCCTCTTAGAGGGGGGAAATTCCAGTAGAGCAGCACTAAATTAGAATAATTCTCAAGACAAAAACTTCTTATGCCCTCAACTCCTATTGATACTGAATCTATCTACCAAAGGAACAGTCTAGAGAAAGATATTCTCTAAGTGGAAGATTCTATTAGGTATTCTTACATTTGACTTATTTTTCCTTATTACTAGGCCTTATTAATATTGTCTAACCCATAGTGACCTTCAAGAGTAAAGAAACAATTATGTCAATTCTTTTTTCTATGTGTCTTCTTATTTAAAGAATCACAACAATGGAGAAGGAATTAAATCCACCATTCCATGCTTCCATTCTTGTAATTATAGGTTTTGAATCATTTCCTTTAATATTTCTTCTTTCTTGGTTTGATATAATCCTTGTCATCCAAGTTTTATTTGTGAGGCCAATTTTTTACTATCTCCTTGTGTCTTCCAAGTTGCGTTTACTTAATATATGGTCCACAAGGGATCGATCCTAATCCAATAGGATGACTTCCCTTCATATTTTCCCATTTAGGTGTCACGAGTATTATGTAGTGTATATTTTTGTGCACATATTAGTTGATATTGAATGATAAATTTGTAACTATTGTTTTATTTAAACTACATATAGAGCTATTTTGGAGCTCATGATTTTTGTGGTTTTCAACTTTTATTAAATCATGAAATCTTGAGTATGTGTCTCCTTTAAATGCTTAGCATATCAATGGTATAATTTCATCTAAAGTTGTTTGGAAATGACTGTTTATGACACTTTATGTTTTATTTTTCTTGCTTATAATATCTTCCTTTGAATGCCTTCCTTTATGTGCTATGACATAGGAAATCGTTATGGTGGAATGTACAAATTTATGTTTTTTTTCTTCTGTAAAAATGTTACTATAAAATATTTCATCTTGGTTCATCCATTTTCCTATTCCACTCTCAAATATTAAATGTTTGATGAACTAATATACCATTTTTTCAGAGCCATAACATAACCATTATCCAAGTGAGAACAAAAGGAGCACCTCCTTTATAAAAATATAGACGTAATCTGTAACTCCTTGAGAATACCCTATGAGGATAACTCTTTTTATTGACAGGATTTTAGATCAAGTCTATATTCCCAAGAAACAGGCACCCCATATTTCCTCTATGTTCAAAGTCATATTCACATCCCCCCAGTAATGATATTATCCACCACTAAACAATTTAATTCAAACAAAATGTACCAAAATTGTTTCCTAACCTAATAGGGTTCATACACATTGAGTGTAACATCCCTCTCTTGCATGCACTGAGCGAACTTATTCTTTGAGGACACTTTCTTGCAAGTGATCTGGATTATTATAATATTGGGCATTTGATTATGATAATGAGGCATTATGGATATGTTATTTTGTGTGTTTACATAGACAGGTGCTATTGACTGGGTTCTCCTGAGTGTGTAGGACTCTAGATCTCGAGGATGAAGAGGCATCGATGAAACCCCTTGGACTCTGGATCGAGTCAAGGAGTGGACTATTGGGTTTTATTGTTGTTGATATGACATATGTACATCTGATTAGATGTTATGATGATTGATTATTATTGCTGACATTATTTTTTGATGATACAGGTTGACGATAGCTTGCCGACTGGTCTCACATGTGGAGTAGAGGGGTCATGCACGACAACTAGAGACTTTGAGGGAGTGGTGTGGACAACAACCCTGCCATAGCCTACTATCACTCGTGGTATGGCTCGAACTGTAGGCTAATGATTACCTAGTTTGAGAAGACCCATGATGTCATGAGGGAAGACTGTGATAGTCACTCACGATGATTCCAAGGGGTGCACAATAAGGCAGGGACCTTATTCCTTAGAGGCCCTTAGTATCCCACAAGATCACCTGACATAGTATTGACTCTAGGGTTTTAGATGTCTACCAAGTCATTCAAGAGGTGAGTGGCACCCTTGGAGCACAAAGTGCATCCTGAAGGGCACGTCATGCAAGGAAAATGGAAAGAGACAAGTGGCACTCTAGGAGAACATAGTGCATCCTAAAGGGAATATCGTGCAAGGAAAATGGAAAGAGGTGAGTGGCACCATTGGAGCACGTTGTGCATCCTGAAGGACATCTCATGCAAGGAAAATAGAAAAAGGTTAGTGGCACCCTTGGGGACCCTAGTGTGTCCTGAAGGGCATGCCGTGATTTTAACGGTTAAGTGAATAAACCTAGTTATCCTTAAAATGAATGACATAATCAGTACGATTTAAAAACAATTTCCCTAATAGAAATGTTGCCCAGCCTAGGAAATTAAAATCTAGGTCGAAGTTATGCTTGTGGTAATTTTTTTTTAATAATAATCCTAGTTAAACATGTGAAGAGAAGGGGTAAGAAATTCAATTAATTTATTAAAAATCAAATTACTTTGGGGGATTAAAATTTTAAAAGGGAAATGATTTTTGTTTTCATATGATAATTAAATTTTATTAACTTAAAAAAAGAAAAAAGGGGTAAAAGGGTGCATTTCTACACTTGCTAGTTTTAGTTTTAGTTAAAATGGGAAAAGAGGGAAATTTAAAATAAATAGGAAACTAAGGGAAAAAGGGGAAACATAAGGAAAAATCTAAATGACTAACTTAGTAAGGAATCTTGTCTTTAAGGACTTTATAATTAGGAAATCAACTAGGAATTTAGTAAAGGCGTAATTCATTTAAATGTGTAAGGGAATATGGGGACACCGAGGAGAGTTTTTAGGAATGCTTTTTAGTGGGAGAGGGAAATAGGGGTAATTAAATAATTAATGAAAT
>JASDQU010102497.1:158117-187656 GCA_032191745.1 Picea mariana
TTGTGCGAGTTGGGATACCCAGCTCGGGTAACGAGTGGTAGCTCGACCTTGTGAGGTGAGATGGTTTCTATATGTTCTCTAGTCTAGTGTGTGTGGCCCCTTTGTGGCTTGGGGGGCTCAAAGGGAAGAAGAGTACTCCTAGCATTGGATGGGAGGTACCAGTAAAGTCACATCGGTCGGCAAGTAGGAGATGGAAGGAGCACGCGGGAAAATGAATCAGAGTTGTCACCTTGGGCTACGGTATGCATGCGTTTATTTTGAATGGTATATAAATATTGTTGTTGTGCTTTCATTTTTGTGCTTTTAATTGTGTAAATAAAAGTGTTTTACTCATTGTTTTTAATCAATAACTTAAAGTGATCATAGCTTTACGCTCGTTGCTTGAATTGATTTCATTGGAAACGTGATCCCTGATTGCTATGACTATTTTGTTTTGTTTTATTGATTATTATGAAGAGATTGTGCTTTATCTTCCGTCCTTATCCCTATATCATCAATCCATGCCTGAGTAATCGTCTAGGAGTGGAATCAACATTCGTGACTTCAGTGTTTATAGACCTATAGATTCTAATGCCTTGATTTTCTGTTCATGGATGATGAGTGAAGGATAGTTTTGCC
This sequence comes from Picea mariana, assembly GCA_032191745.1. Taxonomy (NCBI): domain Eukaryota; kingdom Viridiplantae; phylum Streptophyta; class Pinopsida; order Pinales; family Pinaceae; genus Picea; species Picea mariana. The sequence goes on from JASDQU010102497.1 coordinate 158,736, forward strand.
CAACTGTCTACCCCTGTTGACTGTTCCTGGCTGAATGATTGTCTTGCACCCTCTTGTGATTGAATACCTATGCATATTGCTATATTTTCTCTCTACGAATAACTTAATGCTCTATGCGTTTTAAATCATATATGGACAGCATTGTTGTCCACTTGAATGACAATGTCATTTGATTTTATTTCTCTGCATTTCACAACGATTTGTAGTTGCTTTTAATGTGCAATGGTGACATTTGTTACTATGTAAGTGTTGAAAGTTATTTCTTTTATTACTGCAATTTTAACTTTTGACTTCAATTTATTATATCTGGACAGTGATCCCTTCTCTGTAGAATTCAACCCCCCTGCCCCCCCCCTTAACATTTGTGACAATGTTCTAATAATCAGACTGCATGTTTTCCTTGACTAAGAACGATAATAGTATAACATGTCTGTGTTTTCTTCCAAGACTATGTTTGTGTCATATTACTTACCACTGGGAAACATTTCTCTATGATTTTTATTGCTTACTGTTGTTAACCTCTGCTTGTTGATCATCATTACCCTAGCATTTGAGGGGAGAAATATCTGTGTTCTTCCACCATGATTTTCTCCTAGCACAATCCATCTTTCAACTCAGTTGTATGTGAATTTTACCCAACATCCAACTCAATTTTACTTGGCGATATAACATTGCAATTTTATATTTATCTTCTTACACAACCACTTCATTTACTACCCTGCGGTTTCAGGATTTATATGATAGCATTAACATTTTTATCTGCGATTTTATGTGTGTGCCTATGTTTTGTTTGGACAAGTCTGCGCCCACTTAATATAGAGGGTGAAAATTTGTTGTGCATTGACCACGATGTTACTAGTGTGACTGTGTTTGTTTTAAGAAGTTTGCGCTCACTTTAATGACCAAACTGCAATTATTAGCAGTATTGACTATGGATTTACCTTCCTTTTGGCTGAGAATTGAGTCTTTAATAGCCTGCGATTTTACCTCTTTAATGACAGTGAAATTCATGGTGTACCTGCATTTTTACCCATCTATTGGCTAATATTTTAACCTTTTATTTATTGCGAATTTACTCTTGTATTGTCTGCGATTTGTTATAAAAAACACAACGAAATTGTTATATTAAAACACAACAAATTGATTGATAAAGCACAAACAACGGATGTAATGATTCTTGATAGTGATTCCAATTATTATTGACTTTTGTAGTGTGATTGCTTTAGACTGCGAACTTACCATTCCTAGACTGCTTGCATTGTTAGTTGATCATATATCTGCGTTTTATGTTTATGACAACATTTCCTTTTAGGGGCAACGATATATGTGATTTTTAAATCAATAGTGTTCAAAGTTAATGTTTACTATTTAAAGTTAATGATTAATTGAGATTGTTAATTCAATAATGTTTAAAGTTAACGTTTAATATTTAAAGTGAATTCTTACATGAGATTGTTAAATAATTAATGTTAAAGTTAATGTTTAATACTTAAAGTTAATGCTTGTTTGTGATTGTTAAATCGATATTTGTTGCACTGAGACAAATATAGTTATAATGGAATTGTGAATATAGGAATAATAAACTTTTTGATTTGGATTTAGTTATGTTGAACTATTGTTGAATATAGTTCTCACATTTGAAATTGGAATTGGTTACAATGAATTGTTGTTGAATAAAAATTTTAATATGTAAAGATTGAGGTATGCAAGGCGTCATGAGGGAATAACCAATACATACTAGAGAATATACTTCTCACTATGCGAACATGGTGTAATTCATCATCACGCTCCTCATTACACTAGTGTTATTAATGATCATGTTAATTGCTTATACTAATTCTCCTTTGCAGTGCAAACCAAAACAAGTAGTTATCCCATCAATGGTAAAGAAGAATCAGTTTACAGAATCCATGACTTATGTGGTTCTAGGAATCTAATGATAAGTATGACTGTTATAGTATTCAAATCTCCTTGTGTCATAGTCGTCTCGTTGACTTGTCGATTGGGGGATAGGGTTAGTCGTCAGGTGTTTAGATAGTTAAATTGATCTCCTAGAGCGTTGAATTCATCTTGTGTTGAGGGTCCAACTATGTTTTTGTGCCATGGTTTTTGTCACACCTATCACATGGAGACGACATGATTCCTGATGAAGTGATCATCGTGTGCCCAAACGAATATAGGCAAATCATAACTTGGCCAGAGTCTGTGCTACCCGTTGTGGGCGGTTGTTCATTTTAGTTGTTGTTGGTGTTTGGGTTGTAACGGCTTCATGCGTTTGGTTTTCACACCATAGAGGTTCTAGTACTGGTTGTCGAGGCCATTCTATCAAGATTTTGGATGTTTTCCTTAGCTTGTAGGCATTTTCATGTTTGTGTCGGGCAGGTACACGTTTCTTTCTTTGGTTTACGCATTTTTTTCCCAATTGCTCATTGTGCTAGTGCATTGAGTTGTGGTTTTCCTTTGCCGAATGTGCATGTGTGTGTTCATCACCAGGTTGTGTGGTCCAACTGTTTTCATCATTTCCTTCTTTAAAAAAATAAAAGTAAAAATAAAAATTGCACTTTTTGCTTCGCTTGCAGTCGTAACAATTGGGGTTATTACATTAATAAAGGTTAGATGTTATCCCATAATCTTACCATGTACAAATATACAAAGACATGAGCATGGAACAAAATGATTGAATAATGTAATATTTTTAATCATTCTAGTAATTGTGCCAGCAGAGAAACCATCTAAATCCAAACCGTAGAAATCCCAGCCACTCTAGATATTCTTTAGGTCAAGGACAAAGGGATCTCCTTTCCCCATATTTTTTTGAATCAGAATTACATCAATATTTTCCAACTTTACCAACCATTTGAGGGAGAGTATTTTAGCCTACGCCCCTATGAATGACATACTAATAGATAATTTATTCTTGGAGGAAACACCTTAGGGGTAGTTCCTTCTATCAGAACCCATGAATTGAGTATTTTTTTACCATGGTGAACCTTTGTAGCTACTTTCTCTTGATCCTATTTGAGTTTCAAATTCTACCACCTCAAATGTATAGGAAAACAAGTCTCCAAAAAGATGGCTACTAATGGCTTCTCCTAATTAATAGTTTATAGAACAATCTACATATGTGCACAAGAAAAAAACATTTTCTTTATTGGGTTTATACTATGTATACATGAGAGGGAGAGGAAAGATAATAACTTTTATTCTATCTACTTGACTATCAAGTTCACTTTGTGGGTAGTTAGCTTTTCCATCAAGCTATTTTTATTTCCACCTTGTGGTTCAATTCCTTTCAATTCTAACTCCTCCTTTGAAATGTTGATTCACTTGTTGAATTTTTAGATTCTTTTTATTACTATCCTTAAGTTACACCAAGGGGTATTTCTCCTTTCTTTACCATTCAAACTTCATTGCCTCTCGTGCTAATTCATGGGTTCAACATATTTTATCAGTTTGAGCCTTGTTTTCTTTTAATTATTCGAATCGATTTATTAGCCGTTTCATTAACTTTGTATACATGTAAGTTTATTTCATGTTATTGAAAAAAACACGATGCACATGGGTTGACTTTTAACAGTAGATCAATAATCTCATCTAAATAATTAATGTTTTATATTTTTACTTAAAATGGGATTTACTTTATTTTTTTCCATTTTACTAAGTTTGAGCATTTGTGCATTATCTAGGTGTTAGTAGTTTGGATGTCAAAATTGGGACTAATATCCAAATGAAGAAGACCTAGTTGTACATGAGCACTAGGACATAGTACTTTTTTCAAGTAATAAAGACTAATTGCAAGAATTAGGCCAAGGTTACACCAAAATTTGAGAAAGAGGCCCTAATTTAGCAATTGGGGATGATCACAAAATTAGGCAAAGGAAAAAGAGAATGAGTCAAAAGGCGGACCAATTTTAGTAGTTGGGGACAATAATTGGGATTACGAAAGGTTTTGGTATGACTTAATCAAATTCAAAGAGCTTAAAGAAAAAATAAAAAGAGCTCACATAGAAGCGTAAATTTTGAAGAGTGTGAATAGATTGAAAGTAGTGCTCAATTGGATGTTGAGATAAATCCAAAAATTGGGACCCATAATTACAAAATTTGTAGGATGAATACTTCGATTTGACGATGATGATTGATTTCAAAATCAGGTTGATCAAGATTCTGAGTGAATTTTTAGAGTTTGAAATAAGTTTTGAAAGTTCAAAAACTTAGTTGAAAGTTCGAAAACTTAGATCAAGAAACGAAATAATTGGACTGAATGGGGGAGCATCAACATCATCGCTACCTCATATAGAAGATCCAGCTGGACCAAAAAAGTAAAGTGGGCATGTAAGTACAATAATGGAGTTCTTAAGGATTTGTGTATAATTAATGAAGGATAGAACTACACTAAGTATGTTATATAACATGATTAATCATTGTAGAGAAGGAAGGGACACCCCTAACACACAAAGAATGGTAAACCAGGTACTGCGTGGGAGGAGAACCAACAAATAATTGAGGTTTAGTGTGTAGATTAGAGAGTACATTATGGATAATGTTATTTTGGACTTAGGATCTGATGTGAATGTGATACCTAAGTAGACATGGGAGATGATGGGAGAACCTGAGCTAGTATGGACCCCTTTTAAATTAGGGCTCACAAATCAACATAAGATAATCTCGATTGGGAGACTCACAGGAATACCTATGAACATAGATGGTGTGAATAACATGGAAAACTTTGAATTTATTGAGATAGTAGATGATAGTAAACCGTATCCAACACTCATGGGATTGGAATGGGTGTTCGTTAACCAAAAAAATATTAATCTGAAAAAGAGAGAGATCATATTCGAGGTTGGGGATCTGAAAGTCATTGCACCTTTAGACCCATCAGAAGTAAAGTGATATACATATCCAATAAGAGGGAATGAATTTGACCAATTATACAATATGATTGTGCATATGGGGGATTATGTTGATATGACAACGGATGGCGCGCTAATTTGGAGAAGTATTATTTCATGCGCATCAAATTAAAAATCTGGTATAGAAAATTGGCAGAAAAGGATGCATGAAGTGTCAACTAGAAGATTTGCATGGATAAACCGATATTTGTGCTAGATTGGAATGGAGCTATATGACCCACCCAGTTATGATGGATAACTGAGATTCAAATATTTATAGAATAATTTGAGTTATAGGTACCTAAACAACAAAGGTTGTTATATATGGACATTGTATTAAAAGAAACTATAACTATATGGTGGGTTGCACAAAAAACGGGAATGAAAGACTGGGAACAATGTAGTACACTAATGCAGACAAGATTTGGCCCCAAGGAAGAAGAAACTATGCAGAAATACACAGGAGAAAGTGACCCAGTAGGTCACGTGGAAAGTTGTAGGGATTTATGGTGCTCAATATTCTAAATAGAGTGGACACACATATTCAGACACACATTGGATACCATACCAAAGAATTGGAGATGCACAGGGAGACAACAAGTTGGAAATAATTATTCTGAAGATTCGAATTCACATTCATTTTTAAACACGAGTCTCCTTCCATAAAGGAATCATTATATGAAATTCAAGAAAATATATTCTCAGAGGTAGAGATGATGGAAGTAGAACCCATAGGAAATTCCCATCAAGACAATATAATCATCCAGAAGCTATTGCAATGCTATATTGTGATGAAGGAATAATATGAGGATGAGGATCCTAGGAATGTAAAAAGACCCGAGACAGAAGGAATAAGAGAAATAGAAGGAAAAAATATTGCATCCATTGTTTACAAACAGTTCATCAAGATGAGGAAGGTAAACATTAGGACAATGGAGAACCTTAAGTTCACGCAGATACGATATTATTGGAATGATGAAAAAGTCTAGAAGATTGCAGAATTATTGTGAGAATATCAAGATTTATTTCCAACCACATTCTCAGAGATGAAGGGGATAGAGGGGGACTTAGGAAATATGAATATCCCACTAAATCTTGGAGATAATCCAATACGAAAAATACCTTAGATGTTAAACCTGAGGTATAAGGAAAAGGTCATGGATGAAATAGAGAGGATGCAAGATGGAAGTATCATTGAACTAGTCGAAGAATCTGAGTGGATTATCCCAATGGTGGTGCAGGAAAAGAATACATGAATGATTATAATATGTGTGGACCCAAGAATTTTGAAAGACGCATACTTACATGATCCATTCCCAACACCATTCACAGATGAAGTAATGGAGAACGTAAGAGGTCAAGAAACTTATTGCTTTACAGATGGATTCTCTGGGTACCATAAGATAAGAATTGAGCAGGAAGAAAGTGTGCAAAAGAAAGGGTGTATAATAAAGGGAAGCATGCAGGACAAAGACAACACACAAAAAAAAGAATAAAGAAAGAGAGCAAGAGGAGAAATTGCAAAGGATGACAATACACCTTTCCAGAAATAGAAGAACAACATAAAATTTGTATAAAGGGAGAAAAACAAAAGANAATGGTTTATTTTGGCATAGATAGAATAGGGATTTAATCCCTTGATTTTGGGTATAAATATGTAATGGGAGGGGTGAGAATGGGTCTATCTGAAGAGAGAGAGGTTGAACAATGACGTTGAGATCATGCAAGATTCATGAATGTAATAAGTTGATAAGACGAATAAAGAAAGAGTTTCAAGAGAATCTTGTATCTTGTGTTATTTACTTGTCTATGTGTGTTTATGAATGATGCTTTGCAGAATATTTTTAGTTTATGGATTGGTTATTATTCAATATTCACAAATGACTGTGATAATATATGTAATAATTGAGAACATACATAAGCCAAACGAAGGAACATTGACTTGGGTATCTTTCTCCCTTTCCCTAACTACTGCAGAAGTCCCAAATAGATACGTCGGTTCAGACTTCATCTACACACTTAGGTGATTCTAAAAGGTACAATGCCTTGTGGGTCTTTTGGTCATAGTTAACCCATACCTTGGGTCTTACAACCTATGCGCTGGTCATTTTAAGACGAGAAATTGCTTCATTGACCAGACTGGTACATTGCGACTAAGGCAAAGTTTTGGAGGCCAACTAAGAAGGATATTAAAAACTGGTTGGAACGAAAAGAAAAAGAATTCATGGGACAAGAAAATGAGAACCCTCATATGAGTGACAAGCTATTGAAGAAAAGGTGTGTGTTCACATATCTGCATCAAAGTTTCTTTGGTGAATTTCCAAAAAAATTTTCCAAGTGGCTTGAGAGGTTGATAGATAAGACATGAAGGTTTAATGCTACAACACCGAAGAGTTGGGCTCCTAAATTGGTAGCACAAATGAATTTGGTAACTAACTCAACTACTCGAGAAATTGATTTTTTGTCAGATAGTATACTAGGGGGTTATGTTACATAATTTGCAGTTGATTGCATTCACTCACAGAATGTTGCAGAAAGAGATTTTTTCAAAGGCCCATGCTAGACGTTCCTACAATCATTGAATGCGTGGATAAAAATGTTTTTTTTTGAAAAACACATGATGATAATGAATTCTAATAGCTAAAAGGGCTTTGTGCACATAGGGCGAGTCAAAGGATGATATGGGATCTTCTGAGAGAAGGAAGCAATGAACAAGGAAGAAAGGGACTGTGGATGCAAGAAGGCTACCATAGGAAGAATTTGATTTTGGAGAGTTGTGTGGGGGAAGAAAGTACAAGAGGAAAAATACTTTGGCTAGGAGATAAGAGAAACATAGTGAACCAAAGGAAATAGAACCTTACACACTAGTCCAAATCATTGAGATACCATATATAGAAGGAGAACAAAGGTGGTTTTAGTCTAGTCCTGTAATAGAAGAGATAGTAATCCATACTCACACATGATCTTGTGTTGAATCCACAACCACATGTGCATCACGAAAATCAGAGATAACATTTGAATAGTTGTCAAAATCCACCATAGTTAGTCGAGGAGTATAGAGTAGAAACAATCAAAATAGTGGGAGCAGTGCATAGAGTTAAACTCAAAATCCAAGTCCAAGAACATCACCAAGAGGAGGGAATACACAAGACAACATGGATGGAGTATATAATACTCTTAGAGTTCCTAAATTCAAGGGAGTGGTGTAACAGGATCTAGAACAAGACTTGTTTGTGTAAGAAATAATTTGGTCTTCCAAAAACAAACACGATGATACCATAAAAATTTCAAAGTTAGCAACAACATTTAGAGGTCGTGCACTAGTGTGGTACATGAAGTTACAAAGCACTATGCCTACAGGACAGACAAGGACCTTGGTAGAGTTAAAGAAAGCACTATTAATGGAGTTCAAAAATCCAAAATCAGAATCGCACTACATCACCGAGATAAAAGAGATAAATCAGGTACAAACATAGTCCATGTGGGATTTCGATCAATGCTTTAAGGATGTGATGGGGAGATTGAATTTCCATATCCTAGATCAATAACATAAAGAGTGTTTTATTTCTAGACTTATACCACACATTCAAAGGCCCCTGACTAAATAGAAGGTTATGTCACATCTCGAGGCACTGGATACTGAAATGAAACTAGAGGAATCTCTGACAAGAGATAATGGAGGGATGACATAGGTTCAAACATAGTTTGTTGCATTGAAAATTCAGTTGGTTGAGCTTAACAAAAGAAGCAAGAAACAATAACAATTTTTTTGTACCAAATGCAGGACAAAGGGCCATCACAATGATAAAAGCCCAACATTCATACAATATTTAGTAGTTGGGATACCAAATCCATTACCACAGGGGGGATACTGCGAAATATGTAAGAAATGGGGCCATCACCCCACTCAATATCCATTAATATAGAAGTATCAGAGAATACCGAAGAACTTGTTTTGCAATTTTGGGAAGTCGGTAGGAAATTAAGAGAAGGATTGTCACGCATTCAAACTACTAAGGTAGCGCACATTGGATATGCATAGGATCAAAGAAGAGAACACATATGCAAAGGGAGGCAGCGCACAATATAACAATCAAAGATGGTCCAATCATGGGAGAAAAGGAAACTTTCATAGAGGTTGTGGTAGAGGGAATTTTGGTAGAGGAGGACACATGCTGATTATTTGTTATAACTATAATCATCCTGAACACTTGGCCCACAATTTCTAGAATCCATGTATGTCATGCACTTATTTCATAACACTGTATTATGAGACAGAGGACTGTCCCTAACTATTTATGAAATGTAAAGCCAGATAAAACCTAAATCAGAATCTGAATCTGAATGTGCAGATGATATTGGCCAAAATATGTAGTGAAGGACCAAAAATAGCAGTTGTTATACATGGAGGAGCTAGAACAGGCATTGATATGGAAACTCAAGGAAGCCAGAAAGAGTAGTGGATAAGGAAGTAGACATGGCCTATACCATGATTTGATCCACAAAAGGATAAAGATATGTATGAAAGATCAAGAAAGGAAATATTTGGACCGAATGGGGGAGCATCAACATCATCGCTACCTCATATAGAAGATCTAGCGGGACCAGAGAAGTACAGTGCGCAGGTAAGTACACTAATGGAGTTCGTAAGGAGTTTTGTAGAACTAATGATGGATATAATTGTGCTAAGTATGTTATATAACATTATTGATCACTGCGGAAAAGGAAGGGACACCCTTGTCGCAAAAATAATGGTAAATCGGGTACTGCGTAGGAAGAGAACCAATAGAGAATTCAAGTTCAATGCACATATTGGAGAGTACGATGTGGATAATGTTATTTTAGAATTAAGAAATGATGTGAATGTGATAACTAAGTAGAAATGGGATATTGTGGGAGAACCTAAGATAGTATGCTGCCATTTTCATTTAATGTTCGTGAATCAATATAAGATAGTCCTGATTGGGCGACTGACAGGAGTACCTATGAAGATAGATGGAGTGTGTAAAATGGAAAAATTTGAATTTATTGAGATAGTAGATGATATTAAACTATATCCATCACTAATGGATTGGAATGGGTGGTGGTTAAACAAGAAACTATTAACTTGAAAAAGAGAGCGATGATATTCGAGGTTGGGAATCTGAAAGTCACTACATCTTTGGGCCCATTAGAAGGAAAGTGATATATAGAGCCAACAAGAGAGAAGGACATTGACCACTTGTAAAATATGAGTGTGTGTATGGGGGATTATGTTGATCCAATAATGGATGGCGCGTTGATTTGGAGAAGTATTATTTCATGCGCATCATATTATAAATCTGATATAGAAAATTAGTAGTAGAGGCTGCATGAGGTGTCAAATAGACGATGTGCATGGATAAACTGATATTTGCACTGGATTTAAATGGAGCTATGTGACCCACCCAGTTATAATGGAATAACTGAGCTTGGAATATTTATAAAATAATTTGAGTTATAGGTACTCGAACAACAAAGATTGTTAGCTATGGACATTTTATTAAAAACAACTCTAACTAGATGCATAGATGATTTTAGGGGCTAAATTTTGCTCATGGGCTATTTTTTCATGGTTTTTCCAAAAAAGAGATTCACTATTTTAAAAATGATTCGCCCAAATTCTATAGGATAAAATTATTTTACCTTAAAAATCGCCAAAATTTTATAAAAACTATATAAAATCCTTAGAAATTTGAATATTTTTACAAAAATATCGCCAAACATTTATAGTTGGAATATGAAGGATTAGTAAGATTTGCCAAGGTTTCTACATTTTAAAATAAATTTCCATCCTTAAAATCATCTCTGACTAGATGGTGGGTTGCACACAAAAAGGGAATGAAAGACTAGGAAGAATGAATTACACTAATGTGGATACGATTTGGCCCCAAGGAAGAAGAAACTACACAAAAATACACAGGTGAAGTTGACCCAGCAGGTCACGTGGAAATTTGTAGGGATTTATTTTTGCTCGGTATCCTAAATAGAGTTGACGCACATATTCATACACACGTTGGATACCATACCAAATAATTGGAGATGCATAGGGAAAAAACAAGTTGGAAATAATTGGTCTCTGAATATTCGAATTCACGTTCAATTTTGAACATGAGTCTCCTTCCGTATAGGAATAACTATAGGACATTCGAACAAATATCTTCTCGAAGGCAGAAATGATGGAAGTAGCACCCATAAGAAGAACACATTAAGCCAAGCTAATCGTCCATAATCTATTGGAATTCTATATCGTGATGAAGGAAGAATATGAGGATGAGAATCCCAAGAATGTAAAAATACCTGAGACAAAATGAACATAAGCGTCTTAAGGAAAACAACTCGCATGCACTGTGTACACACAACCTATCAAGATGAAGAAGGTCAACATTGGGACAATGGAGAACCCTAAGTTCAAGCAGATAGGATATTATTGTAATGATGAAACAATTTAGAAGGTTGCAGAATTATTGTGAGAATATCATGATTTATTTCCAACCACATTCTCAGAGATGAAGGGGATAGTGGGGGACTTGGGCAAGATAAAGATCCCAATAAAACTTGGAGCTAAGCCAGTACGACAAAGACCTTATAGGATAAACCCGAGGTATAAGGAGAAGGTCAAGGATGAAATAGAGAGCATGAAATATGAAAGTACTATTGAACTAGTCGAATTATCTGAGTGGATTAGCCCAATGGTGGTGCTTGAAAAGAAGAAAAAAAGGATTAGAATCTGTGTGGTCCTAAGGATGTTGAATGACGCATAATTACATGATCCATTCCCAACACGATTCACAGATGAAGTAATGGAGAATGTAGTGGGTCAAGACAAGAAACTTATTCATTTACAGATGGATTCTCTGTGTACCATAAGATAAGAATTGCACAAGAAGATAGACACAAAATCAATTTTGTGATGGATTGGGGTACTTATCAATATACGATGATGCCATTTGGATTAAAGAATTATACTACGGTGTTTTCTAGAGTAGTAGTGGCAACATTCAAGGAGTTCAACCATAAATTTCTATAAGTTTACTTGGATAATTGGATAGTGCTCAATTTACTTCAATATCATATAGTAGTTTGTCAACTCATGTTAGATCGATGCAAATAATGTCAAATTTTGCTGAACTTAAAGAAGTGCATATTTTGCACACCATTTGGAATTCTTCTAGTACATGTAGTATGCTAACAGGGACTATTTCTTGATATAACAAATATCATAGTAATTATGGTCTTGGAACCTGTGACATCAGTAAAAAAACTAAGTGAAACTTTGGGTCATACATTTTATTACTAGAAATTTATCAAAGGATATGCGTAGATTACAAAACCCATGGAAAATATACTAAAGAAAGAAGCTAAGTTTCAGAAGAATGAGGACTACCATAAGAAGATGAACACTTTGAAACAAAAACTAGTAACCACACTCATTTTTATCTTTCCACGGTGGAACGAGGAGTTCCATGTACATGTAGATTCATCGTCCATAGCGTTGAACATAGTACTTTCACAAGCCAACGAAGGGGACATCAATCAGACAATAGTGTTTTCCAATAGGAAATTGTCTTCATCTGAAAATAATTATACCACTATAGAGAAGAAAAGATTGGAAATGGTTTATCCGCTACAAAAGTTGATGCACTACTTATTTGGGTCCCACTTCAAGATGTATACATACCATTTTTCCTAAAAGTACTTAGTCAACAAGCCCATATTAGGAGGAATAAGATGAATATGGATGTTATTATTTCAAGAATATGACTTTGAGGTCATAGTAAAACAAGGAAATATGATTGTAGGACTAGATCATCTCTCAGACATATTGACATGAGAGGATGTAGGTAATCTAGATGATATGAATGCAGGACTACATCATCTCTCACACATATTGAAATGAGAGGATGCAGGTAATCTATGTGATAATTTCACATATGCATAGTCATTTGCAATACTGATGGTGGATGATAACTTTGCGAACATTGTGGAATTTCTAAGTACATGCATGGCCCCATCCGAGATGAAAGTTTCACTGAATAAATAATTTGGGGCGAAAGAAGTAGATTATCAGTTGATTGCAGGGAACTTGTTTAAGTTAGGGGAAGATAGAATATTGACTTGTTGTGTACTAGAACACGAAAGGTCGATGATATTAGAGGAAGAACACAATGGAATTTCTAGAGGACATTACAGAGGAAAATCAATGACACAAAACATTTTATGTGCAAGGCTTTGGTGGCCTACACTACACAAATATGTGAAGGAGTATTTTCATTCCTGCAATGGATGTCAAAGAGTGGGAAAACCATCCATGAGGGATGAAATGCCATTAAAACCAAAAGTTATGGTACAAGGATTCGATAAGTGGGCCATTGACTTTGTACCTTTGATCAAACCTCAAGGAAGGAGATCAAGGGAAAGATATATCACCATTGTGATACAATACTTGACCAAGTGGGAGGAAGTAGCACTGGTTACTGGTTGCACTACAAAGAATGCTACATGGTTTTTATTCGAGAATGTAGTCACAAGGTTTGGATGTTCATGCATATTATTTAGTGATCAAGGTACACATTTTTTGAACAAAACAATTGCGACATTGACAAAAGATTTTCAGATTCCTCATAAAAAGAGTACACCATATCACACTCGGGACAATCGAATAATGGCAGATTTTAATAAGATCTTGGATAATTATTTGACAAATATATATAATTTGGGTATATATGTTGGAACTTAGGCATCCTTCCAGTACTACGGGCATACATAACTACAAGTAAGAAGTTGACAGGGAAGACACTGTTCTAGTTGATCTATGGACATGAAGCAGTGATGCTGATTGAGTTCATTCTACCTAGCCAATGCACTGCAAAAATCACTAAGCTCTCTGATACTCATGCAATAGAGGATATATTGGCACAACTAGTTCAACTTAAGGAACAACTGTTTATTGGAGGGTTCCATCAGTAGGTACAAAAAACCAAGAAGAAGGCATGGCATGATCACCACATTAAACCAAAGAAATTTCAAGTCGACTATTTGGTAATACTCTATGACAACAGGTATCTTCCTCATCCAAAGAATTTACTCATGCACTGGTTAGGTCCCTATGTGATCCAATAGATAACCAACACAGGTGTTGCATTGTTGGAAACCTTTGATGGACAAATCTTCGAAGGAATGGTCAACGGAATTTGACTGAAACTCTATAGATATAGTTGACTATCTATGTAGTAATATGGATTGTGCCAGAACCCTTGTATTGTATTAAGTTTACCATAGTATCAAGAAAAACAAGGAAAACTAAATAAAAAATAGAATAAGGATAGAAAAGAAATAAAAATTAGCGATAGGAAAAGAAAAAAAGTGTTGAAATACAAAGGTATCATAACTTTCATAATTGAGCTGATCATCACACAGGATGATAAAACTGTGAAATTTTCAAAGATAAGATAAAAACATGCCTGACTGTGAAACCTACAGCTAGAACAACGAAGAACTATTGTTTCGGTTGGCAATGACAAAGACCGTTAAAAGTAGTCAAGCACTAAATGACTATTACGAAGTTGACGTGATAGGTCATAAAACTATTGTATAATCGTTAAATCAGGAAATCCATCGGAAATCATGAACATATCAGGAGTACGAAAGGATAATCATAAGTCAAAATTTTTAATTAAAGAGCATTTAGTTACCAAGTCACCAACTATGACACCGGATTGGACAAGGTAGTTAAGGTAGGATGAGATGGGTATTCTTAGCATGAATGAAAAAAAAAATGAGAGGGAAAGAAACTCTAAGGCATTGTAGCATGCAAGAAGAAGTGAAGAAGAGTTGAATTTCTAGAGAAATATTAAGCAACCTGCACAGGCACACAATGCTCGTCCACTAGTCTAGCATACAGAGATAATCGTACAACAAAAAATGAGAGGATTTTCCGCACCAAAAAATAAAAAATCAAAGCAACTAGTAGATGTGCAGGTCGAGGAGGTGGTCAAAACTTTTACCCTGATGCCACCAACAATTTTTCACAGAGATTATTTATCTCCAAGGAAGGATGACACACCCCCAATAACTGTACCAGTGAATTCCAAGTATCCATTACTAATAGAAACAATATCAAAGGGTGTCAGTAGTGATGAATACATACTCTAAAAGGTGGCCAATTTGAAATTTATGGGCTACAATATCATTGATATGTAGAAATTCCATGAGCTAGCCAGGGATTAGTATTTATGAACAAAGACTGACCCTGGCACAAGATAAATTCAAGTGGAATCCAAAGAATGGACGTGAGGCTTGGAGAAAGTCGGGAAATTTAGGTTATTCAAAATTCCACATTTAAGAAGAAGTATGGAAATCAATGCATGTGGAAAGGTATTTCTTAGTTTCTTCCATTAGGGATACTTTGGCAAGATCCCCCAGTCTCAATTCATACTAAGCTAATTGCATGTATCACAGGGTTGAGAAAAGTAGGCGAATATGCATCCTTACTATTCCAAAAAAATGGGAGAGCGATCCCTCTCTGAGGCCACAAAAGACAAGTATGACACATTCATAGGAAAAAGGGGTCTGGATGTGAAGAGAATCAGTGGAAAAGAGGTCAGGTTTACAATGTAGTTTTTGTCCTTGAAACTTCTGTGCAAATTTCATAGAGACGAGATTCCAACAACAGTCATATTAGCTACAGATAAATGAAGTGAAGGCATTCATATGAACTCAACAACATTTCTCATTAACCATTTTTTGTAGGATTGCACCGAGGCCCATGAGAAGGGCATGAAATTTCATTATGCATGGTAACTTATTCTCATTGTGCTAATTGGGCAGTAGGATCCCATATATTACCAATGTATCCATGCTTCATGTCACAACCCTTTGGATGTTATGTATGCCAACTTGTGGCACTCCACCATCAAGAGTAAAAAAACTTACACCAACAAAGATTTTTGCACCTACTTGCAACTCATTACAAATGTAGTAGACACAACACAATGCATTGCATAGGAAGTAGTTGTTGCCTATAGGGAATTCACATGCTTCTGAGTTGGCATGAAGCATATATATGTTCAATCCAAAAAGGATCCTTTGTGACAAGAGTTCCCAACCAGCTACCGTTTCACATTTGAAGATGGGAAATTAATAATCAGTGACTCAGAGGACAACTAGAAGAATACAGTAGAAAAATGAGAGCCCTCATAAGAGGACGAGGAAAAAAACAATAGTGAAGAAGAAGAGGATTCATTGAATGGCACAAACAAGATCCCTAGTCAATATAAACTCCTTGAACCAGAACTCAAAGGAAAAAATAAGGAGCCATAATAGACATGACAGGTGCAAGAGAAAGCTAAGGTGTAACGACAAGCCCCGTTTTATATTTTGATCGATAATGATATGGATCGGATTGGGTACCTCATATGGGATTCCACTGAGGAAATTTTGGAGGAAGCTACACCAAAGAACAAGGACCAATAGAAGAAGGTCCAGGATCAGTTTAGACTCCTTCAACAACTCTTAGAAACAACAAGCATAAGAAAATACCAAGGGTCATGGGATGGACCCTTACAAAACCCTTAGGGGAGAATAGAACTATACAGATTGAGGCATTTGTGCTTAAGTTTCCACCAGGAGAATTGCAGGAACAAATTACGACATTGGGCCAACTTAGTATCGTCGTCTCTAAACTACCCATCCAAAGGGTAGAGGAACAACAGGTAGAATTTATGCAGGAAATATAGCATAGAGGAGATGCAACACACTGAGACTTGGACAGTCTAAGAGAATAAATTGCCCAAGTACAAACACAATATGAGATATACCTTCAAAGAAAGAAGGACATTAAAGGTTGCATAGAGGAGGTTATCAAGAATAATGAGGGGGAAAAGGGAAGGGCCATGAATGCACTGTATGAAAAGGAGGAAGTGGAGGCTATGGTACAAAAGATGCAAGATTTTGTCCAAAATATATGAAAGACTATACCAAAAGTTCTTGTGGTCATTGAGGCCACAATGAAGGAACAATTGTTGAAAATTGGTGTTGTCATGAAGGGATTCAGAGAACAAATCTAGGATCTGCAACTGAAGAGAACGTCGAGCATGCCCCCTAAGGTGCATGAAGGTAGAATGAGGATGACAATGAGAACAGTTTCCAATATTAATAAATTATAAGAAGAATTCACAAAAAGTTTCGAAGAAAGTGCCAAAGTGTGGGAAGAGCTCATGGATGATCCCGAGATGAAGGTCGTAGATGCCAAACTGCGAGAAGAAAAAGAAAATGCCAATGAGGCATTATATAAGGAGACAAAATTACCAACAATTGAGTGAATGACATCCATTTTTTCTCAACGACAAGCATATGTTGAAGTGAAGAGAGTTAGGGACAAAAAGAAGGTACTTCAGTAGAGGCTTGGACCTAGGAAGGAAGAAACGGTCAAGATTATTGAATAATTGGCCACTCTACAAGGGAAGGTCAAACAAGCCATGGTGTAAACAGATAAGAAACTCACAGACTTGACTGCGTAGGCCATGGAAAATATAACAACACAGGAGGTCTCTAAGGCTATCTCACAACAATTCATTGCAGAGTGGAAGAATAGAAAACATGCATGAGTGGCATGGGACGAGCCACAAGTGAGTGTTGGGTTTTTTTAGACATGAAATTTTGGATGCAATTTTGGGAGAAGAAAGGGCACAAAAGGAGGTAAGGGTGCAGAAGGAAGTAAGGGCACAAAAGGAATAAAGTGCACAGAAGAAAGGGTGTAGAAGAACATGAACAAAAGAAAGGGAGCATAAGGAAGGGAAGTGCACATGATGAATACAACACATAGAAAGAAGATCAAAGAAAGCGAGTGAAAGGATAAAGCATGAAGGATGACAATGCTCCTTTCCAGAAATAGAAGAATGAAAAAAAAGTTGTATAAAGGGTGAAAGGAAAAAGAAAGTAAACTAGTTAACTAAAGTTGTCCATTCCATGCACTCTAATGTGATATTTTGGAATAGATCAAATAGAGATTTAAGACCTAGATTTTGGGTATAAATATGTAACGGGTGGGGTGAGAATGAGTTTTTCCGAAGAGTGAGAGGATGAACAATGATATTTAGATTATGTAAGAGTCGTGACTATAATAATTTGATAATATGAATAAGGAAAGAGCCTAAAGAGAATATTGTATCTGAAATTCCATATTTGTCTATGTGTGTTTATCTATGATGCTTCACAGACTATATTTATTTTATTGATTGATTATGATGCAATATTCATGAATGATTGTGATAATGTATGTAATAATTGAGAACATACATAAGCTAAACAAAGGAACAATGACTTGAGTATCTTCCTCCCTTTCCCTTACTACTGCAGAAGCAGGGTTCTTGCATCCTGAATAGATACCTCATGTGAGACTTCATTTACGCAAGCAAGTGAGGCTAAAAGGGTCGGTGTATTGTGGGTTTGTTGGTCATAGTTAACCCGAACCTTGGGTCTTAGAGCCGATGCCCAGATGATTTTAAGCCAACAATATCCATTCATGATTATTTAGCCATTGAACATAAGCCTTGCAAGTGTGGGATTTCAATGTAAAGTTTTCTCATGATACAGTACCACATTGATTTCTTACTCTATATTTGTTCCCACTGTTTTGTTTACAATGTATAAAGTACCACACTAGTCCTTGGATAAAAAATTATTAAAATTCCATATAAATTGGGTAAGGTGTATATGAGAAACAAATTTCATGGTACAAAATAATTTGTGAGATGTTATCCTCTTATTCCTTCCCCTAGTTATTATACATACCATTGAGGTCTGTATTGGAATTGGGCCCTGTGAAAACAAGCACTTGGGATATAAATAATTTGTGAAATTTATCCCTTCACATGTTTAATTTGTGCAAGGTATCCATTTTCTTGTTTGCCTAAGTGAAAGTACAGTCAATCAATGTTGATTTAATTATAACATTGTTGTTCATCGTTGTCGTAACAAATTCAGGAATGCATGCATGTTATCATTGCACAAGCTCAATATATTTCATTAAACCAAGAGATTCTTACTTCAAATATTATTCTATATTCTCGTGCCTTTTCATATGCACTAGCAAAGATATTGTAGGACAAATTTTGACTTTTACTATCCTTTGGCCTCTCAAAGCCATATAAAATCGTTCACAAGGGATCTTTCTATATTAGCAACAATGTTCTCTGAATTTCAATATTTCAATCTGGCCATGATAAAAATCTACCTGAAGTACATATCCCATGTGATCATCGACCTAGCTATGTTGAACAACCAATGATAGAAGAGGAACCTATGACTATGGATTTGATTATCCACCTCATAATCAATCATATAGAAATATCATTTCCCTAACCATTCCCCAATTGAAACATGACAATGAAAAGGAATTTATTTTATGCGATCCACTCATTTGTAAAGTTCATTTTACAAAGAGAAAATTGTAAGGCCTGGGGTTCCAATGTCTAGCGCATGCACTTCCACCACATAAGGCAACAAAGGATATAAGGAAGGTAGGATGCTCAGTACAAATGAAGAGATTAATTGTTCATATATGGGGAGAGCTGGGATTCCTTGGTTGTGAGACACGACAAGAGGAAAATCCACCCAAGTTTCCTTGCGACACAAGTAAGAAAATGGATGGCTTAGTGAAGAGTTGAGGTCAAGGATTAGGTGCTCCACCAATGAAGGAAAATCGACTAAGGCATGGGGGTTTCACTTAGGTAAGTCAGCTAGACTCACCTAAGGGATGCACACACACAAGATGATGATTCTGTTAGATGGATCAATGGGTTGGCGAGATGATGGAACATGGTGTTTGATGGGTTGGTTGGGCAAGCTGCCCAAACAAACCCATATGAGGAGTTGACCCAACCTTGAAAAGGAGCATAAGTTAGTAAATGGACAAGTCAAATGAATCATGGGAATAAAGATGTGATGATTGACATGGATTCAATGCCTATGAAGGCACATGGGCACACAAATAAGAAATGTATCTTGGTAGAGCTTCGAAGCAAACAATAAGAGCTCTATGGTTATGTGGTAGGCACAGAAGAAGAGCGGAAATCTCCCTCAAGGAGAAAATTCACGCAACATGGGAGGACTTGGGATACCTTCATGTGGAATTGGTGGATAGAGTGGGGTAAACTTCTCTTGTGATGATTTTAGGGAAGTATGGAAATGCAGGTTTATTAGAGGCAAGCGTGAGTCAAAAATGAAATCTGTGAAGTCTGTGGAAATGAAGAGACAATAAGTTTGCGATCGAGGTTAGGTCTGAGTTGGAATGTAGGAGGTTGTGGATATAGTTGAGACATAGAGTATTGGTGAGGTGAGGTGAGTCATTTGACTCTAACCATGTTGAAAACCAAGCCCGTAGTTCTTATATTATAATTGTTTCACAATAAAAAACACATAGCCAGGTGCTAGGCATGGTTTGTGTTGCAAAAAATATATCTATGTGTCTCTTATCTATTTCGCAAGTGTTTTATTCATGTTCATGGAAGTATTCTTAAATAAGAATAAGTATTAAAGTTGTTAACAAATGTTTTAGTATCCAATATTTGCACTAGAGTAAGAGTGTGGCTAGTCCGTACCCTAGAACAGAGTATGCATGTTCTCTACGTGAATAGGTGTAGTATGGATGGAGTATCCTTGGCCGTTCTAAGCAATGAAGTGAGAAACATCACAATTTCACACATCCTCAATAGATGAAAAATCTAAAGGAAGACTTTGGGGACATGATAGATGGTATGAGAATTGATTCATTGTAGATTTTGATGAAGAGGTTGTTGAGATCTTCACCACTAAATTGAAAATTGATGGTATCAAAGAAGTTTGGTTCTCTTCACCACTCTTCTATTCGAAATAGTTGTGGTCGGGCACACTTGTTGAGAAGGATATTTGTTGTGAAGTTGGTTCAATGGATAATTTCATAGAATTCATGAACTGTTCAGTGGAGCGAATTGGTTAATCAAAAACTTTTCATTAGACTGAAGATAGAGGTTCATTTGATGATGCAATGGAGATGTTGGTCTAGGCGCAGACCTTGTATATACCAAGACAAGAGTTTGTGGTTAGATGATTTAGTTGGAAAACGTGGCTGATCGCAGATATCATCGTAGAGTTCATCACAGAACATGCCGTAGACTTGATCACAAAAATAGTTTGGGTAGAGACTTGGTTGGTTTGATGTGTAATGTAATTTAGTGTCGAACCAGTTGTGCACACCTTCAGAGACGAGGATCAAAATTCGTTGGGATAATTGGTAAATGTGGCATGAAAAATAAATGTTGGACTTGTTCCATGAATTATGGTAGATCGAATCATAGAAGTGAACACAGAGGGTGATTGATCTTGAAGGGAGAATTTATGGGTTGCAGCAAGGAGAAGCACTTGGATGTGTTGGATGACCTAGGGTGACCTAGAGTAGCTCTAGAATAAGAAATTAGTTGGACATGTTTCCATCATGATGTCTTTATGTCATGCATCGCCGAGAACAACAATTGATTTGAGTTGGGTTGTTGAATGAGTGGGTTGATTGCAACCTTCAGATAAGGTGACTCTTCGTAGAGTAACAACAATCAGTTAGTAGCAATATGACTTCACAATTGAGCTATGGATGCATGGTTCCTTGAAGTAGAGGTTGTCAAGGTGCGGAGATGGAAAGACATTATAGACGAGCTCACTTAGTTGCATGAAATGTTTGGGACTTCGAAAAATTATTAAAGTGGACGGATGGAATCAACCTTGTAATGCAACGAACATATAATAGGTTTGTGTAGCTACAGATGGTCACTGAGGCGAGTTCATGCAGGAAGCCAGTTTCTTGGCCAAGCAAAGGTAAAATGCAACAAACTTATAACATGGTTGTAGTCAAAGATGTCATTGGAAAGGTATGGTTGGTTTCAAACTCTTTCATTTCCTAAGTGTTGTAGTGAGTTATTTGAAGGGAAGTCAGATCACTTGGTCGTTTAGGTGCAATATGTTTTCTCAATAAGAATGGGAGGAGTTGAGGGTGACTCATGTTGTGTAGACTAGAATAAGTACTGTAGTAGTTTGGGATGCCTTGGTTGGGAGAATATGCAAAGAGCTTGGGGCGGCCTTCTTGTACAAGTCGTGTCATGGAATTGGGATAATTTTGTTGAAATTGTAGAGGAGATTCGAGTAAGATACGTAACTCTTTTGATGGGGTACTTTGGATTGGTCATTGTGGTGAAGTGAAGTGAATTCTATACCCATCGATTTTGAGAGGATAGGTGAGGAACCCTGGTTTTTGGTTCCTTAGACATATTTATTGAGCCATGCAATGACTAGACTACCGCAACGATCATTCTAGAGTTTGGATTCTTGAAAGAGGTTATAGAAAATCCCATTCTAGGAGATGGATGGAGTCACTAGAGAAGTCAACCAACAATTTTTGGTAGTCAACCTGAATGGGAAAAATTAAAACCAAGTGACTTGTGTGGTATTCTCTCACCTTTGGTATGAGACATTGGAGGAGGCATAACACACATTTGTGAGTTGCGTATGCTTGTGATATAACTGAAATATTCATGAGGGTTGTTGGTGGGAGTTGGTAGAAGTATTGGTGTGAACGTGCCTAAGGCATCGAAGTTCTTTGAGGTGACTCATTCCACCTGGAACACTTTAGATAGTTCGTTGGGATATTTGAAGATTTTGAGTACAATGGCCACACTCATCACAGATGTTGAGTTGTAGAGAGGTAACTTGATGAAAGGAGATGAGTTTGGGACTTTCCTTTGTTTGGAGGATTGTGTGAATAGGCAGATTTCAACATGAAGAGATTACTTGGGCATGGAAATTTCTCTTACTTTTGTTTAGCATGATTGATGGTGAATACTAACTAATGCATGGGATAGAGATGTAGATGCAACAACATGGTTGGGTGATGAAGTAGCGAGGAAAAGGGAAGTATGGATATGCAGTTCTTGGTGAAAATTGGCTAATTGTGCCATGAGGTGGACAGTGGAGTCAATTTATTGCAATTGAATTCTTTTTCGGCTGACTTCACAGTGCCGCAAGGTTAGGGGAGACCATTCCTAGATCTAATATTGTTGTACAAATTGATTCAATTTTATAAGGAAGTCATAGTACAGATACACTAGTAGGTTTGATGCACAACACATAGAAATTGTTGAGGATTTCCTTGGAGAAGATCGGATGATGGCAGTAGAGATAAGGCAAGAATGGAAGCTTTCCTTAGTCTTTGGAGTTAGATGAAGTGAGAAATATGTGGTTAGAAAAGACAAATCCATGCATGGATATGCACATTTCAAGAAGTGGACATGATGGGTGGACTAGCTACCCAACCAGTGCAGAACTTGAGGCTAGAATTGTGGGGAGACATGAAAATTTTTGTTGAAGTATGAAGACAACAATAATCACATAGAGTTTCAAAATATAGACATTTTTGTAATTTTGGTTGAGCTTACAACATATGTGGAGGAAGTAGCAACAACATTGAAAAGAGATAGTGATCATCCAAGTAGGGAAGTGGTAGCTTAAGCATTGTAGATAGAGTTCGGGATGAGATGTCTTTCCATCATAGAAGAAAGTTACTTGTGCACAACTTTGGACAGGGTAGTGTGGATGGTTACACAAGTTGTGGATGATTGTAGTGCAAGTTGGAATGTTGGGGTTTCCACCTCACAAGGAAACTTGGGGTTTCCACTTTGGCAAAATTTGGGTTTCAAATTGGCATGAAACTTGGGGTTTCCAGAAA
The DNA here is from genome assembly GCA_032191745.1 of Picea mariana. Classification (NCBI taxonomy): domain Eukaryota; kingdom Viridiplantae; phylum Streptophyta; class Pinopsida; order Pinales; family Pinaceae; genus Picea; species Picea mariana. Next base: position 182,397 of record JASDQU010102497.1, read on the forward strand.
ACATAGTTGCAATAGGAGTGCGAGTTCTGAGAGAGACTTGGGGATTGTATATTTTGTGTACTTTTCTGAGGACGATAACGAATTGAGGTGGTGGAGGATGTAAGGCATGGGATGACAAACCCATGCATGTACATTTCCACTATAGACTGAAATAAAGGAAACGAGCAGGCATGATTCTCAGGGAAAATGAAGATATGAAGTCTTCATATATTGGGAGAGTTCAAGTTCCTTGGCCATGAGACTCACCAAGGATAAAATGCACCCAAGTTTCCTTGCAACAGAAGTCAGTCAATGGATGGTTTGACGAAGATCTTAGGGTAGGGCTTGGGTGCTCCACCAATAAAGGAAAATTGGTTACGTCATGGGGGGCACACATGGGTAAGTTAGCTTGACTAACCTAAGGAATGCACACACCCAAGACGATGAGTCGATTCAACAGATCAGTGGGTCAACGAGATGATAGAATGAGGCATTAGGTGGGTTAGTGGGGAAATCCACCCAAATGCGTTTATATGAGGACTCATCCAAGCCTAGCGAAGGGGAACAACTTGGTTAATGGACAATTCGACCCACCCATGTGCATAGAGACACGAGGATTTTGCATGGAGAAAGCTACTATAAAGGCACATGGGGGCACAACCAAGAGAAGAAACTTGGTAGAGATTGGAAGGGAGCAAGAAGAGCCTTGAGGTTTTGAGGAAGGTGTAGATGAAGAGGGGTGAGCTCCCTCTAGGAGCCAAGTTGCTCCACATGGGAGGAATTGTGCTGCCTTGAGGTGGAATCTATCGACAGAGTGGGGTGAACTTCTTGTGGGATAATTTTTGGGAAGTCTAGAAACCAAGCCTTTTGGAGGCATGTGTGAGACAAGAGAAAAATATGAGACTTTTTTAGAAGTGAAAAGACAACAATTTTGCAATCAAGGGCATGTCTAAGGTGCACTGAAAGAGGTTGCAGAGATGGTTGGGACAAAGAGTCTTGGTGACAACTTATTTTATGAGTGTCTTGGCGAGGTGAGGTGAGTTGTTTGACTATGCCCAAGTTGTAAACCAATCTAGTAGTTCATATTGTAATTCTTTCACAGAAAAAGACTTAACCTAGTGTTAGGAATAGTTTGTGCCACCCACAATATATCGATGTTTCTCTTGTCTATTTCATTGTTTCGCCCACAATATATCGATGTTTCTCTTGTCTATTTCATTCTTTTTCTCTTGGCTTCACATGTTCATGGATGTATGCTTAAATATGACTAAGTGTTAAATTTGTTAACAAATGTCTAAGTATACAAGAGTTGCACTAGAGTACGAGTGTGACTCACTAGTAGCGTAGAACGTATGGGTATTGTCTAGGTGAAGAGGCATAGTCCAGAAGAAGTATTCTTGATGGTGCCAAGCATTCAAGTGAGAAAACAAGAGGTGCACAATCAGGAGGCACAAGAAGTGACATAAACCAATTCACCCTTTTAAAATCCTAAAATGAACCATCATCTTGAATAATAGGGTTTCTACAATGAAAAACTAAGATGTATAATAGGGTTTCTATAATGAAAACATGAGAAAACCAATACGCTACTATGCATTGAATGGAACTAGTGATTGTGCATTATACTTCATTTCACGCGTTCATAAAAAAGCCCCTGATATTGACAAACACATCATTCGTATTTCCATATTTACTAAATTCATATACCATTTTGATATGTATTAGCATTGAGAAATGGAGCTTCAATTGCAGTTGCGTCCTTAGTTTCCAAGAAACCTCTTTTTCTATTAAAATATCAATAACAATTCCTCCTAGCAAAACTGGTACGGGCAAACCTAGATAATCGCTCGGATAATCTCGCAGCTAAGAAAGCTGTGCTTCCAGCACCATATAGTCTTCTGAAACAGGTGGTGAACAAATACTTTCTGGACCACACTATACCTAAACGACTACGTAGCATACATGACAATTCAGTGGACATGAAGTTGCAAAACGAGACAGGTTTGAATCCGAAGAATGGGGTTGGAATACGTGTGAAAATATAGTTGTTGATTTTGAGCATAGTGAGGTGACTGCAGGAAAAACAAAGGGCCTCCGGGACCGGGCTTTCCCTAGCCGTGGAATCTATGAGAATGAGAATTTGACATTCTTCTCGGAAATGTACTGCAGCCAATTAGACACTCTTTGACGGGTAAACTGCCGCGGGATTGAATATATGGAACTGAGACTCCATGGGATGGTGTCATTTGTGAGACAAACTACAATCATATCTGACGAATGTGAATGCAATATGTTGGATATTATATTCTCCATGATTTCCATGGAGTGGGGATCGGGTAACGTATTTAAGCAAGGATCATTAGAAAAACACAGCCTTAATATTCTGCATTTTTAGACAATAAAAAGGCCTGGAACAGTGACTCAAAGGGAGGCTGTTTGGCACCTTTAGGATGAACGATGGATCCCCCTCATGCATTGATTTATTTTTATGATTTGACAAGACTAAAGGAACCTCAAAAACGCTGTCAAGATAAGATATATGTGAATAGAAATTTGTTCTTTGCAGTTTCAATAGTCTTTGACAGTCACCTCGCAATCTGTAATAATGCTTGATTCAACAGCATTCTAGACTATCATATCACAATGTCAAAGAGACTACACTTTTGATTTCATTAGAACTCAGAAAATACGACTATAAGAAAATTTGCATAACTATGCTTGGCATTTCCCCACATAACTTGGGAAAACATTCAAATATTCAACGAGGGAAGATAATGTATTGCAACGCTTCTTGTGAAGTTATTAGAATCCACAGGCTTGTCATATTAGTCTATTCTGGTTTTGGCAAGTGCCGGCCCCAATGTCAAGATCTGTTCACTGGTCGAAAGTGTGATGGTATACCGTTTGAACCCCCATGTTTCCCAACGAGAAACAAAAATCGCAGGCACAAAACACGCTATTTGAGATAAGACGCTGCATCTACGTATTATTTTACTAATTCTTTCTGGCCCATGTAATTAGAAGGGACCGGGAAGGAGTGATTCTTCAACAATTTCCCAGTGTAACTGAACTTATTGTGCAATTTCCGACCCGTAAAGACCACCAATGAGTGTGTTATATGTATGATCATCAGTACTAATACCATTTCCTCATACAACTTTGATCCTTCTTGCACTAGCCGTGCTTAGGGAGATTGGAATCATAGTCGTGTAGGTAACAATATTAGGAACTCATCTATTCAAGTAATTCATTAGCCTTATCTATCTTATCCACATTGTTAAGCCCATGGGTGAGAGAAGTATAAATAAAAACATCCGTTATAAAACCATTTTCTGCCATCTCATCCTTAAGCTTCAGAGCCTCTTCTACAAGGCCCTACTTACAATACCCATCAACAAGCGTCTTATAAGTCGCATCATTAGGTGCTAAGGCAGTCTGATGCATCTCGTAAAATATGTTACCGGCCTTCTCGACGTCTCCTTATTTGCAATAAATAGCAATCAGCATTGCAAAGGTTACTGTATTTGAACACAAACCCTTCTTTACGATAGTATTAAACATCGGGTTTTCCTCCTTTGACTTAGCTGCATAGCATCGTACTATTGTATGTAAAGACATTCGATGAGAACCCTTTCTAAGCCATTCCTTTCTTGCAATATCCAACACAGAGGTTGTTGTATGTTACTTTCGTTATATTTTTCCTAACAGCCTTTTTCCAAATGTTTTTTCACTCAAACAAACAATTTCCCTTTGGGATTTGATTTTTCATTGAATCGAGAATCCTTTCTTGCAATATCCATGTTGGGGATTTATTTTTTCATTGATTCGAGAATCCTTTCTAAACCATTCCTTTTTTGCAATATCCATGACAGAGATTATTGTAGGTTACTTTCTTTATAGTTTTTCTAACAACTTGAATGACAGAGATTGCTCACATATATGTGAGCAGGCTCACATATATGTGAGATTGTTGTAGGTTATTTTTTTTATAATTTTTCTAATAATTTGAATAATTTTGGCTAAACTTTCTATTTTTTGAGTTTTGTTTTCAAAATCCTGTCATGTAAATCTGGACAAAATAGCTATCTTTTTGTTATTTAAATTGCATTTCTAAATACACAAATAAATTCAGCTTGATTAGATTAAAATCACCATGCTTTGTTTTTCCTTATTTAAAAAATATTTACACAATTTCTCTCCATAAATTCATGGATTTTCCAAATCCCATAATGAGTCGAGATAACAAAATGGGAATAAGTAACCATAAACATAAATGAAGAAAATAATGAAATGCATAAAACCAAAGATCAACGTTATGGGCAATTTAAGCTAGCTGACAATGTGAAAGTGCCACTCGACTAGAGCGAGTTCAAACCGTTTTCCCAATCAACCAACACCCATGCACAATTGCTTCCTAAATTTAGGTCTTCGGTTTACCGTGGTGTTGCAGAGATTTTCAAGGGAGTTAACATAACGCGCAACTCCATTAATGGTTTAGTTGAAATAGATGCATTCACGCGACATAAAACATGGTCTTGTTTTTCAGGCTATGCTAGTTACGAAGGACGATAGTCTTTAGTAAAACAACCTATTTGCTTTTGTTAAAACGAGTTACGGGCATATTTAAAAATTGCGATCTGAAACGTTTAATATAAAGCTAAAGTTAGTGATTCACTTAAGCAAATAAAACAGACGGTTCATTTGAATTGTGCTACTCTACACTCCTAATTCAATTATTTAAAGTAATCCATTTGAATTTTTTTATTTGAGAGTATTGTTTCCTTAATTCAACTTCAGACTATCAGGTTTGCAATTTCATTGACATCGGAGCAATTTCATTGACATGGGAGTTTATGTATTATATATAAAGTTTCATTGCAAGCAAAATTGGTGTTCCATTGCCTCTACAGTCTTGGTTCATTGGTGAGATTGATGGAATTTGTGAGATTGATGGAGTGTTAAGCCATCATCAAGGTTCCATTCTTGGTTGTGGTCTTCCCTACTCATGTGGTTTGGCTTGGCTTGACTTGATATTGATTAGAAATTGGAAGAGCAGCCATTGCACAGGAATAACACACAAACAATAGATTGTATTACTACACTCTTACACACATACATAGGTAAATATATAGCTAGATTCAGATCCAACCGATTCCATATTTGGAGGGAGTGGTTGAGAAGATATCTCAACAGTGTCCTACAAATTTTCAACCAAGCCAATCTAGTCTCCTCAAGTAAGATTTATTCTAATACCCTCCCTTAATGCTTACTTTTCAAATTA
>JASDQU010102497.1:187704-202367 GCA_032191745.1 Picea mariana
ACTGGACAATTTGACAACTTGGCTCATCGGGGCTTCCGTGATAAAAGTTGACAATTATTGATGCATTCTATGAACTTCCCTTCATCTATCAGATTTTTGCTTTCAGCTATCCTTCAATATCTAGAAGAAAAGTTTGGATACTGAATGTCCTCAACATTCCTTTACACAAGGTGACTTCCAATAAAAACAATGTACTTGATACTGGGGCTACTAGCTTGCATCAAAATACAAGTTTTTATTTTTACATAGACACTTACACACAAAACTTTAAACTCACCACGTAAAGGTAACCTGTAATTGTCGATCTTGGAGCACCGAAGTACAACAAGAGTCTACAACATATAACAGATTCGTACACATACTCAAACCAACGATGTGTTCTCTTGGCACCGCAGAACGTCGAGAACCACTAGCTATAACATATGCTACTCTGTTCAATGATTGGTTCTTCATTGTATATAAAAAATACAAACTTGAACCCCACACTATATGCACAAAAGAAAATTCCACATGGCAAATTTGCATATGAAGAAATTAGAACACCAACAGGATCACACAACAACAGATCTTTTCTTCACCATGCTTCCTCATGTAATAGTGCAACAAAAGAAACGATGAACAATGGATCTCCATACAGTCCCTCACTTGATGAATACACGTGGGTAGCTTTCCTTCCATTGGCAGAAATCAATCTCACAAGTCACAAGTATGAGCTGGAACAACCACATCCTCATTTTTTTCAATTTTGCAGCCTTATAATGCCTCCCCTTTCTCATAGTCGACGATTCTTATGGATCAAGTTCGTTGTGACTCCCATTGAAATGTGTCATGTCTCAGAATAGTGATGTTTGCTGCAATCTTCGAGGAAATGGAAACGGCTTCTTCCTATCCTTCATTCAACAGTCACACAACAATTCTCAGCCTTCACACAATGCATATATTATGAATCTATTATTCCACCAGCGCAATATATCCTCCTTGATGATTTGATAGATAGATATCCACCACCAGATATAGCATGAAATGATTTCTTTCAAGCTCATGCAGCAACACATAAAAGAATAAAAATGGCTTCCTCTTCTCTTGATGATGGCCCCTTCACGACGGCTGGTATATTTTAACAAATTTGCAACTCCGGTGACCTTTCTCCACAGCCTCAAGGAAACTCTTCTCTTCACGTACACAGTCTACAATGGATCTGCAAATACGCAACTAATCTGGTGATCTTCTGACAGACCTTGAATAAGTGGAAATGGAAACAACGTCTATATCAACATACTCCAATTTGTCCTTTCACTGCTGCAGATGTGTCAGGCCCAAGTGATCAAAGCGAGTGACCCTCCAATCACATATGTACAGTGAATCAGCTTCAATGGATATCACATCTTCATGGGCACTCCCATGAGGGATTAATCCCATCCAAGCTCTGATACCAAATTAGAAATTGGAAGAGCAGCCATTGCACATGAATAACACACAAACAATAGATTGTATTACTACACTCTTACACACATACATAGGTAAATATATAGTTGGATTCAGATACAACCAATTCCATATTTGGAGGGAGTGGTTGAGAAGATATCTCAACACCCTCCTACAAATCTTCAACCAACCCAATCTAGTCTCCTAAAGTAAGCTTTATTCTAATAATACTTAAGCCAAAGGATGTAAATTTTTTTTTTTTAATGATTCTCAAATTGATACAAGAAACCCATGATTGAAAATGACGCGTATATGAACCAAAATATGGAGTGAAAGTGAAAGATGTGGTTATCAAATCATGTGTTAGTCCCTGTGATTTACTCAAAGGTTTCGATGTGGATCTCAGACCACATGTGGTCTTATACTTTCCCGAAACCCTAGACTCTTAATAATAGAGAATTTTATGAAATAAAGCAAAGACATTGTTTTATGCATTTCATTGTTGCAACGGTTGCAAATAGTAATTACAATTCGGTGAGATCTTCATGTCTCCATCGATCTGTCACTTTATCAATTTGTCAGTAGTTTTGTCACTCAACCGAATTGTCAAACAATTAGTTTGTATAGTCTGCAAATGCAAGGTCTCACAATTACTCAAACTCAGTGACAATCTCACAATTACTCAAACTTAGTCTAAGTCACTTGACAAGAACGAGACTTACAAATGGAGTCGATCTTCACCTTCTCAAGTTTAGTTAAGTAGTTGAAGAGTAAGTCGTATTAATGGTCGTCTCTAATGTTGAATTAGTTTTTACTTCTACAGGAAGTCTCAGTCACACTCTATATATGTCCTAGTCTTTAGTTAGTTGAAGTAGATGCATAGAGGTAGAGTAGATGTTGAGAGGTAGAGAGAAAAAAGTCATGAAGGAGAAACAACAACAACTGAGGAATCCAAGAAGTCCAAGAGTAGAATCTCTATGTCTGTAAAGTGATGTAAAGTGATCAGTCATTGGAGCCAAAGCTCATCTTAGTTATTGTATTTTGTACTAGTGCGTTGCGTCGAAGTTATTAATATCAAGTATTTGTGTGTTGACAATTCATGCATATTTTGAGCTTCTATTGTATTTATGATTTTATGTTCTAAGCATAGCACTGTGTTATTTTGCATCCATAAATCATTCTATTAAGTGTTTTAACACAAAGCGCAACAAATCGCGCAGTATGTGCACTCCGTGGTTAGTCTTGAGAACTCTGTCGCGAAGCCTTTGTAGTGTGCAGTATTTGAAACAATCCTGCGCAGAATAGTATTTGTGTTTTGAAGCCAATATATGGTATCATAAGAGGTTGATCAAAACCAAGTTTATCAAAGAAGCAACTCTATTGGAAAGTGAAATATGGCTTCTACTTCAAATCTATAACCTCCCAATTTTATAGGCAAGAATTATGAGATGTAGTCATTGACCGTAAAGGTGTTGTTCTGAGGTCAATATGTATAGGAGATAGGTTAAAATGGTTATGTGGAGAAACATAAAATTTCCTCACACAAGATGAGAAGGATGTCTTCAAAGATCAAAGAAAGAAGGATGGAAATGAGATGTTTTACATACATCAGGCCATGCATGAGAGCATACTCCCAAGAGTTGCATCAGCAAAGAAAGACAGGAAGCATGGGACATATTGCAAACCTGTTATCAAGGTATGGACAAATTAAACACTTTAAAACTGCAAATTCTTAGAAGAGATTTTGAAACTTTGTTAATGAAAGATACAGATTTAGTGGATTCCTTTTATACCCATGTCATTGGCCTGATAAATCAAATTAAGTCTCATGGAGAAATCATAGAAGATAATTTTATTTTTTTAAGAAGGTACTTAGGAGTCTTCCTTCTAAGTTTGATACCCTTGTTGTGACTAGAAGAGAGAAAAGACTTGAGTTAGTTTAGTCTAGACGACTTGCAAGTTTCGCTCATTTCTCATGAACACAGATTGAATATGTCAATTATGTCATTAGAGAATGATTTTTCCGTGCAATAATCTATAATTCGTGCAAGAGGAAGGGAGAGAGATAACTCTAGAGCAAGAGGAAGAAGTATTGTCAAAGGTGGACACAGTAACAATCCTCTAAATACTAGTGGAAGAAGTCAAAACCTAAAACTGAAAAATCAAACATTCAGTTGCATTACTATAAAAAGTATGGACATTATGCATATGAGTGCAAAAAAAGATAGTATAATCAGAACAAGAAAATTCAAGATCAGTCAAACAACACAAATAACCAAACTCACATTATGTTTATGGCGCGTGTTGAGGTATTGCCTATAGTCTCACCAGTTGAATGCAATGTTTCTCAAGCAAGACCATGTGACATATGGTATTTATATTTAGGATGTAGTAGCCACATGATGAGAAACATATAATTGTTTTCTCGTTTCGAAGAGTCAGTCCAAACCAAGGTTACACTTGGAACAGATATCCAAGTCACTGTCTTAGGAAAAGGCAGTATAAACATTTTAACTAAGAAAGGAGAAAACAAATTTATGACTGATTTATATTATGATTCTGGTCTGAAGCATAATTTGATGACCACAGGACAATTGTTACAAAAAGGATACATAATCTACATGGAGGAAAATTGCTATGTGATTATGGATAAATTCCCAACCAATCAACTTATTGGAAGAATCCATATGACAAGTAACATAATGTTTCCATTGACATTGAACCCAACAAAAAAGAAAAGTCTAGCGCAAGGTTTCTATGACACAAAAGATGTGTAGTTAGACATTGCATTTACAACAGAAAGTGCACACAGTTCCAATGAAGAAAATAGTGTGTGCAGTACTAATAAAGGAGAAAGTGGCATAGAAATTAAGGCAACATTCCAATCTAAAGTACATGATGATTCTTGGTTATGAAATTTCATATTTGGACATTTGAACTTTGGAGGTCTAAAGATTCTACACACAAAGTATATGGTAAAACGTGTTCCATTAATTGGAAAACCAGAAAGGATATGTGACGGCCACAGATTTGAGAAGCAACATAGAGAATCATTTCCAGTTGGCAAGTCTTAGAGAGTAAAATCTCCACTGGAAATATTACATTCAAACATTTGTGGACCAATGCGAACTCCATCTATAGGAGAAAATACTTATTTTCTGACATTTATTGATGATTTCTCAAGAAAGACATGGATTTACTTTCTAAAGCATAAATTTGATGCATTGGGTTGTTTTCAGCTATTTAAATCACTTGTGGAGAAGTAGAGTGGTTATTACATCAAATGTCTAAGAATTGACAAAGGAGTAGAATAGATCTCAAGAGAGTTTCATAACTTTTGTAAAGTTCATGGCATCTACGAGAAAGTTAATGCCCACTATATACCACAACAAAATGGTGTTGCAGAAAGAAAGAACATAACCATCATGGAAATGGCGCATAATATGTTGGCAAGCAAACATTTGTCAAATTAGTATTGGTCTTAGGTAGTATAAATAGTAGTATACATATTGAACATATGTCTGACAAAGAATGTGAAGAAAAAAGTTCCTCAAGAATCCTACAAAGGTGTGAAGCACAATGTAGCGCACTTATTTTCTTTTGGTTGTGTTGCATACACACATGTTCCAGATGAGCTAAGAAATAAGTTGGACAACAAAGGACTAAAATGTATATTTTTGGGTATTCCAAAGAAACAAAAGGATACAAGTTGTATGATCCTATAGCAAGAAAATTCATAATCAGACGCGATGTTCAACTCATGGAGAATGAAGCATGGGATGGAAGCATAGAAAAAACAATGAAAATTATTGATGCAATGGAGCATGATGAAAAAAAGAACAAGAGGTGTTTCAAACATTGTGTACAAGTCAGTGCACAATCCCTTCTACACATGGCACTGCGACGCAAATCACAACGTAGAATACTCCAACAGGAACAACAAATGCACAATCTACACCTAGAGAATAACAAACATCAACAGGTAGTCTGAGTAGTTATACATCCCCAGATCCAACATTAGCAAGTTTGTTACCAAGGAAGACAAGAAGTCTACGTGACATCTATAATGAGGATGTAACAAATTCATTTTCACTTTTTTCTTTGTTTTCACAAATAGATGATCCATTAACATTTGAAGAAGCTGTCAAAGATGATGTATGGGAATACGCCATGGATCAAGAAATGAGATGCCTAGAAAACCATCAAACATGGAAATTAGTAGAGGTACCTAAAGATAAGGATGTGATAAGTGTCAAGTGGATTTATAAAACCAAGAAAGATGAAAAATGAAATGTGCAGAAGCACAAGGCAAGATTAGTTGCAAGAGGTTTTACACAACAACCTGGAATTGATTTCAATGAAACATTTGCACCAGTTGTGCGCATGGACACAGTCAAAAATTTTCTAGCAATTACCACATAGTATAAGTGGAAAGTTTATCATATGGATGTAAAGTTAGCATTGTTTAATGGAAAATTAGAAGAAGAAGTGTATGTGGAAAAACCACAAGGTTATGAAGTTCCAATACAAGAATACAAAGTTTACAGATTGAAGAAAGCATCGTATGGATTAAAGCAATCTCCTAGAGCTTGGTACAGTCAAATAGATTCATATCTTACAAAAAATGGATTTCAGAGAAGTGAAAGTGAGCCAACATTGTACATCAAAGCAAATCAAAAAGGTAATATGTTAATTTTTTTCTTATATGTATATGATTTGATTTTTACAAGTGACTTTGTCATAGAAGAATTCAAGTGAGTCATCAATAATGAATTTGAAATGAATGACTTGGGGCTTATGAGATATTTTCTAGGAATAGAAGTTCACAAGTCCAAAAGTGGTATACTTATCTCAGAGTCCAAGTATGCTCATGAAATTTTGAGAATATTCAATATGATAAATTTAAAATCATCCCCAACACCTGTCATAATAGGATTGGAATTAAGCAAGGAAGATAAAGGGTTAAAAGTGCATCCCACACTGTTTAAAAGTATGGTAGACAATCTTATGTATCTCACAACAAAAAGACCTAATATTATGTATGGAGTGAGACTAATGTCAAGGTTCATGGAAACTCCAAGAGACTCACAATGGAAGGGAGGAAAGAGAGTCCTGAGATATGTGAATGGAACAAAATATTTTGGTATTAGATATTCTACTTCAGAAGATTTCAAACTAACTATATACACTGACAGTGATTGTGGAGGCAACATAGACGATATCCACTAAATAATTTGAGAGATGATAAGGTCACCCCTAAATAATTTTAGTACCCAAAGGGTTTGATGAAATGTTCGATGTATTTCCAATGAAGCTTATCAAAGTATTTAGACATGTCATGTTTAATGATATTGCAAGGATAATTTTGGTATTTGATATAGTGTATCATTAAATGAGTGAGGATGATGGCGTTGAGGATTTGGCATCCTTCTACATAAGGTGTTTTCTCCAAAGAGATCAGGGAGGGGAGGAGTGGTTTTTGGCATTTTGCAATGATTTTTGTGATGATTTTGTGGAGAACATTATAAATGGAAATGGTTCTAAATTTTCTTGGATTCACTGTTTTTTCTTCTTTGGGAATCAAGGATACAAATGTGGCATTAAGGTTTGGAATTAAATTTACAAATTTGTGAGAATCCTATACTAGCGCCTAGACAATTTTTTTGATGATTGACTAACATGCCTAGAAGAAGTTGGTAATAAAGAAATCATGGCCTCGTGATTTACTTTTATACATTTCCATGACTAGATGTCCAACTTCCTCTAATGAAATTACACATATAAGGGACTCATTCTACTCTTGTGTGATTATTTTTTCTATGTGAGGAGTAATTTTTTAGATTGTTTCCCTTCTGTCATGTAGGGGTTTAGAGAAGATATATTTGTAGAAGTTCACCAACTCTCATTCCATGTTTGTATGCTCTATAAGGAGATAAACTTGGCTCTCTTTGATAGAAATAATTTTTTTATGATTACACCATTGGATCACATAATTGTGAAATAATTTAGAGTTTATTTCACCTTGTTTAAGACACCATACTCTATATTTTTTCATTCAAGGAAGCTCCTCTTACATATCTAAGTTCTCCAATTTCATTTGAAGAAGAGCTTCTCCTTTTATATGCTACTTCGATCGACCTTCCAAGATCATGGATTGTTGAATATTCTCCATTTGGCCTTCCATCTCGCTTTTGGCTTTGAATATATTTCTGAAATCTTTTTTATTACATTTTTTGTGGAGGAATTTGAGATGCCAAAGTTTCGCATGAAATATATACATTGGAGACATGGATTTAATGTTTTCTTTTGTGATCCATATTACACCATTATATTATGTGTCATATATATAGATTTTTTCAGAGTGTAAACAATTGGAGGAATCAAATTCAAGGTCATTTTAGTGGCAAGTCCATGTATGGAAAATTAGTGTCTGAAACCTTCAGGAGCCACTTTGAGGCATTAATCGACGTGTTTTTAGGTTCTGGTGTTTGAAACTTGACGGAGAAGATGGACACTAATCTCAAGTGGTCTACAAAATTCCATCCACAAACAACTGGGAAAAAAATTAGTCAATAGGAATTTGGTGCAACTTTTGAGGGGTGACAATCAAATGCATTTGAAGAACCTGAATGGAAATATAATATGTATACAACACTCTTATAACAGAATAGCCACACTTCTACTGGTAAGACACCTTCTGAAACTTGCTTTGGGTATTTTTTCCACCTTCACCCATAGATGTTGTATGTGGAAAAAAAGGAGGAATGACAAAGGAACTCACATGAGATGCATTAAAAACATAAAAAATGATTGAGAATATCAATGATACCCATTTGCAAGTACACGTGACGTTGAATAAATCACAAGAAAAGTACAAGTCTAGACATGACCATCACATAATAGATATAACATTTAATGTGGGGGATATAATACATTTACAACTGAATAAGGAAAGACTACATATTTGTGTTAAGAAGATCAAGGATCTATTATATGGTCCTTTTGAGGTATTTGTAAAGGTGGGAGATAAGTCCTATAGACTTATTCGGTGCCCATACATGCGCATTTTCTTAGTAGAGAATGTGGATAATATCAAAGTCTACGACCCTTCCATGTTGGACGAGGAGGAGGAGCAGGTCCTACCTTCCTTAGAAGACTTAGCACCAAATGCTCATGCAAAGTTGGAACATGACACAATTTTGCAGAAGAGGTAAATAAATACAAGACATGGGGAGCATGACCTTTGATAGGTTGGGTTGAAAGGAAAACTTCCAAGAAAAACAAAGTGACACCCCATGAAGAAGGTAGAGGAAACAGTTACTCACTTCATTCAATAAAACTTTTGCAGACCACAATCCTTGCTAAATGGGGAGTTGTGATCCAGATTTGATCATTATATTATTTTCCATATGTCTCAATGCTTTAAAAGTGGATAAAATTAGTTGAATCATCTTCTAGGGTAATTTTAATTGCACGTGCGTGTTTGGAAAATTAGGGTAGAGAACCTTCAAGAGAAATTTTGAGGAATTAACTAATGTTTCTGGGGGTTATGGAGTCCAAGGAATTTTTCCACCTCTGGTACGTTGTTGTACATTTTGATACCTTTCCAACAACATAGACCATGCATCAATCAAAGCTCATATGCAAAAGTTATGCCTCGGACAATTTGACCTATTGTGTTGAACATCATGGTATGCAAGGATGCCATGTCAACCCCACTTACTCATGCATATCGAGCTATCCATGTGAGGGATTTCAAGAATAATATAGAAGGTCAAAAACCTAATCAAAATTCAAGGTTGAGGAAGTCAAAACCCCAATCCTAGATGGATTTTGGGCTAAGTTAAATATCAATTAGCTAGGAGCAGAAGGGTTTCCTTTCTATGTTATTGTATTTTTTTCTATAGCATAGAAGAACATATAGCAGTGAGAAATTAGAGAAAATAACAGAGGGGGTTAATGTTTTGTAGTAGAGGTCACTTTACATAGGTAAATCAATGGAGAGTGTCTTATCCTTTGTACTTGCATTATTTCCATACCAGAAGAAAGAGAGGAGAGCAGCCTCAGCTTGGTTTTTCTCCCTCAAGGGTTCCCCTTGATGGGGGATGATTTTATTTTACTCTTCACTATTTTTTGCATTTTACAATTTTAGTGCATAAGAAGAAAAGAAGGAAGTGATGAGTGATAAGTGGACTATTCAAATCATGAGAATTATTGATTATTGACAACTAATACTCATGGATATGGGTCATGGATTAGTGACTTACTCTATGCACTTAATTTCATAAATGATATCTAGTAACTAAAGATTCTAGAATATAAAGGTATTTAACCTTCATACTGCAGATTTCAATTTTATTTATAAAATATGTTGTTTTGAACGCTTACAAGTAGATTATGCAGGACAATTTATAGATCATTATGCTCACCAGATCCTGATGTTTTCTTGAAACAAAGGTTATTTAATACATACACCTTCAAATCTAAAGGAAGGACGACTGAAGGTGATACCTTTGAGTTCACTTTCTAGCATGATGGGCTACTGATATGAGCAACTACAGGGAAGGATTGAGGTTGATAGGCGCAACCTTGATAGAATGAGGGATTCAGAAACCAAAAAGTGGTCCTGACTGGAAGCCACTTGATTTTCACCACCTTGTTGATTGTTCTGGGTCTGCAGTCAATTAACCGTGTCTAAATCAATAAGTTTTAGTTGATGTATGGTTTCGCTGAACTGCAAGGAATCATGGCCAAGCCTTCTAATTCCTCCATTTTTTTTTTCTAGGGACATAATTATGTGATGGTATCCTCCTATTAACTAGTGATTGTTGTTGATGATATGGTTGAGCTCTTGGATAGATCTTAGCAAGTGGAGCTTGTTGGGGACAGCTTGAGGACCATAAAAGTTTGTGAGGTAGCCTGATTCAGATGAGCCATGCAATTGAAATATGGTCGAGAGTGAGCACTATTTGGAGAGGAAATCAGACAGGTAAACTTCAGTCAGGTTCCATATGAGCCTTGACTCTCTTGATGCACCCTAAGCATCGACAACCATTTCTTGGGATACCTTTCAAATTATGAGGTCCATAGTGTTGCAATTTGCAATTGCAGAAACACAAATATCACATAAGACAATCAATAAGAATGCAGAAAAGAAACACATCAATTTACGTGGTTCACCCAAATGTTGGGCTACATCCACCAAGCATAGGTATCGATTTTCTTATTATTCAGATCAAGGATATTACAACAGACTCACAGTCATCTCACATGCCTCATGTCTACCTCTACAGTCTTACATAAATTTATATTCATTACACATGAAAATTGATTATTAAATGCAATCTCATCCATATTCTAACTTGGTCATATTGGTTACAACCAATGATGGATTATAGGATCTGAATTCCTATTCATGGAAGAATTCGTTGTCACCAGTTTCCAACAATATCCACCTTGACAACAATTGACCTGATACCTTGCTATTTCTTTGTTCATAAACTTTTCTACAAGCCAAGACAAGCCAAACACCAATGTAGCTTCTCTAACAATACTAGTTTTATGAAAATGTCTGCACATTTCTCTTTTGTATTCACTTTCTAAATAGAGACTCCACCTTCATCAATAACCCATCTTACAAAATGGTACCTGATAGGTGTATGTTTTGTTTTACTGTGGTAGGTTGGATTCTTAGACAAGTGAATAGCACTTTGATTGTCACAAAGTAACTTTACTTTGTCCTGCATCCTTCCAAACTCACCAAACAAACCTTCCAACCAAATTGCCTCTTTGCAAGCATGTGAAGCAACTACGTATTTTGCTTCTGTAGTCGATAAAGAAACAATGATCTATAGCTTTGACATCCAACTAATAGCTCCACCTACAAGAGTAAAGACATACCCTAAAGTTGACCTTCTCTTTTCCAAATCACTTCCAAAATCAGAATCAACATATCCACAGACTGATTCAAAACTAATGCTATAGGTTATACAATAATTGCTTGTGCCTCTCAGATACTCAAACACCGATTTCACTGTTGCCCAAAGCTCTTTACCTAGATTTTCCATATACCTGCTGACAACCCCAACTGCATGTGAAATGTTTGGCCATGTACTAACCATCGCATACATTAGACTTCCTACTGCATTATCATATGGTATTCGAGACATATATTCATTTTCTTCTTTTGTACTAGGAAACAAACTTGAAGAAAGATTAAAATGGGAAGCCAAAGGGATTGAAACTAGTTTCACATTGTTCATACCAAACCTCAAAAGTATCTTCTCAACATACTTTTGTTGTGACAACCAAAGATTACCATTCCTCCTGTCTCTGAATATATCCAGGCCCAAAATCTTCCTTCCTACTCCTAGATCTTTCATATCGAATATCCTATCCATCTAAGCCTTTAACTTGTTCATCTAAGTTATGATTTTTCTTCCTAGAAGAATATCATCAACATACAATACTAAGATAATGAATATGCCATTATTCAATTTCTTAAAGTAGACAAAATGATCAAACTCACTCGTATAATTCTGTCTGACCATGAAAGAGTCAAATTTCTTGTACCATTGTTTGGGCAACTGCCTCAGAGCATACAATGATTTCTTGAGCCTGCAAACAAATTTCTTGCTGTGATTCTGAACGAACCCTTCAAGTTGTTCCATGTAAATTTCCTCATCCAAATATCCATGTAAGAAAGCAGTCTTAATATCTAGCTGCTCCAACTCCAAATCAAGTAATGCAACTAATGCTAACACAGTTCGAAATAAAACATACTTAACAAGTGGTGAAAAAATCTCATGAAATTCAATACCTTCTTTCTGAGAATACCCTCTTGCAACCAACCTTTCTTTGTACCATTCCACCGTATCATCAACACCCTTCTTCATCTTGTAGACCCACTTGCAACCTACAATTTTTCTGTTTCTTGGAAGTTCTACCAGGTCCCATGTGGCGTTCCTCTCTAAAGCCTTCATTTCATCCTGCATTGCTTCTTTCCATCTATCACTATTAGAACCCTTCACATCTTCCTGATAGCATGAAGGTTCATCATCATTAGTACTTAAAGAAATTGATGAAACAAAATCATCATACCTTCTTGGAGGATTTCTAACCCGTGTAGACCTCCTTAGGGAAGTTTGTGGCTCATTCATAATCTGTTGACTGTCATAATCAACCATGTCTTCCTTTTTTGTGGGAGACTCTTCATGAACATCTTCTGAAACTTGTTCATGTTAACCTTCATTGGTTTAAAACTGAATTTGTTGATACTTTGGTGCTTCTTCCTGTTTCATTTGAACATCTACATTTGATTTGAAGAGAGATGATTCATCAAATATTACTTCTCTGTTAATGGTGATCTTGTGGGCAATAGGATCCCACAACCTATACCCCTTAATACCATCACCATATCCAACAAAGATAAACATTTTTTATTTTGGATCTAATTTTGAGCACTAATGTTTCAGAATTAGAGGATAGGCATCACAACCAAAAACTTTAAGATTAGAATAATTACAAGGGTGACCTGTCCATATGTCTTCAAGAATTTTCCATTCTATTGTTGTTGATGTTGATCGATTCACTAGATAACAAGGTGTAGATACAACTTCTGCCCACAGTTCCTGTTGCAGTTTGGTGTTACTCGGCATACTCCTTGCTCTCTCTAGAAGAGTCATGTTCATGCATTCAACAAATCCATTTTGTTGAGGAGTATATGAGGTGGTTTTATGCCTATCGATCCCAAATTCCTTGCAATAATTCTTGAACTCCATTGACATAAATTCACCACTGTTATCAGTTCTTAAACATTTAATGGATCTACCACTTCTCTTTTCCACTAAAGCTATAAACTGTTTGAAAATTGTAAATACATCAACCTTACTCTTTAACATATAGATCCACACCTTCCTAGAGGAATCATCTATAAAAGTTACAAAATATGATGAACCTCCATATGAAATAATAGGGGATGGTCCCCAAACATCAGAATGGATATAGTCAAGAATTCCCTTACTGGTATGTCTTACAGTTCTAAATTTTTGCCTATTCTGTTTTCCATAAATACAATGCATGCATAAATCTAACTTTAAAGACTTTAGACTAGGATGTAACTTGCGATCAGATAATACCTTTAATACTTGTTCACTCATATGGCCCAACCATTGACGCCACACTCGAACAGAATCACTGTCATTCTCAGATATTGTTGTCGCATGATCTGATTCAGTCCTCCTTTCTAACAGAAATGGGTTACCAACCTTCTTTGCTTTCATAACCAGTAGAACTCCTTTGTATACCGTCATAACTCCACCTTGAAAAATACTCTTATAACTTCCTGTGTCTAAGACTCCCAAAGATATTAGGTTCTTACTAAGCTGAGGTACATGTCTTACATCAGTTAATATTTTAACAGTTCCATCAAACATCTTAATTCGAATGCTACCAATTCCCACAACTTTACACGATATATCATTTCCCATGTAAACTATTCCATCATCTATAGACTGATAAGTAATAAACCAGTGTCTATGAAGAYAGATGTGGTTTGAAGCACCAGAATCTAATAACCATTGTTGATCATAACATGAACCAATACTAATTTATAAAACTTCATCAGTCATACCTGAACCTGTTGTTGAACCTGTTTCGGTTGCATTTGTTTTCTTCATCTCTTTTGGGGGGTCTTCTTTGGAGGCTTGTTGTCACTTCCAACAGTTCTTCTTCAGGTGTCCAGATTTGCCACAAAACCAACACTTAAGCTTGCTCTTTCTACCCTTCGACTTTGACTGAGAGAAATCCCTCTTATCATGTCATCTTTCTTTAGGTCTTCCTCTGAACACCATCGCCTCAGATGTAGAGGTTTCTGAATTGGATTTCTTCCTTGTTTCCTCAGATAACGAAGCTCCGACAATATCATCAAACTAAATACTTTATGTTGAACTAAAACTAATAGAGGTAACAAAATGATCCCATGACGCGGGCAAAGAACACAATAATGTAATTGCCTTATCTTCAGATTCAAATTTCACTCCCATGCTAGTCAATTGAACTAAGAGAGTATTAAAAGTATTCAAATGATCACCTATCTTTGTACCTTCCTTCATGCACAAACTGTACAATTGCCTTTTCAAGAAGATCTTGTTTGTCAAGGATTTCGTCATGTACAAACTTTCCAGCTTTGACCACAAACCGACTGATGTCTTCTCTGTAACAATGTTGAACAACACATC